>OZ004705.1:42870187-43305528 GCA_963924515.1 Vespertilio murinus
ATTTTTTTGTGTTGTTTTGTTAATGAATGTTCCACTAAATAGTGCTTTACAGAGGAACACATTACTTTGACCAGTCAGTATATTATTATGTATCAAGCAAAGTCATAATAAGCTTTGGTTAAACAACTTGTGTAAATAAATAAAATACAGTTCTTTTTCATGACCAAGTATTTTACAAAGGTTTAAGTTAAAAGTATATTAAAGACCCAACTATCTTTTTAAAGGAAAATCATATCAAAAGGGTGTTCTGTATATAAAGATCCCCTTTAGTTATTAACATTATTAATTCATGTGGAAACCCATGTTTTCCATGCATATGGAAGTGTTTTTGTTTTTACTTTGGAGAAGGCAGGAAGACCAGCTTTTTTTGTTTGTTTGTTTAGTTTCAAGAGAAAAAAAACAACAACGCACCAAATATTTTTAAAATGACTTATGTGCTTAAAATTTATGTCACATTTTCCTATAAATTACCTGGCTATTATAGAAGATATAAAGCTTAAAAATCAAAGTTGAAAATCAAGGACAGTTCTGAAAAAGCAAACACAAAGTTAGAGATAATGGATATATGAATCTGCACATTTGAAAAGCTTGTGTACAAAAGTATTTTTTAAGAATGAAAATTAAATCAGAGGAATGGTGTTATAAAATGCAACTTTGCATTCTTTTGCTAATTGTTAGACAATTTGAGTAACCAGACGGAACCCAATAAAATGGAATATTCAACTATTTTTGACTAATCCAAAAAGGCAATTTTATCTGGCTTAACCTAATACAAACTTAAATATGTGCATCCTATAAACATAGCAGGGACATTTTCACCATTTAAAGAATACCCATCTAAAATATCATGAATATGTAATAACTTCACCAGCAGAATGGCATTCCTTCCAGCATATAACACTAAGGATGAAATATGCATTAATATTTAAAATCATCTCCTCTTCCAACTCTGAAAGAGGCTGCTCTATTATCCACAGAATTGAAGAGAACTACAACCAAGTGAGTTCCAGTTCCCTGGAATTTCCACCTCGGGCTAGTATTGTACCTGCTGGGCCATCTGCTGGCATAAAGGTGAAGCTATGTGCACTTTGGGGTGGTGGGGAGGGAGCCATTTGACCTTTCCTGTCTGAGGGCTCCGCACTTCATTAACGCTTCCCTTGAGAACACCAGCCTGACCATGAGAAAGACATCATTTGTAATTAAGTCCTTCCCACTGGCTATATTCTGTTGAACTCCACGATTAAAACACAAATTCAATATTCTAAATGGTCACAAAGCATTCGATGAAAGGTTATTTTGCTTTTAATGCAGTGTGTGCCTGTGTGTATGTGTGTGTGTGGCGGGGGTGACATTCCAAGGGCCCACTTTTTGTACTCTCACTCTGGGAAAGTGTCCTGCAGAGAGGCTCGTCAAAAGGGCAAACGAAATAATTAGGCAATAAATTGTTCAGCTGTTAAGAGCAGAGCCTTTTCAGAAGCCAGTGAAGCCATAGGAATATCATGCCATGTGATAGATATCCTCAACTCCCGGGAAATAAGGACTTGCTCTCCCCTTCTTGTCTGTTGTTGGTTTGGTTTCATAGCACCTTTCTTGTAACCGATTGTTCTCTCATGTGTTTCTTTTATCCAGAATGGCAAAAGTATTTCTTCATTTTATCCCCAATAAATGGATGTCTATTTCATTAGTACAAATCCTACTAATTTTGCACTAAGCTCCGGCTTGCAGTCCTTTGTCATGGTCTCTTTGTCTTAATATTAGGGAAGCTCTTCCCTCCTCAGAATCCCATATCACTGCTAAGAACATGCACTTCCCACTTTTACATTGCCTTGTATTTTATTTGTATTTTCACACATTTAGGTGTGTTGTTTATTGTATCTTCGCATCTTTACGTCTTAGAGAACAGCCTTGCTGTTAGAAGCTTACCAAAAAATGTTTATTGCTGTTATTGAAGATGATAAGATTTTTTTAATATTCAGTAGAGAAAATATAAACAAAGAAGGAAAGCTAGTTATTGAAAAATCTAGTTAAAAAACCAAAATAAAACACCTCACAGACACAGATAACAGTATGATGATTACCAGAGGGACATGGAGGGTGAAGAGAGGTAGAAGAAGGTATCAGGATGGTTACTTGGAGTAGTAAACACACAATAAAATATACAGATAATGTATTTATAGAAACCTATTTAATTTTATTAACCAGTGTCACCCCAATAAATTCAATTACAAAATAAAACAGCAGGTGATACCACCAAAAAAAACTTAGAGTATTTTGCATCTAATAGCCAAGGGCATAAATAATAAATCATCAAAGGTTGATTAATAATTCGTGTCATTGTTATTGATCTCATAGAATTAAAAGAAACATAACACATATTTTTCTTCCATGCTTGGCTGATGAGCGATGGTATAAATCATAATCAATGAAGGTAAATATTTTATTCCTTTAAGAAAATAGGTTGAGGCTAGTGAAAAATAAGGCTTTATCTTAGAATTACATTGTCAGCCACTAGAATATTGATTTTTTTCACTTGCATTTATATAGTTATTTTTAATTTAAACCAATTATAACTATCAGTAAATGTGGTTCTTATCGTATTTTCTTCTTACTTTTTCTTCTTACAACCTTCAGAGAAAAGGAAGCCAAGTTTAATTGGGCTGGGATGATTTATATATAGTCCTTCTTAGGATAAAATGAGTTTGAATTAGCTAATGCATCAAGGTTGGCATAGGGCAAGACTACTTAGAAGAGACCAAAGTATAGGGCTTTGATTATTTGGAAGGGAAGAAAAATAGTCTAGAGTTGTGAGAAAGATGGAGAGAAAGACAGGATTGTGTTGCATCAGAAGCCTATTAAAAACAATTTCAAAAAGGAGAGATTAGTCAAGTGTCAAGTTTAGGGACAGTTCTATCAGAAGACTACATGAGAATATTAACATCTAACTAAATTTTAATTTAAATGGTTTTGAGTAAACATCTGTATGTTTTTGAAATGTTATATTCAAGTCTATGTTAAACTTGATAGATAAAATCAAATTTTTTTTTCTCATCTCACCAGAAATACAAAATTAATTTTCTCCTGACATTCAAATTTTAGGCAGACACTAGGCAGTATTTAAAATAATTGCTAAAAGTTCCTATCTATATCTACATATAAAACATATACATAAATCATATATTTTGCATTGAGGTCATTAGAAAGCTCACTGTGATTTATTTTAAGCATTGAGGAAGTAAAAGGATTTTGGAAGAAGTCTTTGAACAGTGCATGTGGAAATAACCCTACATGTATTTATCTTAAATACTTCCTTTCATAGACTAGACCAGCCAATTGATTCTACTATAAATAGGAAATCTGTACTCCTTTCTTAGCCACAATCAAGTTGTTTCAACATATGGCTAAATTAAGGCACAAAAGTTTAAACTAGAAGAAATGAAAAAGAGGAAGTGTTTATCTATGTGTCTAGCTGCTATTAGCCTTCTTGCTAAATGCACAATAATTCTTCAGTAATCCTGCCCTAAATGTCAATTAGATAATGCTTGCTGGTGCAAGCACCTGGCATTGAATCTCTTTTGAGCTTTAAGGCAGGTGATTTGGGAACATGAAAAGTTTTGAAAATTTACAAAGTTCATATGACTATCTCTCAGCTTGTAATGTAAAGAATTGTCAGTAACTTTAGAATCTAATCTCTAGAAGTCTTTCCCTGTTAATGTTCTCTATTCTAAACTCTCTGTATCGCCTTCAATAAGAGTTACCGTATTTGCCGGCTTTAAGACAATTTTTTGGCCCTGAAAAATATGCCTCCAAGTGGGGGGTAGTCTTATACGGCGAGTATATAACAAACTCTGTATTTTGAGTGGAAATGTTAGGGGGTCATCTTATACGCCGGCAAATACGGTAAATAGAAGTAGAAAGTTGTTAAAATTAAAGGTAAGCTAAAATGAGCACACAATCCTCGACTTTCTGAATAAATAAATTCAGACAAAGATTAAGAAATTGTCCCAATGTCATCCTGGTATTCTGGTAAAAGTCTGTCAACCATTTTTGCAAATCAAAGAATTTAGAATTCACTTGAACTTAATGTATTCTTCTAAAACATGGATAAGAATTAATTTTTCCCTTACTGTTTATTACCTTGTTTCTCTATTATGGAACTTAGTACAGTTAAATTCACCTGATGGTCAGTGAGTGTCATAACTACTGGCCGGTTGTCCAGTCTCAGGCATCAAATATATGCCTGAGAATGGCATATATTTATCTCTCTTATATACTATGAGAAAATTGATTATTCATGTCTAATTCGTTCTTCAGTCTTCCAATGTTGCCTCCCATGCCTTGTACATTTAGGGATAGAGAAAAGTTTATTGAATTTAATCACATCAAACCATAGAGGAAGTATGTTATCAGGAAAAAAATTGGAAAGTGATTTCTAGTTCAACTTTTCAGATTTATCTTCTTTTAAAAAATAGCAATGTGTTTTGATTTTGGGACCTGACTTAACTCATTTTTATCGCCTTTGGTTCTTCCCTCTTCCCTGATAGTTCCAATAAACGTTTGATCTTTCCTACAAGTTGGAAATTATCGTGTCAAGATTCTGTTGACTCTATAAAAAAGCTCGAAATGTTTCTCACACCTGTCACCTTTCTCTCATTTTGAATAATGCATGTTCCCCCCCCCCCCACTCTTTGCAATAGCATCCTAGTTGCCCTCCCTGACTCTTAGCTGTCCTTTGTAGGGGTCTAGTTCTTCATGCCTATAATGCTATTTCATTCTGTCATAACTCTGTACATAGCACTTCCTTCACCAAAAACTTTTTTGCCACAGCTGGTTGGAGAGTCGAACTCTAAAAAAAACAAGATGTGTACAGGCATGCCTCAATTCGCTTTACTTTTAATGAAAGAACTACATTAGCACCTGTTTTCAATACTCCAGAGAAACCTGAAGAGGATTTATACTTTTACAAGAAGAAGAAGAAGGAGGATGAGGAGGGGAGGAGAAGGAGGGGAAGGAGGAGGAGTAAAGATAACTTCCAGCATTTCTTTGTTTTACACTGAGCCTTATAGAGGAAGCAGGCTCCCCAAGCATTGAGAGTGGCCCTTGCCCAGCTCCTTCCTGGGAACCACACCCAGCATCTCAGTCTCATGCTGCCATAGCTTTGAACTGGGAAAGTCTGTGCTTTATCTCAATTTCTTTTGTGAAGCCTTTAGTAAGTTGTGCCGTAAGGTATCTATCGGTGTTCCCCTTAGCATAAAACTGGACATGATTAAATATATTTGGTACAATTTGTTAGGATATTTTTTGGGTCTGTGTATGCTCAAACATGTTTCCATATGAATTAACTAGAGGCCCAGTGCACAAATTCATGCATGGGTGGGGTCCTTCGGCCTGGTCATCAATCAAGCCATTGGGGACATCTTGCCCTAATTGGGGCCAGCTGGAGGGGAAAGGGGGTGTGGGACCGAAGGAGGTTGGCCAGCCATGGGAGGTTGCCTGTGGGAGTGCACTGACCACCAGAGGGCAGCTCCTATATTGAATGTCTGCCCCCTGATGGTCAGTGAGTGTCAGAACTACTGGCCGGTTGTCCAGTCATCAGATCCTAATGGTTGCTTAGGCTTTTATATACATAGGTGGTAATTGCTTCTTTGCTGTATACCATCCTGGTTTACAAAAGGTTTCATAGAAACACTATACTTTTGGATAGCGAGAACCTGTATTTGGTTTTGTGACCTAGACTTTAAAAATCTACACTGCTTTACTATACTTGGCCTGAGAATGGTATTCTTTACTATTTAAATTAATTAAGTTGTTTGGAGTCAGAGAAACTACCTTGGGATCAAGTTGAGTAATATAGTTGTTTATCAGACTTGGGTGACTCCTAATATATGTGTGAGTGTGTGTGTGTGTGTGTGGGGAGGGGGGAAGGGGTTGTATTATTTGAGTATTACTTATTCATAGAGAACTCACAATTGTGTGTAGAGAGTTCAGAAGGCCCTTCCCACGACTGAAATATCAGTTTAAAAAACTGTACTTTGCCGAGTTGAATTTCTATTTTTTAAAAATACTTAACTTTTTCACAGTAGTTTTAGGTTCACAGTAAAATTGAGGTAAAAGTATAGAGATTTCCCCAAACTCTTCTTGTCCCTCCACATGCATAGTGTCTTGCATTATCAACATTTCTGCCTAGAGGGATACCTTTATTACAAATGATGAACCTACGTTGACACATCCTTATCACCCAGAGTCTATAATTTTCAACTGGATCCACTCTTGGAGTTGTACATTGTAAGGATTTAGACAAATATATAATGACATATGTCTACCATTATAAATAATATCATATAGAATATTATCACGGCTCAACACATTCTCTGTGCTTCACCTATTTATCTCTCCTTCCACTTAACTCCTGGCAACCACTGAATTTCCATTTTTAATGCCTCTAGATATTTTAAGAAGCTAACAGTGAGCTTCTATCAGATCCCATCCTGAATGCAAATATACAGTCCTAGAAACTATTTAGAAAACATAACAGAGCACCAATTTGTGAGCTTTTAAAACTACGTGCTATTTTTTAAAAATATGCCCTAATATTTTCTAGCTTCTCTGTAAAAGGGTATAAATTAAAAGTTTTGAGGTAAAGTAACTCAATGCATTCGGTGTCTAAAACTGGCCTTTTATTAAAAGTAGTGCTTCATTTCTGCCTCGTGGACTATTATGCAGGCTGCTTCACTGCTACTGATGTGCAATAGTTAGCCTTCTTTTAATCTTTATTATGGTGGTGTTATTTTCTACTTAGTAATATTTCTATGAAACATAATTAATTAGTTTTATTCAACTGCATAATTTCACGTGAACTTAAGGTTCATAGCATTATTTTTATCTCAATGTGAAATATTTATGTCATTTTGTGACTACCCTTTTAAAGATAACTCTGAAAATGACTTTCTAGAACCATTTTAAAAATAATTGAACTTGAAGCATATTTTGCCTCACTGATTCTTCAAAGTTCTGGCTGTCAAACATTATCTTTTCCCCACTTAGTGTTTAGAACAAAAGAAGACTTTTATAAAAATAAAATACCTAATTTTAATGTCTATAATCTTCCTGTATGCTGTTATTATCAAAGAATGAGAAAAGTAATGGATCCTTGGTTGTCATTTCCATTCTTTCTTTACTTGGCCTTTAGGAAGGGAGGGTTTGAATAATTCATGTTTGATTTTTTTGACAGGATGAACATTTTTGTCAAGGTTTTCATTGTTTTCTCTCCAAAATAGAAGCAGATTTTATCTCAAGTCATAGGTTAGGCAATCATAATTAATTGATGGCTTAATCAATAAAATAAAATAAAATAATAATGTCTTCTTAAAGTTTTAAGTCATCTAGCTTGTGTTCCTGAATCAAAATATTCATCAGCAGTTACTAAAGCTATTTTGACTTATTCACCTGTCCTGCAGACAATGGAAATAATAAAAATATTATATATATAATATATATAATATATATATAATATATATAATATATATAGATAGATATATACATGTGCATATATATATAGAAAAAATATATGCATTATAAACTATATAAACTTGTAAAGCCTATATTATTGATATGTATATGTATATATATATATATATATATATATATATATATATATGTAGTTTAGGTGGGCTCCTTCTTTATATATTGGTCAAACCATACTCCACAGATGTCTTTGAGTCCTCCTGTTCAACAGAGCATGTGCTCTGTGAAGGAAAGGTTTATACCTGGGAATCTTTGGTGCTTGGAAAGTTACAAAAGAACCCTAATTGCCTTGTCAGATACATATTTTTCTTTTTTTTCCTCTCAGAGATATCCTATGTTTCTCTCTTCCTAAGATGTGTATACTAGCATATTGGTGAAAGGAGATGTAATCATGTCTGGTCTTATTTGTACTTGAGAAATAGTTTTGGGGGAAAAAATCCACTTAATCTGTCAAAATGCTGAAATATTTCTACTTATGCTGTTTTTGAATTTCAATCACTATACAGCTACATTTTAAATTGGCTTTAGCTGTTGTAGTTATAATACATGTTTACTACCTACCAAGTTCTAACCATTTTTAGAAATTAAGAGTAGAATCACATGCAAACAAGAATTAGGAAAGGGCCTCAAGTAAGTTCTCTTTTTTCAAATGCATTTCCTCATGGTAGTTTTTATGGGAAGAATGATAAACTGTGGAAACTGTAATAGAATTACAAGGAAATTATATCTAAGTTTTTTTTTTCTTAAGAATTACAGCTTCAGCTTCCCTGTCGTATACTCCCTCAGTGTCCTGAATTTCTTTCTATACATGCTACTTTTATGACATATTTGATATCTTGTCTTCCTTGGTAGAGTTTTAGCTACTCTAGGCACATATTAAGTCTATTATGTTCACTGTTTTATCTTTAGGGCCTACCATGTTGTAAGCTATTGACAAATATTTGTCAAAAGTTTCAAAAATTGTTTTATTTTAAAAGTAAATTTAAAAAAACCACACACACACACTTCATAACTAAAATTGGATTTCATGTCCGAGGTGTCCTTAATTGACTCTTTACATGGCATTGACACTTGAGAGAAAAATTTTTCCTACCTTAATTTACACATTTCTCCTCACAAATCTTCCTTCCAGATCTATTAATAAAAAGTGGCATTGGAGTCTTTTGAGCTGGGATGAGCCCACTTATAAAAAGAGTAACACCAGTGGTATAATTTGAGGCACAGAGAGCAGCCTGTCAGTTCAAAAATACCTCCTGTCTGGTTGCCATAGTATTTGGAGTTCCCGTCACTGGAGTTGTTTTGTTGTTGTTCTTGGTGTTGTTAAAGTGTCCCTGGGAGGACCATTTTAAACTTATTTATTCTGGTTGTTGTGAAAACAAAATGATACACTAACTCCTTTATAGGACAGGGCTTTCAATTAAGGGTTGTTATACGAGAGAGTACCCTTGGTCCAGTAAAATGACAATGTGATGTGCTATCACTTTGTTACATAGGCACAGAGGATCCACCTGAAAATTTGAGAGAGAATGAGAAAAAATCTAAAAAGATATGTTAAGCCTTAGAAAGGACTAGAAGTTACTCCTTGAAGGAAGGTAAGCAGGTAAGAGGTTAAAACAATAGCAACTCAGGATTTGTTTCTGCAACATTTAAGAAAAAAAAAAGGAGAGCAAAATAAAATATTCCTAAAGCTGGAAAGAGCCTGTGGAATGTGGAAATTCCATGAATTACTTTCTGCTTTTATTATGGAGTGCGTGGGACGGCCTAGCCAGAGTTTGATGAGCACTGATGAGTGGGACAGACGTGGGGGTGAGAAAAGGGGGTTGCTTAGCAACCCAAAGGTCATCAAAGCAATGAGACCTTGTCGGAAGAGATGGTTTATGCCATTACCATCTGCCCATTCACCTAAGCCTGGAAACAAAGGAGAGGTGGGTCTGAGGTCGTTTTACTTAAAGGTGATTGTGATATTATGCACATAGTGATAATAAGAAATAGATACACCAATCCTCCCTTATCTGCAGTTTTCACTTTCTTTAGTTTCTGTTACCTGTAATTAAGTGTGGTTTGAAAATATTAAATAGAAAATTCTAGAAATAGACAATTTACAAGTTTTAAATTGTGCACTGTTCTGAGTATTGTGACAAAATCTCATGCACTCTGCTCTGTCCTGCCTGGGATGTAGATTATTCCCTTTTCCCCAATCTCTACACTGTGCATGTTCATCACTTGGCGGCTGGCTCAGTTATCACATGGCCTGTTACCCTTATTTTACTTAATACTTAGTAAATAAGGCTGTTACCCAGCCTTGTGTCTGTTACCCTTATTTTACTTAATAATGGTCCAAAAGCACAAGAGTAGAGATGCTGGCAATTCAGATACGCCAAAGAGATGCCATGAAATGATTTCTTTAAATGAAAAAGTGAATACCATGCAATGAGATATTTTGAGTGAGAGAGACCATAATTATATAACTTTTATCATAGTATACTAGAGGCCCTGTGCATGAAAATTCATGCATTGGAGGGGGAGCTCTCAGGGGCAGGAGGAGACCTGGCCATCAGGGGAAGGCAATGCCCCATCACACCTCCACTGCTGCCACTGTCGGCAGAGCAAACCTGCACCGGCCCTGGTTACTTGAGCCTTGAGTCGCTCTGGGTGGCTGGGCAGTTGTCCTCTGAGGCTTGCCTGTGCCTTGGGCTGGCCCTGGGTGGCTGGGGGGCTGAGGGTGGGTCTGGCTGCATTGCGTGCATGTCATCCCCCAAAAGGGGCTGCAAGGACTGGGGAACTCTGGCAGGGCTGAGGGGACTGGACACCACCATCTTGTGTATATGGAAGCCACCATCTTTGTGATGGTGTAATGGTCAATTTGCATATTCCCTCTTCATTAGATTGGATTGTGATAATTGTCCTGTATTATTATTAGTTGTTGTTGTCAATCTCTTTCTATACCTTATTTAAAAATTAAATATTATCATATATTTATGTATAGAGAAAATATAGTCTATATAAAGGTTCAGTACCACCTGTGGTTTTAGGTGTCCACAGGGGGGCTTGAAATATGGCCCCCATAGGAAATGGGGTAATACTGTATTTGATCTTTACCCTCATTTTTGGCACCGAGCTCCTAAAATCTTTGGAATTTCTTAAGTGATAAAAGGGACAAGGTATCTTTTGTACTATAAATGAGGTGACTTTGGGACCTCATCCAATGATAGGGGAAGAGTGGAGATGTGGGGAGAGTGCCTAGAAGCTCCCAGCCCTTTCCCCATACCTCACCCTCGGCATTTCTTCCATCTGGCTGTTCCTGAGTTATATAATTTATAATAAACCAGTGATCTGGTAAGTAACATGTTTCTCTGAGACCTGTGAACTGCTCTAGCAAATTAATTGAACTCAAAGGGAGCTGTGGGAATCTCTGTTTCATAGCTGGCCAGTCAAGTGGAAGGAACAATCTGGGTGTGTGACTGACATTCTGAGTTGGAGGAAGTCACTGCACCCTCCAGTATGTAGCCATTACATCAGAAGCACAGGTAACAACTTGGACTTGAGGCTGGTGTCCTGAAGTGGGGTAGGAGCAATCCTGTAGGACTGAACCTAAACCTATGGAATATGATGCTATCACCTGGTATATGGTGCCAGAAGCAAGCTAAATTCTAGGACACCCAGCTCATGCCCAAGCATTGCTCGGTGCTAGGATGGGGGGAACGCCCCCACTCCATTGTACTTGGGTGCTGTTTCTTAGTGTGGGGAAAACCTCCACACATTTGGTGACTGGGAGTGAGTGTCCTGTGTGAGTGTAATAGGGTGAGAGGAAAAGGGGAACACAGGATGAAGGACTGGGTATTACCTCCACGGGGAGACTGAACTGAGATTTTCCAAGTTTACTGTCTTGTTTTATGTTTGCCTTTCTATTTCCTGCTTTCTCCTTGGTAAAGGTGATCATGTATTCTGCAATAGCATTAAAATGTGGCTAATTATGCAAAAACAAAACCCCTCAAAGGCTCCAAATTGCATTAGGAGGTGTCTGCCTGGCTGGCTCAAGTATGGGGGGAAAGGAAGCCTTTGATTTCTGATAAAAGGGATAGTTTATTGAGTGTGCTTCCCTCCTAGAAAATTTGTATCTCAAGTGGTTTATGTTTTACATGACATAATGCTAACTAATAACAAAGTTATTAGAAAAATGTTATGAACTGTAATCATGGAGATTTTTTTGACTATTTCATGCTAAATAAGTTACTTAACAAAAAAACAAGCTCTCTTGGGCAATCTTATTAAATATCCACCTTTTGAATTTCCAGCTAGGACCTTTCCTTCCTTCCCTCCCTCCCTCCTTCCCTCTCTCCTTTCTTCCCTCCCTCTCCTCCCTTCTTCCCTCCCTTCCTCCCTCTCTCCCTCTGTCCCTCTCTCCCTCCCTTTCTCCCTTCCTCCCTCCCTCTTTTCTCCTCCTCCTCCTCCTCCTTCCCTTCTCCTTCTCCTCCTCTTTCTTATCTTCCTCCCATTACAAATAGTGTTCATTCATTTCAGAGTTAACACTATAGATGACATTAGTCCTTAGCGAGAACAGTCAAGTGAATGACACAAAAGCCAGAGTTATGGTAATTGAGCAGAAAAAGGAAAGGAAAAAAGCTATTGTCAGGAGAGTCTGAACTTTTTCTTATTTTGTCAGAAATATTATCATTTTTAATACTTTCAAGAAGTATACTATACATATCCTTAAACTGGACTTTTAAACTGAGCAACAAACTACATCCTTTTAAGATGTAGATATAACTGTGCAACATTTACTCTATGGATGCCTAGTGTAGCCTATTGTGTGGCTGTACCATAATGTATATAACCTATGTTCTCTTACACGTGTGATACTTTCCATTTTTCCTGTATAAGTGATATCCTGATGATTATTCTTATAACTATATTTTGTTCACATTATTTTTTCATTCTTTCTTCCCTATTTACAAAGTTAAAACAAATTTAAGTCTCAAAATTTAAGTCTGGGTAATCAGAGGATATCACGTTGACCACGCACACAGGAAATTCAATTAATGTATGGTAAACCTACTGTAGCTCACCTGTAAAATTAAAATGTAATATCTTTTCCCCCAGGGTTTTGAAAGTGCACGCAGATAACATCTGAAAGAGAAATGCTGTCAAATAGTGAGGTATATTACTAATTTTATTGTCGAGGCAGTTTTATGAAACCACTGCCACCCCAGCACAGCTTTTATGCTTTGTTACCTTTTGACATAAATGACTACTTACAAAACACTGAACACATTATGAAGATATCAGAACAGTCCGGGTTCTACACATCCCTGCCTTTAAAACTCAAGCAGATTGTGGGGTTTCAAAGTGTGCTGTCATTAGGAATTCCCATCACATACCTTTTTGGAAAAACACCTGAAAACAACTTCTTCAAATATTTAATTTACTAATTATTGCATTCTAAATTATAAATCTAAACATCTACTATGCATATTACTGTGTCCCTAATTATAGTACAGCCCCATCAATTACAGTGATGACATTCTTGTGTACTTAAGAAAAACATTGGTCCAAAGAGATCGATGTTAAAATAAGCACTGTTCGCGAGTTAGTTCCTTTCTTAATATTTCCCAATGATATGCTGAAACACAGGACCTTACAAAGTAGGTTAAGGTTGAAGGAGTTTATTTTTAAGCGTCTACCTGAATATGTGCTTATGTGAAAGGCAAGGGGAGTGCATTAATAATTCAAAATGCTGCTGTTTAAACTTGCCTAATTAAAGAAAAAGCTCTTCACAGAATCTGTCGAGTGGAGTGTGTGTGTGTGTGCGCTTGTGTGTCAATGAAGTCTCCACACCATTGGCTTTCCTCTTCTAGTCAGAAGTATTTAACAGGGAGGCAAATGCTATTGTAAATATGCCACGGCTTTGCAAGGGATAGACAGCTAACCATTTATTAGGATCCTGCTATAGAGCGGGCACTGTGCTAGCTATAGAAACACCCAAATCAATGCTTTGTGATTTCTGTCCTTGACGAGTGTGTACAGATTAGACGGAGATACAGACACACGATTAGGGCATCTCAATACTAGAGTTTTAAATTAGTATCTAGAAAAAAAAGCATTCAAGGCATCTTAGGGAACAGAATATGGACCCAGGCTGCCAAGTACAGCCAGCCATGTGCTGAAGAAAAGCCCATGCTGCTCTGATTTGCACTCCTGGGCCTTTTTATAATTCATCTGTCCGGGTGAGGCAGCTCTTTCTCTATTAAGAGTGTTTGGTCACTCAGAAAAAGCATTTTTCTGCAACTTTTACAAGGCACCATGCGCTTAGCCTTGCCCTATTGGGCAGAGGGCGAGGTTCCTCTTCACATCCTCTCTGCCGCCCAAGCATCCTTTCTAAGCATCTGTAGCACCTTCTTACCTCTCCCCTGGAAGCTTTCAAGTGTCCTGGGCTTTCTGTTGCCAAGCGCTGCTGGCAGACTGAGCAGTGGGTGGAGAGGGTTGTGTGCACTCTGCGCCGTCTCTCTGGGGTCTGCATCAAAGTCAATACAAACCCAAGGAACGTGGACAACTGGCTGGCCACTCAAAGGAGTGAATCTCACACAGGAAAAACTGCACACCGACTTAATGTAGAAACACTAGCTGCCAGGGGCTGGTGGATTCTCCACTGTCTTCTTTCTACCTGGTGCCTCCCCGTTGTTTTCACTGGTAGCGTCTGCAGATCCTGCCTTGGATAATTTCCTTCTCTCTCTCTCTCGCTCTCGCTCTCGCTCTCCCACTTCCTCTCTCTCTTGCTTGCAGTGCACTCAGGCCTGCTTTATGTTTCTGCAAGAGGTGACTCACATCGTTCTGTCTCTGTGCAGGCTTGGGAGAGGAAAGAGGTCCCCGAGAGAAACAACGGAAATAAATAAATCACTAAATTCAGGTGTATGGACAGGGAGAGCGGTGATTAAAATCTAGAAATATTCTACTACCTTGTGTGTATGTGCAAAAGAGAGATTTGGGACTACCTCTGGTAGCAGATAGCGACCTGCACATGTAGTCACGTAGTCTAACCGAATGAGGAATTCACATAAGACAAGTCTCCGAGGAATGGATCAGGTGCTGGCAATGAACACTATGCCAGTCAGGCATCAGATCTCCAATAAGCAAAGGGATTAGCTTGGTCTCTGAAGTTGTTAGGCAAATATTAACCCCATAGATAATAAAGCACTGATAGCAAGTAGTTTAAATTCATTCTTTATTCCCCAGGGAGACATAAAGAGCCCCCCCAAGCATATTAAAAAGCCTTTACATTTCTGGTTGGGCATTTCCAAGGATCTCTAAGGAAAAGATTGCAAACTGGGAAGCATGTCCTGGAAGAGAAGTTGTGTGATCTTCTGGGAAGCCCCAACCCAGCAAAGTCCTGCTTTTACTTAGAAGCTGGAGGCGACCATATAATCATGAGCCAAGAGAACCAGCAGCGGTTATGCAGCAGCAATCAGCTGGCAGGTAACAATTCCCCTTTCAAAGAGGAAAAGTGCCGAGGTGGAATTATCTGGACAAATCGGAAGGGGAGTTAATTGGATCAGGGTTCCTGGAAGAGGCGAATGGGCTATCTAAAGGTAAACCTGACCTAGAGAGACTGGCCAAATACTGCTCCTTAGACTAGGCAGGTTCAAAATAAAGTCTGGCCAGGTGACCAGAGCCCGCAGACACTCTGCCACCACCCTGGGCGCCCCCGTAGGGCCCTGCTTCATAGGCGGAGGCGGAGGATTGCTGGGCGCAGGGATCCAGCACCTTCAAATGTCGCTTTCCTGGATCCTAGCCTGGACTTACAGCCGCGCTGTCTCTGAACGGGAAACTCAATGATTTCATAATGACTTTGACTAATTTTCAGGTCCATTACTGTCTAGGAATTATTAACTGATAGAATACTGTGCACTCGACATAGTACTGATAGCAAGCATAGGGGTCTGTTTACACAAAGAAGCCACAGATGTAGATATAGGAATTCCTTGGTATGCATATTTCTCTTCATGCCAGGAGCATGATATATTACTACTTCACAATAAGAGCTTAGCTACCAAGCCAATGTGGGTTTTTCCTTTTTGTTCTAAACATTTTATTTTTTAACAAAAAAGACTTTCGTATAGATGAACTGGAATGAACCGGGGATGGAAAGATGTGGAAGAAGGAAAAAAAAAGTCATGTTTATATAATAGTCTGCTTAAAATCAAGGTCATAAACCTGGGTAAGTAAATTGCACTGACTATTATGGTGGAATGCTGGTAAATGTTTAACTATTTGGTCTTTGGGAAAAAGTCCTGATTTGTAGAATTTCCTGTTGTTGTTTTTTTTGTGTGGTATAAATATTTCTATATTGGTCATTTTTCAAGCTACCAGTGATTTAACAACTGGCTATCAAAGCTCCTAAAATTTTAATAAATCAGTCCTTGTGAACCAGTACCAGCCATCTCCATTGATTTTATATGTAAATTATTAAATTTTACCTATTTTCTCAAAGTTAATTTTGTAACTTATTTATTACATTGAACAGTGCATAGTTTTCTCTCCATGTAACCATCAACATTCAAATGTTCATGTATTTATTCCCCTTTTTGCTGCTCTTTGGGCATTATTATGATTTTGATATGCTAACATGGGCATTACACTTTCACTCAAATTGTTTTTCTAGAATCATGCGTTTTTAGTGTGTTTTTAAAAATAAAAAAGAGACCTTGTAATAGTAATGGAAAACTAACAGCAACTGTTAGATGAAGTAAAAGTTATTTTTAAAAAGTATTTACAAAACTAAGTGGCATCAGTATATTAGATACTGTCTGGTTCATTAAATTTTTTTTCTCTTTTGCAAAATAATTTGGTTTATAGACTTGGAGGATAAAGATGTCTCTGGCTCAATTGCTAGAAAACTTTAAATAACTGCTTGCTATTCACTGGGCAGTGAAGTTGATGTACTCTGGCAGCCAATGGGTTTGGCAGGGAAATATTTGTTGTATAATTTTCTGAAAAGAGAGGAAAGGCATGGGAGAAACCCAGGGAGATATTTTAATAGTTCCCAAAGATAGCCACATACACATTTTTGGAATTGGAGAGATCAGTGCGAAAGGCAGGCATGTTTTGAGGCAGCTCCCCATGATAATGCTGATTTAATTATCATGTAATTAGTACTTAATTATCCACAGGCTATGCCTCTTGCCTCTGCTTGACTCACCCTTCTTTAAGAATCATTTGGGTAAGATATAGGCAAAATATTGGATTACAGTTTTGATTAATTCAGTTTGACTTGAAAATACTATTTTTAACGGAAGTTAGGAAGTAAGAATTTAATTCCTCAAAGTGCCATTGAAATTGTTCTTCTAGTGAATAATTCAGCTAAACTTATATGGGCTTATTAGTAGGAAGGAATATTGTGGTGTTTTGTTTAAAAATGCCTACCATCTGGATTATATGTTATTATGGACTGAATAGTGTCCCCCCAAAGGTCATAGGTTGACGATTCAACCCCCAATATATTTGGAGATAGGGCCTTCAAGGAGGCTCTTAAGGTTAGGTAAGGCTATAACATGGGGCCCTAATCCAATAGGACTATTGGACTTATACCAAGTGGAAGAGATATTGAAGATAGCTCTCTCCTCCCTCTCCGAAGCACTCCCCACCCGCCTCTCTGGTTTGTGCATAAAGGAAAGGCCTTGTGAGGACATAGGGAAAAGGCTGCCATCTGCAAGCCAAGAAGTAAGACTTCCCTAGACTTGGAGGACAAGGAGGTACCTGGCTCAATTGATCTTGTACTTCCTTTCTCTAAAACTATTAGAAAATAATTTTCTGTAGTTTATTTATTTATTTATTTATTTATTTATTTTTACCATTTTTAAAAAAATCAAACTTATTGTGGTGATACTAGGTAACAAAATTATACCGGTTTTAGGTGCACAATTCTACAACACGTCACCTGTGCACTGTACTGTGTGTTCATCACTCCGAGTCCATCCAACTCCATTTTCCCCACTACACCCTCCTCCACTTCCCTCCCCACCTACCCCCTGACAATCACCACACTGAGTTTATTCCCCCTTTTTTTGTTCAATCCTTTTACCCTCCCACTAAGCCCCACCCACGATAATGAAATTTGAGCCTAGAAGTCCTGCCTACTTGAGGACACTTACAGTGCTTATGCAGAAACATTACCTATCACTTGAGAAACAGCAATGTTTTTGAACATGCAGCATTCCCAGGTGGTATGAGTAAATTAGAAAGAAAAATATCAAAAGTTGTTTTCATCAAGTTTCTATTATAGTTAGAAGATTCTGATAGTCTTTCCTAAAAAATCTTAATATAAAGAAAATACATCTCAAGATAGGAATGGGAAAAATTCAAGGCAGGCTCTATTGTTCAATTATCTGTATTATTTTGTTTTAAATATAAATTTTACTCTTCCAAACAATTTGAGGTGGATTTAAAAACAGATATGAAACAGATATGTAGAAAGTATGATAGGTTCTCATGTACATTCCTATGTATTGGAGCATCGAGGACAAAAAATGAAGTTAGAAGTCACATGGTAAAAGGAAAATTAGTTATTCTGCCCACCATGGCTAAGATAGTCTGTAGAAATACACATAAATTGACTAGGAGAGACTTAGTATTTCAAGAAAATAATAATATAATAGCTTGTATAGGTCTCATGTTGGCATCATTCACTTTACCAGTTCGTAGTACATTTTATTGTCCAAACTCATGTATATTCTGCTGTAGAATGGACATAGCTGATTTCTAAGAATGAGCAATGATGCATCTGTAGGGCTACATGGATTTACTCTGGTGCGTTTTTCCTTATGACCCTTATCTTGCCCTATAGCTGAGTGCTTACAGTATTCCATATGTTTTAACTTGATAAAAAGGAAGAGAATGACGGCTATTGACCTATTTTTTTCTCCTGGGTTAAAACAAAGGGTGACTTTGGTGGTTATCGAGATCTTTTCCTGTTTTTGCTATATTTGGTCTCTTCCTGCATTCTTCCCTCTGGCTCCTTAGCGCCTTCAGATCCCCTCTTGCCCATTTGCTTGAACTTTGGACCTTCCATCCGGCAGTCTCTTACAGTAGTCATGCCCTTGTTTCTGACAGTGTAAGATCTTTGGTATCTTTGAAGGTTCTTCCTTTCTTTCTTTTTTTTTTCCATAAACAATTCCAGAGGCTTATTTTTGAGTCTAATAACTCAAATTCAATTTATAAAGTCACAATTCAAAAGCTGAGTTCTTCCTTAAGAGTAAATTCTTATTTTAAGCTTACAAATCTTACTATTGTAATTTTTAAGTCTAAAAACTTTTAACCATCATTTTTAAATACTTTGGAATAATATTTGATGCCACTTAAAAATTAACAAACACCTTCCAATATACAATTTATAAATGAATATGTTCAATACTCTTGTTAAATATTTCAAGTTCTGAAAGGAAAGACATTCCCACATAAAGATCATTTTTCTGCATAATAAATATTTCTAATATGACAAACTTATACTTCAACTTTTATAATATTTACATAAAATGGTGTAACTTTAATTGAACTCTGTCTTGTGATACCTTATCTCCAAGGACTGCAGCTTTCTGCTTGGGTTCTACCTGTGCGTAACCTGCTGCTGAGAATTTCCTTCAGGGGAAAAGCCATCTAAATATGAATATCCTTCAGTGCAGTTCCCTTCCTCAATTTCTGCCTGTTTTTTTGTTTCTTTCTAATGCTTTCAAGTAGCTGTTTGGTTTTTAAAAATAAGTTGTCCAAGGTTTGACTTGTTTTCGATGGAAGAGTTAGGTTGACACCAACTGCTTTGTCATTGCCTACACTGGACCAGTTGAACCAGAGGCGCTTGATTTGTTAACCTGTGAATTAATATAAGGTAAAGTTTGGGATAATAAGATACCACGATAATTACCCAACAACAAATAATGTCTTCTTTCAAATACAAAGCTGAAAATTTTAAATGTATACAACTCCTACGTGCCTTTTTATTTGTGTGAGCAGCATTGCTTTGGAGTTGGCATCAGCCCAAAGTTGGTATTTCAAAACTGTAACTCCTGTTGTGCTTTATTCACCCTTAAGTGGCTCAAATACCCAACAAGGAGCAGATTGTTGACTTTTTATCCTGTGAAGATGAATGGATATGCCTTTAGCATATTAAGGTACTTATGCAGACTGCAACTGTAAATTCTGAGTTTAAACCTATGAGAAAATTTGTCAAACTTATATTCTATTTAAATGCCTCATTAAATACAATAGGTAAAAAAAAATGTTGCAAGGAACAAGTACAGAGAAGGATGGTGGAGGAGAAGATAATTTTCAACCAAACATTACCCATAAAAAGTATCTGAGAAAAATAGAAAGGTGAGATAATCATCTTGAATAAAAGACTAACCCTGCTTATAAACTCATCTAAGCCAACTTGACTGGCAAACAACGTCACCTTAAATGAAAGAGATATGTGGAAAGCTCCATGTTCTTTTCCCATCTTCATTTACCTGGTGACATTTTACGATGAAAGCAAGTCTTAGCCTAGACCCCTATTCTGCCTCATAGACAAACACTTATTAGCAAATAGGAGCAAATACAGGTATATACTCTGTTTTTTTAATTTTTATTATTTTTATTTATTATTATTATTCTCTGGGACATCACCTCTCTGTCCTCAGCCCCTCTGATAGGTATCTTGCATGAAAGATTTGGTCTGAGGCCAACGCAACAATATTTTGATGGCAGGGCCAGTCAACATTTGTGGGGGTCAAATAACAGCGTTTTCCTTAAAAAATGGAGTGGTTCAGGGCCTTTTGAATCCTGAATCTCAAGTGAGTCCCAATTTGGATTGCTAAATTTTTATGCCTTCTTCATTTAGTCTCACATGTCCTGTGAGACTAAATAGATGGCAGTCAACCATATATTTCAGAAACCATTCATTTTAGCAATGAAAATTTCTTGCTAAGATTTCTCAGAGATTAACAAAATTTATTGTAAAGACTTTGGTGAAATATTTGAAGTGATTAGGTGCACTTCCTGAGTGTGGACTCCTTTGTGATCTACTGCATATGCCCTGCCTTGAGGATTACAGTTAATCCACTGCTGTATACATTACACTGCTTAATGATGGATTTAAAAACCATCTAGTATGCAGATAATATAATATTCACAATGGCAATCAGATATGTCTAGAATCCCTTAGTCCAAATGACCAGATTTGGATCCCTACCCTTGCAATGAGGGTAGACATTGCTAATGAATATTTAACTGTTTTTTCTGATAGACTTAAATATAGATTCACAATCTGTAGCAGCAAAGGCAGTCCCTACTAAGCAGAATTTTCAGTTGAGATATGGCATTAGTTTAGCATTACTCCTTCCTCAGTTTACTATCAAACAGTTATTTCATTTAAACATCTAGGTTTCCATTTTACATATTAAATAGCAGCAACTTCAGGAAATACGCATTTGACATTTGCAGTCTTTGAGCATTTTTTTCCCTGAGAGAGACACACTGGGAGGTAGTTCAGCCCTGACTATCACAGCATTGAGAGAAGTCAACATTGCAGATGATTGCTTAGAAGCTGGAGCAGGGAAGGACCACCTCTGAGGAAAATAGTGATAATTGCAAACAACAATCACAGCTGTTAACGTGGCACTCATAACACATCCTCAGCATGAGAAGATTGGCACTAAATGCATCAGATGTAGCCACATGCAGTCACTGTGATTGATCCAGAGCAGAGACAATCTATAGAGAAGCCAACTCTAATAGCAGGAAAGGTCAGAATTAAAGTCCACAGCTTATCTTGCATGAGAAATTTTTAATCATTTCAGAATTAAGGTTCTAAAGGCTTACATTATTTTACATAAGAAATATATCATCTAAAGGTTACTTATCAATCAACTCTGCAAGGTTTCTTACCATACTGGAACATTTCCTATAGATGGCACTTGAATCATTATGCTTGTTTTTCCCAGTTGCAAAACGAACCACATTGTGCTCTGAATTCTATTGGGTGCAAAGCCTTTTAGGAAAATGTCATTGCTCCTAAACAGGTCCCTATAATTTTCAGTAGCCAATGGCTAAATTACTTTGGACTCTTTTAACAAAAATAATTATGATTTATTCAAGAATATTTTTTTTGAAAAATCCATTTCATTTCTTGTGTAGCATATTTAATATTGGGATTGTTTAGTATTGGGAGATATTTTTTCCTATTATTTCTTTTGCTTTAATATCTTACTGGGCTCACAAAATAACCAGCAACTACAAGTCAAGTAATACCAAAAAATTAACCACCTCAAAAAATAGCATAAATCCAATACATTATTCAGATTCTGATAAAATCACATATAATTTAAATATACATCATTGTACTTTCAAACAGCATAATTAAAATATATTAAAATTTATAAATAAGGTAGAACAAAATAGAATTGCCACCATTACTTTTCTTTGTGTCCCAAATCTGCATATCCTGTTAACATGAATTATATGCATTTAAATGTTTATTGCCACACACAGAAAAGATATTATGTTTTTGGCAAAGTGTTAGTATATAATGTGTTTGCTTAAGACAATGAAATGCAGAAAATATTAATGGATTCAGTTTTTGTTTGAAGTGAATGCCAAGTTAGCTGGTCTGTAGTGTGATTTAGCTAGAAATATCGATTTGAGAGACAAAAAGCATACAGATTTGTTGAAGCGTTGGCCTGAGATGACCATGCATGGCATTGCATAGAGAAGCATTTCCTACCCTAAGTACCCAGGAAAACAAAACATGATGTGTGTAGATTTAGATAACTTAAAGTGAGGAAGGGATTTTAAGGGGATTTCTGCAACATAACTTCTATTTTCTCTTAGAAGAAAGGTGAGGTCAGTTTCAAAATCCACAGTGACAATTTCTTCTTAGAAGTCTAGAAAGCAGCTCCATTTTTTTCAGACCTTCCCTACCCCCAAAATCTGTTTTCCCTCTTGCTAATGGGGATTTTGAAAGGAACTAAGTAGAAAACTTACCTTTGCCACATATTTGGACTTGTATAAATGTGGAGCTCTGGCATGAGTAAAGTGATGACACAGGGAAACACTGATATCACAAGGCCTTTTCCCCAATCTTCCATCTGAGTTGATTTAGAAGCTTTTGAATATATTCAAATGCATTCCACACATAAAATATATTAAGTTTTCTAAGCATTGTCACATATAATATTTTACTTGATCTGAAGAGTAATCCGAAAAGTAGAAAGGAAAGACATTCTTATTATTAATAAGACACTAATGGCATCTCATGTTTATAGAGCACCTTATAATATGCAAAGTGTTTTCACATAATTTTCCATTTCCAGCCTCAAACAAATTATCAGAGTATCAGGTCAATTTGCAAGAGAATAAATATGAGTAGTTAGTATTCATGGAAGTTGGTCAAGGCCACTTATGACCAATGGATTATAAATTAAAATGACCAGAAAACATTTCTACCTGTCAAATAATTGAAGGAATGATACAGGAAATTTTTGTCAAGGGCATGTGTTGGCAAAAAAGGGCACTGCTGTATGCTGTTGGTGAAGTTATTTGTTAAACCCTTTTGAATGGTGTTTTGGCTGAAGGACTTTATTATGAGGAAGAATGGGAGGTATAAACAAAGGTTACATGTAACAGAATTCATTAAAGAAGTTATTTATAATATAGAATATTAGAAACCACATTTACGCCGTAACTGGTTTGGCTCAGTGGATGGAGCATCAGTCTGCGGACTCAAGAGTCCCAGGTTCGATTCTGGTCAAGGGCATGTACCTTGGTTGCAGGCACATACCCAGTAGGGAGTGTGCAGGAGGAAGCTGATAGATGTTTCTCTGTCATTCATGTTTCTAACTCTTTATCCCTCTCTCTTCCTCTTTGTAAAAACAATAATAAATAAATAAATAAATAAATAAATAAATAAAATATATATTTTAAAAAATAAACCACATTTACCAGTATTTGGGCAAATGTAGTTTGAGGCAGCCATTTGGAACAAGAGGAAATCTTGCATGGAGAACTTATAAAATAAAATAAAAGTTGGAAGGAGTTGCCCAATTATCCTCACTGCACATTCCTAGAGTTTTATATGAGAAAAATAAAATGCACTATTCTTTTGGGATTCATTTGTTAATAACTCAAGCCAGTTTTAACTGGCACAGGCACACTTGCTGGTTTATATGTGAATGCATTTCCTTTATATCTAAAAATGTGTTTTAGAAAATCTCTAAGTCCCTTTATTGTAAACAAAGAACCTGTGCTAATAGGGAAATAGCAGGAATGAGCCTACGTGGGAGTAACTAACTTGGTAGCCCACTGCAAAGCCAATAGATATTAAAAACCTAAAGTTATTTTAAAAACTATTGAAACGTGTCTCTGATTACAATGGCTTAGGTAATATCCTTTATTCTGATTCGAAGACTTGATGATCCTGAGATTTATTTTAACTTTATGAGTCTATGGTTGATTTAGCAATCACATCTATTATTTGAAGAAAAGCGAGAAAGATGGTGTTAAATGTTCCTTAAAGTGGAATTGAAGTTTTAATTATTAAAGGACATATGGGGGAAAGAGACTGAATAGCTCAATTCCACGCCGGAGAATTTTTCAATGAATATTTAAAAATACAGCATTACGCCTATTCAATTAGGAAGCTACCAGTGTTTTGCTTATTTGATTTAACTGGAAAAAAAAATGTGGCAACTCAAGTCATTCAAGCACTTCCAAATTAATAAAGAGAAAACTTTTTATAAAGTACTAATTAATACATCCTGAATTTTCATTTATACAAAATTAATGTTACAAAAACTTCATTTTTGCCTAATCTATTGTGGATGTGTTTTTTTTTAACTAAATTAAAGGACATCATAACAATACATGAAATCCGCAAAGTTCAATTCAATGTATTGAGCTATAGGATATTTTTAAATTTCTTTTCTTTCTGACTTATTGTAGTGAAGATGGAAGACTTAACTGCTAAAACAACTGCTAAAGAATGCAGCCTTTTAATCTTCTCAGATGCCCTCTCAGAAGACCTTGATTTGTGTGTTTTTTTTTCAAGCTACATACATTGTTTAAATTTTCTATAGCATCTTAAATAATTTAGCATTTTCTCCATTTCCCCTCCTTCCTCCCTTTCGTCTTTCTTTCCTCTTTTCCTGCCAGTTATTGAGATTTAAAAAAAAAAAAATTGGTGCCACCATAGATGAGGACAATGGATAATTGAGGCTTTCGGTGGACAACCAAATGTACCTGAAATATTCCCCTGAATGAATTTATCCTCCTGGACACTGGCATAGTTGAGCCTTGAAGGGCAGAGTCTGTACCTGCAAGCTTACCACAGAGCAGAGTCGCCTGAACTCTCAGGGACACGTAGCTCTAGAGCAGGGCTCTGCCCTTTGAAAACACCCTTGGCCCTCGGTTTTTGTCACAGCTCACGGTCCTGTTCCTCTCTTTCTTCTCTACATCACTTGTCCATCTAGCCTCTTTCTCCATTGTGGCCTCGTCTTCTTTTGCTTGGTATACTGAGATTGGCTATTCAGTTCAGTATCTTCCTTATACCAACTCCCTTCTGGATCTTTTCCACCCATGTGTTTTTACCTATAACACTGAAGGCAGACATCAAACAGAGTGCCCCAAAGCTGACATCATGTTTTTAGAATCAAATTCTTTCTCGTTCCCTCTATGCACAGCCTTCCTTTGATGTTCACATTTTGCTACCGTATCACAGGTTTCCAGTCCCCCAGGCACAGAAGGCTGATATCCTTTCCTCTAATCAGACATTCCTTTGCCATATCTCCTGCATTCATCCTTTCCTTTCCATTCCCACGGACACGTGCAGGCTCTGTTCGCTGGGAAATCCATTGCACCGAATAGGAAGGGGGCCACGCAAAGATGAGTGTTGTGTTCCTTGTGCTTTCAGCCTCTCCCTCATCCAGTCCACCTGGCATACATCTATCTTTAAGGTTAGTCTCCCTCGCCTTTGGGATTTAATCTCTTTACACAGCATTGGAGGGCTCCCACACAATTTATCTTTTATATACCTTTGGAGCTAGTATACTTTGTTTACACAAGCCTTTCATTCTAATCCAGCTTAATGAACCAATCTTCCTTCAAGTTGTTTTTCCCTCCATATCTTGGCTCACTTATATTTCTTCCCACCCAGAGGATGTCAACATTTCTCTATTAAAAATTTACACTTTTTTTTAAAGGTCCAGTTAAATTATTTTTTTCCTCTTCTCATGAGCTGCTCTCAGTATTGTTGTGTATATTGTCTTTTAAACCCAACAATTAGATAGTTTATAAAAATTTTTAACTATTAATTTTATGATGCTTTGTTGCTTTATATATTCTAAAATCTTTTATCTCTAGTGAGATTATTAGGTATTTGTATTTTCCACAATTAATAGGAGGACCCAATATGTCAGTTTACTGATTGCTTTCCGAAAATTGTCATATATTATAAAAATTTTTTTTTTTCATTTCCCTTCTTTCCATGAGTGAATCTGAAAGTTAATATTCAAAATAGCTACATAACAGAGACTGATTTTTTCTTTTTCTTTTTTTTTAAATAAATCTTTATTGTTCATATTATTACAAATGTTCACTCTTGGTGCACCCCTTTGTGGATTGTGTGTACAGCCTTATTGTAGTTAAGTCTTGATTGTTGTTGGTATCATTGGGAGGAACTGACCTCTAGGCCAATTGGCTGTGGGGATCAGCTGTGTCTATGCCAGGAGACAGCCTTATTTGACTAGACTTTGAAAACTGCAAAAAGCTCCGTGCTCAGTTTGGATGGGGCAGAGTTTCAGGGTGGAGCCTACAGCCTTGGTTTCCCGTGGGCTACAGCCCCACCCTATGAGGTTCCTGAGTCTTAGTGTTCTTCAGTGTCCTACACCTCTGAGAGAAAGATGCCCTACAGTTTTGACCGCTACCAGATAGTCTAGTCTCTCCCCCAATGAGCCTGGAACTGGGGTTCAGTGCAGTTGGAAGTGGGGTTAAGAGCAGTCTGGAGCTTATGTCTCCTTCCCACTAGGGCAATCCAGCGGCTCAATCAACAGTCTGTCCTCTGCATGCAATGTGCATGACTCCGGGGCTCTGCCTTTTGCTGCTCCCCTGAGCTTCCGCCTTACAGCCCAGATTCCCTCTGTATGAGCCTAGGACCCGAGGGCCTCGCCCAGAACTGGGGTTCAGTGCAGTCAGAACTGGGGTCCACCACAGTCTGGAGCTTTTATCTCCTTCCCCCTAGGGAACACCAGCCAGGCACTCAGCAGCCCCTCCTCTCCTGCTCCATCCTCTCCCCACGTGCGTGTGCACGCACACCTTGTCACTGTACCTTAGGCTGTTACAGCTCCTCTGATTGTCCTTCTGGTTTTTCTCTTTCCTTCTAGTTGTAGAATTTCCAGTCAGTCAACTTTCCTGTAGTTCTGGATAATGCCCACTTTATATTTTAGTTGTATTTTTTGAAATTGTTGTGTGAGGCTGCATTTAGGCATTTACCTATGCTGCCATCTTGGTTTCTCCTCTGATTTTTTCTTGATGGCATATGTACTTCGTTATTTTCTTCACTTGGCATGCCAATGTGAGTTTCAGTCTATTATTAATTTTATTCCACTCTTGTGAGTTTTGGGGATGTTTAGGGTTCAAGGGCTCTATTTACCTTTAGTAAATAATACCATCATACACACACACACACACAAAAATCATTCTCAGAAAATTAGCAAAACAAATGTTCTCATGGTATAACCAGATGCCAAATTGCCAGATTTAAATTATTAGAGGACAGAGTCTGTCCCATAAAAAGGTTTTTCTGTTACAACCATTAAAGCTTCAAAGACACTTCCAAGGCTCACAGTAACACATATCCAAAAAAGGAATGAAACAGCTTTTCTCAGAGAGATCCTATGGTCATTCTCGTCCTGGGAAAGGATCTCCCTAAAAAATGCTGTTTTCTGACAGCTCACAGCAGATTCCTTTTTGGCTTTTGGAAGTAAGCTTTTGGAAGCTGGCAGTAAGAAAAACAGTACAGTGAAAGAAACTGCTTAATGAAAAAAGCCACATTGCTTAAATTTCAGCATGAAATTAAAATGTGTTAACGACATGGAATTCATCTTCTAAAAAGCATTGCTCATAATTTTCCATAATTATACTATTCCTTGAAAAAAAGAAAAAGTGTAGGAGAGCATGACGAGATAATGATGCAGTTGATGACAGAGAGAGCCCTTGGTTCTCACATTTGAAGTAATTTTGACTTTTTTACATATTGAAAGCAGTATTGAGTTATAGCTACCCGGGAGTTGGAAAGATCTATATAACCCTCTCTTTAAAATAATTTCTTACTGATTCATTTATAAACAGAAGTATTAGAATCTGATTTTCTATAAATTGCTTTCCATCAGCTATTTATTACAATAGTCCATGCATATTTTTCGTAGTCTCTTTTTTTCCTTTCTTTTTTTCAGGTAAACTTAACTACTAAGTGTTCATTTCCTTTAATTCCTCATTTCTAAATCTCTGCTTTCATTATCTTTCCATCAGAAATCTCAGGGACTGTAATATATAGGCAATCCAATCTTATGTCAAAAGACAATTGACCATACCCTACTATAGCAGATAAATATGAATTTAAGTTCACCCTTAAAATATATCACAATCATTTAGTATATACTCAATTCTAGCTTCTTGATAAACATTATCTTATAACTAGAAAAATGAAGACCTTCAAAGTAGATGTATCTGGCTTAAAATAGTGTGTGCACAAACCACTCTTGTAGATCTATTGGCAACCTTGGGAAAAATATACTAATTATCTCTAATTTTGGATCTTAAAATATTTTCTGAAAAAGTAAGGGCATATAGTTGTTTTGTTTTGTTTTGCTAATCATCACCTGAGGATATTTTTCCATTGATCTTTAGAGAGTGAAAGGGAGTGAGTAGAGACACACAGAGAGAAACATTGATGTGAAAGAGACACATCGATTGGTTGCTTCCCACTAGAGCTGCACCAGAACCAGAGATCAAACCTGCAACCAAGGTATGTGCTCTTGATCAGAATTGAACCCAGGACCCTTCGGTCCACAGGCCAACGAGGGCCAACATGTAGTTTTAATACCTAGATTTCATTTTCAGGACTCCATACAGCATTTCTATAACACACCAAGTCTGAAATCATTTCTATGGCCCCTATCTGAGCCAGTTCAGTGGAGATTAAAGGTGACGGTATTTTGAAGTGGGGCAATTTTCTGTTTTTTGGCAGAGTGAATTTTAGCACTTCAGTGCATTGCTTGCCATCAATATTTTGATTGCTCAGGTTTCCAGACTTTGTTTTTGAAATAAGGAATTGGAATTATTTCTTTGAAAGGTCTAGCTTTATCTGACCATGTTTATCATGTGCGTGCAAATGGAATAGCATCTGATTAGATATTCAAGAGATTGCTGACCAAAATGCAAAAATCTAACTTCTAGGTAAATAGGCGAAATATCAGGATTGAAATGGCTTACCTATATAGATAAACTTCTTTAAAAAAAAATCATTACTATAGATATTCTTTCAAGTGCTTTGCTGAAGTTTTCTCACATATTTATCATGGTGATGATAAAATAAGGATGGGTAGACCATTTCATGTTTATCTGCTACTTTGCAAATTGCCTTCATCTTTTTCTTTCTGAAACAAACCCTCCATGTAATTCTGGTCATGCAGAAACTAATTGTGCCTTCACTTCCATGGGACATAGATCAAAACTGCCGGTCTGTGCTTAATTGCAGTAGTCAAAGTTACTGTTACTGTGCCAAGGGTCATAAGGCAACTCAACAAAAACCATCAAGAGTCCACGTTGGAGATCCACGTAGCTCTTGAGGGAGCTATTTTAACTGGCTTTTCTAATATGAAGGGTATGGATGCTTGCACTAGAAGGGTCCATCATGCTACTCCTTGAGAAGGGTCTTCCTGCGAACAAAGTCAACCAGGAGAAAATCAGAGCCAATATATATGTGTCATGATTATTATTATTATTTGCTTTATTTAATTTTAGTAAGGTTTCTGGCATTTACAATAAAAAAAATCCTAACTATTATTCCTTCTCAAGTTTGCACACAAACAATTAACTGACTCCCCTAAATACCCACAGCTAGTAGGTGCTAAGCCCAGAATTTGAACTCAAACTCTCTGCTTCTAGAACCACAGTGATAACATGCCAGAGACTAATGTGGAGAATTTTGTAACTAGCTAGTTACCTAAATATCAAGATGGCTTTGAGCTCGATTCCAAATCGTGCAAATCATTTTCTTCCCTAGAGGCATTTGTGTGCCCCCAATTGATAAGGAAATCGATTTTTGATTTTTGAAGGGCGGATGTAGTCCTTCAGATTGTGACACCTATTATCTGTGGTGTGTGTGTTTGTTGTTTTTTTAAAGACCATCTGGAAGAACATTTGCTTATCTTAACTTTGGCCAGTGAGAATGTCTTATGGAAATTGTGTTTTTACCTTTATCAGTGTTGGCTTACCTAGTTACAAATCCTGATTGTTTACTGCGGTACAAATAGTCAATATAATCCAGTACCAACTGATTAGAGCTGCTGGCAAACCTCTGAATCTTGTCAGAGGTCTCTGCGTGGAGGGTGTGGGTAACTGTAACAAGGGAAAGCTGCTCCTCGGATGCCTGAGACATTCTGTGAAATCTTATAGCCTGGTAAATATTCATGACACTAAGTATATTCCCTTTGGTTGAGATAAAAACAATTATAGAAATTCTTTTCAGACAAGAAGTTTCTAAAACTTCCTTAAATTAATATGGTGAAAAAATAAATTAAAACATTGAGATAGATGGCACAGTGCTTACTTAGTTGTAAGAAGAATTGCCTTCATTTCTTTCTAAAATTTCAATCTCCTCAAAATTTATGGGTGGATGGTTGCAAGTATTCAATAATTGAAGTGTTTCTTACTCAGTGACTACAATGAGAACTTGTGAATGGTACAAGTTTTTGTCTCTCAGGTGTTCAAGTTTTTATTTTACTTTTATTTTTTATTTTTTTTGGAATCTTTTTTTGGTCATTCCAAAGCAGAAATAAAATCTTCAGTACACTGATTCCAAAAGTTAGTATTCAAATATTTATTATTTATCAGAGCACCTCTTCTACACTCAGTGTACTTAAGTTCCAGGGACAGAGGCTGAGTTAAATCTTGTTATAATTACTTTAAAATAGATTTGTTCTGACTGATACTCATTTATATTTAGTTAAAAAAGACTCCAATTCTGTTGTTAGAAAAATCTATTGTTTGGAAATTACAATAAATAAGGAGACATTGTTAACTTAGCCTTAATTTTTTAATTCTTTAAAAATAAAAGTATATTATAAAATGCAAATTGGAAAGTTCAACACAGTGCATTCACCTTTGCTTTCTCCTGAAAAACTGATAAAGCAAGATAGTAAAGGTATTTTGAAGGTTATAAATAAACAAGGACATAGAGAATGGAAGAGAGAATTTCAGGAACAAAATGTTGGAAGCTGAAGAACAAATGGAAGAGTAATAACTGACTTAGCAGATCCCAGAAAGGTGAGTCCTAACCACACACCTTGGGGCCTCCAAAAAGTTGGAGAATTGCCTATTGAATAATCCTAGAAGTGGGGATTGAAGTGGGATGAAAGCAAGTTTTGGTAGAAACCTTTTTAAACTATATATATATAGTGCACAGGGCAGTGGAGTGAAGATTTATGTACTCTGCATTGACTCTCTAAGTATGGCTGTTGGATTCCATCCTCACATAGGAATTGAAAAAACCATCTCTGAGGAATCTGATAGGTCCCCCAAGTAAAGGCACTGAGTACCCTCAGTGGGTTAATTAGTGGGTTAATTTAGGCAGACATTACTGAAAAGAACCCACACTTAACACCCATCTGCCTCCACCACCTGCAGACCTCCTAATCAGGAGTTTGTGGCCAAGCCACAAATGTGAGCAGACAGTCAAGGATCACCAAGTATTTGAGAAAAGTCTCCACGGTGAAAACAGTAACCAAAATAAAGAACACAATAAATGAAACAAAAGGAAAACAAAGTGACTTGGAAGAAAGTATTACTATGGAACAAGGAGAAAAACAATGACCAAAACCCAACCACTTTCAAAACGATACAAGATTAAAAGAAATATTTCATCTATAAACTAAAACAAGAATGCCAATAAAACAAAGACTTTTACAGAATATAAAAGAGCTCTTGGAAATTATTTCATAAACAAACACAGAATAAATAAAATAGGTTGAAAATTCCTCCCAGAAAATATAATAAAAAGAAAAATAAAAAGAAGCAAAAAAGGAATATAAAATAGATTTAAAGAACCAATATATAAGAAGTTTAGTGGTCAGGGGGAGTGAGAGATGATGATAAAATAAATAATTCAATCAAATTCTTAGTATTGAAAGTTATTAGTTTCTAGGTTTGAAAATGTATAGGGTACCCAACTCACAATATTGGGTACAAAAAGAAAAAGCTAAAAACTACTTTCATAAAATACTAATAGGAAATGGTTTCTAATCTAGAAACCATTTGTCCAACCAAAACATGATTCAAATTTGGAAATATATTGAATCCATTTTCAGAAATGTAAAGTCTTAAGATTTTTATCATCAATGTTTTCTTTTTAGAGGCATTAGGGAGATATATGCCTTATATAGGGGAATAAAGCAAGAATCAGAAAATATGGTATCCAGAATTGACATTTATACTAATAATAGAAGAATACTAGGACACCGTCACAGTAACGTCGAACAGCAGGCTGAATGGGGCTACCAGGCCAGCAGTGGGGATAGTGAGGGATGACCAAATGACTGAAGCAGGCTGTGTGGGGCAGTTGGGGGAGACCAGGTTGGCGTGAGGGTGGGGGTGGGGGAGCAACAGTTAGGGATGATCAGGCCAATCAGGCCATCAGGCAGAGGTGGTTAGGGGCAATCAGGCGGGCAGCCAACTGAGCAGTTTGGAGCCAGCAGTCCCAGATTGTGAGCTGGCCTAAACTGGCAGTCGGACATCCCCTGAGGGGTTCCAGATTGGATGGGTACAGGCTAGGCTGAGGGGACCCTCCCCCCCCCCCCCCGGCCATGCATGAATTTAGAATAATATAAAAAAGCAACAAAAGGAATCTCCTGGGAAAAGCTCAAGGGAATACTTGTTCTTTATAGAAGCATATCAGCAGATTCTAGAAGAAACTTTTTCTAGAATATATATTTGAATATCTAACATGTGTGAATTAATTTAGAGATTTAAGTAATGGTGGGGGACTAGTTTAGGGATTGATTAATAATGTTATCAGGAACCAAAGCACACAAGAGTAAGATGTTTATGACAACAACAATAATAAAATATTCTGCAGAAGAGGAAAAATAATCATGGTATACTAAATAGTATACAATACCAGAAAAATAAACATTGATATAATAAAAATTATGTTTTTTTTTACAAGATTGAGAGATAGTAAATATGAAGAGGCGATGGGGCCTCATCTTTACAGTGGGAAGTGAATAGTGTCTAAAACTCAAAGGTGAAGAAAAAGCAATTGAAGTAAATTACTCAGAATAAAAGAAGCTAATAAATTGTTAAAAGAATCAAAAGTGGTTGCCTCTGATAATCAGGAAGTAGTGGCATGTGGGAAGTCAGAGGCATGCTGTTTTTATTAAAACAAGAGCTATTAACTCTGAACTGTGTTCATGTAGAACATTTACAAAAATAAAACCAAAATAAAAATAAAGATTCTACATACTGCAAACATTTTTCAGACAATATAAGAGTAGTTGGAATATAAAATTCACAGATACCTCATTGCTTTGTGTCATAATATGGAGTCATTCATTATCTATCTATCTATCTATCTATCTATCTATCTATCTATATATATATATTTGTGTGTATATGCACATATATACACACAAATCTCTATATCCACATTTATTTTTTCTAATGAAACGAAAGTTTCAGTGAACAACCTTAATCATCTAACTTAATTCATAAAATTTTTACATATACATATACACACTCACAAACTGATACATATATCTAAATAATTATCTTATGACTTAGAGAAAAAGATATCCAGAAGGAAAAACAAGAGAGAACATTCCAAAATTGCACCAGAGCATGCTGTGTGACACATAAGGCATGCGTGCTCAGTGCTTCCCATGAGCTAAGGCCCAGCTGAAATGGCACCTCCCCTGAACTGTCCATCTGAAAATGGACTGTCGGCGCCCTTAGTTCTTTCTTACCTTTTGCCTTTTGTCACAAATGATTGTCTTTATGTTCCTTGCCTCTAATCTTCTATTGATACTGATAGCTTTCTAGCTTTAGGTCTCACAAATTCAATGTCTTGGAGATACTGCTTGATTATTTCTCTGGTTTCAAGTCCAAGACCAACTTGGTCAGGTACTTGCTTCTGTGGCTAGGGTTTAGAGAGGAATTTGTTCAACAACGTGGCTCTTCAGATTTCTGTTTTATATGGAGGAGAAAGGCTCTTTGCATAAGAAGGTATTGTACTGGACAGATGCTCCTTCAAGTGTTGTCTGTACCAGTATTTATTACTATTGCTTTGGGAACAAAGAATGAATAATTATTAACACAATATATTGGGTCAAAACTGCTAGAGTAAGAAGGGAAATGTATCTCAAGATTTGGTAAAGAAGCTGACCCTTTACATCCTAGGCCAAAGCTGCTCTCTTTATTGATTAACTCATTCCTTTGCTGGGTTTAATTTTTTATTCCATATTATTATTTTTAACAATTAATTTCCATTTTGTCATATGTAAATATGGTAGTTATGGCAATGACTTGATGAACTATTAATTCTCTTTACTAATAAAATTTAGCCAGCACTGCAATCTTCAGATGCATGTTCTAAAGTGCTTAATTCTTAATTTCTGTAGAAATTCCGTTGGAAGGTTCAGATGAATAATTTTGGAAGAATTAGATTAAACTGGAATCTGTTTATCAGAGAAAAGATATGACCGTAGGAAACAGAAAAACGTCAGGGGAAAAGTACTTCCTGCTGGTTTAATGTAGCAATAAAATTGTCCAGCACAACTCATTGATTCAGGTATTGTCATTGCACACTCTGTAACTGAGCAATGAAGTGTGACAAGAAAGCTTTTAGAAAACCTATGTGGGGTTTAAATTATAAATTGAAATATCGACTTACAAATATCAACTCATTTGAGGGCTACTCATCTCACTAAGAAATGATTCATGTGGGTAGCCATGTTCAAACTTGTTGGCATTTCATGATTCAGTTTTTCAAACTGAAAATACATAGTCCTTTCACCTAAACATATGTCTGTTTATTTATATTTAACTCCGAGTAGAAAAAAGTAACACAGGAAATACTATGACTCAAATATCATAATTTTCTTTAAAGAAAGTTTTATTCTCTGGCCAACGTTGCATTTTATGCTGGATTCCTTTAAAACTAATGGATTAATCTTTAGCTCCTCTTACTTCTGCATAAATGGGTATCTGATTGCTGATATATTCAGAGTTCATATTCTTAATTTAAAATAGGGAACCTAATCATCCTATTTCCCCTGTTTCAGGAGCCTTGCTCTCCTAGCTAACCATTCATCATTGGCCTTTAAATTGCTGTAGGCAAGCAGAAAGGATTTCTTTTCTTTACATTTTCTTAGTGTATTTTAACAGAAGAGAAAATGAATAGAAGTGCAAAAGACTCCCTGAGAACATTTGCGGCCACTGCAATTTAGAAATGTTACTGAATTGGTAAAAAGGTATGAAATGAAAGAAACAAAAGAGTAAGCTACAGAAACCTGCAGTTTTGCTTTTTAAAATATGTCTGTGATTAACAGGAAACAACTAAGGTTCAGGCTGCCAACCGTGGAGCTTCAGAATCTACCGCTAAGAGCTTCATTCTCATACATCATCTCACTAACAAAATTGTTAGAGGCTGGTGGCAAGTGCAGACACACCCAATCTCATGCTTAATTAAAGCCAAGTAAATTACAACTGTAATGAAATACTGTTTGCAGCTATCAGACTGGCAAGATAAAAAGGTTTGCTGATGTGCGAGGAAACAGCTTTCTACCTTCACACACTATTAGTGGGAATGTAAGTTGGTATGACCTTCATAGAGGACATTTTGGCAATATTTCCCAAATTTAGAAGTGCTCATGATTCTTAGCCTGCATTTTCACTTCTAAAAATTTACTCTTCAGAAAAATATATCTATATGTACAAGGATCTTCATTGGCATTTTTCCTTTTGTAAATAAAATAATAAACACCCACCATTAGATTGCTAATTAAATAGATTATGATAAATTTATGATAGGGAAAAATCTGTACCACATGCACGAGGTATTATTTAGTGCAGGTCAATTTGCAAAAGTGGAACACTATTGTTAGGGTCTCCTGAGGAGGAACGGCATGAGGCCGAAGTGATGAGAGATTATGAATTTATTGGGTCACCTGGATACCAGATGGGCTGAACCCCAAAATGGTGCCAGCACCCAGGGACTGGGGATCAGAGATTTTAAAGGACTCTAGGTAGGCTTTTTCTAGGTGGAGAATTCTCTGGGCGGTTGTGGATCCTAGGGAGGTCCAGAGGGGAAGGATAATGGTCTAAGCAAGTGGGATGTGGTCTGAGTGAAAGGGAATGTCCACTGTGAAGTGTCCTAAAGGTCAGTTTCCAGAGGAGGGGTTATCGATTCAATTATTTGGTCAGACCTAACAACTACAACTTATGGTTTTTGTTTTTGTTTGTTTTTGTTTTATATTTTAAGGATTTATAGAAGGCTGGTCACAGAATATTCTTGGGAAGGGAGGCTTCAGGAGAATGGGGGTGGTCAGTTTTTGTAATCTTTTATATTGTGAAAAAAATATGTGTACACATCATTTTCGGCTGAGTTTAAAACTTAAAAACAAAATGGCAAGGGCAATTTCATGAACTCATGTTCCTACTGACTCCTGCAGCTCTAACCTGTCACAGATACCCCTAAAAGCCCACCAGCAGGCTCCGGAGCTGAAGGAAAAGTGGGAAATAGTTAGATGGAGCACATATTATAACAGAGTAATATTAGGAATGATGACATGACCTCACATTTTTTGAATACTTACCGAGTGCCAGGCTCTGGTCTAAGCATTTTTTTATGCAATAAGTTGTTGAGTCTCACGTGGGTTCTAGAAAGTGTGCATCATCATCATCTTCATTTTACAGATGAGGTAAGCATGAGGGGCTAAGAGACTGAGGACCCTGCCCAAGACCACATAAAGAAAGGAGTGCCCAGTGGCTGGCACCAAGGATCTCCCACCTGCCCAGTGGGGGGAACTGGGCCCTCTCTGGAGAAGAAACATGGAGTCCCAAAAATATGAGATCAACACCCGGGCCTCACCAGCAGGTGAGGGGTTCCCGAGGCAGGTGCTGGGTGTGGAGCCCATGGGGGCATAGGTCACCAAAGAGACAGAACTAAACCTCACATCACCCTGCTTGACCCCGGAGGATGGCTGGTTAGCCAGAGACGGGTAAGATTCCTCAGGGAGGGAGCAACCTAAGACAGGCACAGTCACAGAGGGGCCATCAGGAGAGAACTTGGGGGTCAACAGAGGAGGGGCACAGACCCTTACCACCCTTCCTGCAACTTGGCAGGTGCCTGAACATTCTCTCATTCTGAGGGAGGTCTCCTGCCCCCATGGCTGCTCCGCTTCCGATGCACAGCTCAAATTGGGACCCAGGTAACAGACAGAGATGTGGTTGACAGCAGCTGCCATTTCACTGCGACAAGAGAGGCCTTGTACCCATGATGGGGCCAAGTGGGTTTTTAATTTCCAAGTCCAGCCTAGTAGCAGGAATGCTCAGGCCCTTCTCAAGAAGCCAAACAATCAATTCCACTAATACACACATGGTAAATAAGATAGTTGCTAGAGTGTTGAGTCTGACAGATGAATAGTAGCCAATTTCTCAGAGGAAATCAATGTGGCTAATGGGAATAAATGAATATTCTAGAAAAACTGAGTGTACTGTACAAAATGCTGTTCCTATAGTTTTAACAAAAATTCTTATTGGCAGAGCTCCTCATGGTAAAATTGCACAGCATGTTATGAACCTAATGCAGTCATAGTGTAGCGCAAATAATTAAAATGTAAAAGATATCAAGACTAACTATAAAATTTCCAAAAGTATCCTATTATTTAAAGTAAAAAAGGGGGTGACAGTAGAAGAATATCATGTAAGGAAAAATATCCTGAGAATAATTTACATCTAAAAATTTTTTTTGTACTTTAGAAAATTAACCTTTATTTGAAATGCTAACAGCAAGATACCCATAAAAATACACACATGATGTCAAAATAAGCCAGAGGAAAATTATTGGGGGGCGGGGGGGATGAAAAAGAATTCCAAATCAAATTTAAAGAGAATATCCCTTTATTAACTTTTGGTCGAGAATATGTTTGTATATTTTCAGAAAACAACTCTGAGACCACCTGGAATCCAGTAACAGAGAGGAATAGACAGAAGTGCTCCAGCCATGAAGACAGAAGACACAATTCAGAGGTGGAAGATACTGACGACGCCTCACCATACCAGCCGATAGCAGCTGCGTGTTGCTGAAGGATGCCCAGGACCAAACCAGAGACGGTTGTACCTGCATTACCACCATTTGTCCACCAACCAGATCTGAAATATCTTGGCTGACATGTACACATAAGGAACTATTTGACATTGAAATTTGGACTCAGAAGAATTGTTGGCCCAGAAAGGAACTCACTACAGACTGATTCATTTGCCTCTCAGCATAACCATTAAGGCTTGTCGCAGTTTAGGTTTTTACAAGGGTATTTCTTGGATCACATGACCTCACACATCTAGAGGAAATAATGAACAACATAGACTGGTGAAAAAAAGTAGACCCAGAGAAATAGAAGCAGTGATAAGACTCTCAAACCTCAGAGGGAAAGTAGGGGAGGGTGGGGGTAAAGGGAAGATATCAACCAAAGGACTTGTGTGCATGCACATGGGCCTAGCCAGTGACCATGGACAACAGGGTGGTGGGGGAATATGTAGGGAGGGTGGTGGCATGGGAATGGGGGGATAAGGACAATTATGTGATACCATAATCAATAAAAATAAATTTAAAAAAAGAAAAAAAAGAAAGGAGTGCCCACAATTTCAATGGCCACCTGCACTACACTTAGCAAAACAGAGAGCTCCCTGCATTTCCACCACAGCTACTTACTCTTTATGGCCAATTGGATCCTTAGGCCAATAAAAAGGTACTTTTCTCTGCTCATTCCCAAAAATGGAGACAAGTTTTGATTCACTATTTGAATTTGCAAAGACTGTGTGGACATTATTAAAACTATTTAGTTCTTTGGAAATTGGAAAGCTTGACAAACAAAAGAATGAGTGGAAGCTACTTCAGGCAAAATGCCAAGAGGCTAGTGGGTTGTCGACATTACTATCAGAAGACACCATGCAAAAGTCATAATATCGGAGGAAGATTAAAAACATGTTGACAAAATATTAAATCTCCATAATAAAATATCACAGCCATAGATATTGAATCGTTAAATAAAACATATGAAATATGTACAACTAAATATGTTGAAAATTCAAGAAGAAATGGACAAAATTGTAGTCATAGCGGCAGATTTTATCACACACCTGCATCTGTCTCTATCACATCAAATGAACCAATACAGCTGCAAAAAGCAAGGATTCACGTCCCAGTGGGACAGAGAGGGATGTCGTGCTATTTCATCACGCTACTCAAAACTGCTGAATTGAAAACTTACGAATTGATTATTTCTGAAATTTTATATTTTGGGGACTGTAGTTGATTTTAGGTTATCTGAAACCACAGAAAGCAAAACCTAGGCTAATCTGGAATTACTGTAACGTGGTGATGGTAATTAAAATAAAATAAACTTACTGGCTTAAAATGATTTACAACTCTGTATTTCCTAAAGTGAGAAAATTTATTTACTGGAACTTTTACTAATGGGGGGGGGGTTGGCATTGATGTAACAGGGTGAAATCCCTTCCATTAAACACTTTCTTGGTAATAGAATAGGTTATTTTGTGAGGTCAGAAGAATATGTGAGCATATCACAGGAATTGTGCTCCAATGCAAGCAACAGTAGTATTCTAAGTAAGGCAGAGGAAAGAGCCTGTCCTAAGGAAGTAACTGGAGTCATGCCATCAGACAATCGTTAATGTAGACAAGAAGCCCTTGTCCTATAGTTCTTTCACTCTGATGATGGAACCAGAAGAGTAGAATTTCTTTAATATCCTCCTCCTACAAGCAGGGCCTAATGAAATCATCCCGGAAGAGAGGATGACTGACCACCAGGGCAGAGCCCGCCCTACAGCAGCAGCGGGATGCTGACAGGAGGACAGAAGGACCATGGAGGAAAGAGGACATGTCTTATGATTGTTGAGCAGCAGGATTTGTCCTGCTGTGAATTGTCTGGTTCTAGTCTTAAACCTGTGTTAAAATTAGGTTACTTCTCTTTTTCTTACAGGTTTACAGAATCTCTTTATTGATTTATGTTAAAGCTCTAGGCAAGTAGGCCAGCTCCTCTCTGTTGCGTCTTTTCGCAGTTTTAATATTGAAATGCTTGTGCGCTGAAGGACTCCGGGAAGGAGAACGAGAGGGCAAGGTGAACTGCCCTCGGCAGGTTGGGAGGTGGACCCGCTTGACAGAGGGACTGTGCATCAGTTTGTGGACTTTTGTGAGCAGCTGACAGTAAGGGAGATTAACGCGTGGAGAACACCTTTTCAATTAGCCATGCCTCTGAAGTGGCATCTTGTAGGGAGGGCTCAAGCACTTGTTGATTGGTTTGTAGGAGTGCTAATACTCCTTCCTATAGATTGCAATCTCATTGGTGTCTCTCTAAAGGACTTAGCTTAGTGCTATATCCGTGATGTACATGATGTATTGCCAAACAGTGAGATTATATTAAAGAGACTCAAACTCTAATTTGACATTTTTCTCCATGTTCTGAGGAGAGGCGTAATTAACTCACAAAGAAATATAGAATCTCTCCTCTCCTGTTACTGTAGAATTGAGAGAAGACTAAGAAATGAATCCCCATTTTCATTTCTCTCTAGTGCCCATCGGTGTGTCTCTCTGACTACCTGCCTCTTTCTCTATTTCACACACGTACATTCACATGTACACACACACAGAATGTAGCTTTTCTTTTACCTCCCAAAGACATTACTGACTCTTAGAGTTAGTCTTGACCTACTTTGAGACCCATGAGAGGAGCACTGTGGTATAGTATAAAGAGCCCAGTTTTTAAAAAATATATTTTATTGATTTTTTTACAGAGAGGAAAGGAGAGGATAGAGAGCCAGAAACATCAATGAAAGAGAAACATCGATTCAGCTGTCCCCCTGCACACTCCCCACTGGGGACGTGCCCGCAACCAAGGTACATGCCCCTGACCGGAATCAAACCTGGGACCCTTGAGTCCGCAGGCCGATGCTCTATCCACTGAAAAAAACCAGCCAGGGCAAGAGCCCAGATTTTGACAATAGACATAGTTTTGAACCCTGTCTCTGCTACTCAGCTATGTGACATGCAAGTTACACAAACTCTTTGGAACTTTGGTTCTCTGAAATTCCAATATTTGCTACCCCTCATGGAACATCTCCCATGTGACTTGCTTTGACCAATAGAATGCAGACAGACACTTTAAGAGCCACTCGTGGTGCCACCATTGATCTTTTCCTCTATCACAAGATTGGTATGTTCCAGATTGGGGTTGTTTCTTGAGCTTTGGTCCAGAAAAACAGAGGACACGGAATACAGATGTCATTAAGCCTCAAGGGAGACCTTCAATGTGAACAGGAAATAAACCCTTATTGCTGTACACCACTAATCATATGCAGTAACGTAGCCTACAGTGATTTACATATTTCCTCATGTGTAGAGTGGATATGGTATTAGCTATTCTGCAAAGCTAATGTAAAACAGAGTGAAATAATTTATATGTGAGCTCAGCAATTGGTAGTCAGCACAGGCCTTGGGGATGGCGGTCTAAAACTTTGAGGGCTGGAAAGGAGGGGTTTCTGGAGCCCCTCCTTCACTGGTGTTGAAGGTGCTTCTAATCAAAGAATGGCAGTTATTTCCCAAGTAACTGCTTTCTTGCCTTCTGGGACAGCATGTACACGTAATTCAAGTCACAGTCCTAATTTCACATCCTCTCTAAAGTTGTACCCAATCCTCTGTTCCTATGCAAAATCAATGACATCTCTATAGCCATAACGGCATGTTATAAATGTTTACATGCTGAATTTCCCACTAGACTGTGCAGGCCTTTAGGGTAGAAATTGATTTTTATATTCAAACATCCAAAGGCAATACGATAGGTAGAAATTATAGTGTGCCGCCTCATTATGGAAACAATTTTAATTTATGCCAACAAACGCAAAAAAATTTGGTATGATTCTATTATCTTGTACCATAACAAACACATCCAGTAATATGTATTCAAATGATCAGGTTTATGTTATAACAGAATGGAGCAAACACTGCACATAAAAAGGATGCCTTAGAATTTTTTACCCTCCCTTTCTCTTCATCACTGGAATTAGAAGCAGAATGGTTTGAATGTCATAATATCTGTATGCACACTGTGCTTTGGTCCTATTTCAGTCTACTGTAGGGGTTCTCACAGTATATTCTGTATTTGAATGTCTGTACTGTGCCTGTACTGGGCTTTCAAATAAAACTTTAAACAACTTCATTGAGGTAAAATGGACATGCAATGAACTGCACAGATTTAAAATGTACCATTTGAAGAGTTTTGATACCTGTATATATTCATGAGACCATTACCATCATCAAGATAGTGAAATATTTGTTATATCCAGAAGTTTTTTCTTTCTGTGATAATCTCACCCCAATTCCTCCTCACTGGCCTTTTCATCCCCAGAGAACCAAGGACCTGTTTTCTCTTTTATAAATTTAGTTTTCTTTTTCTAGAGCTTTATATAAATGGAATGACACTGAGTACCCTTGTTTTATTTATTTATTTATTTACTTACTTACTTACTTATTTGGCTTCTTTCACTCAGTGTAATTATTTTGAGATGGACATTTGGGTTACTCCTACTTTGGGACTATAGCAAAAAAAAAAAAAGGTTTGAACATTCATGTACATGTCTTTGTGTAGGCATATGTTTTTAATCTTAGAAAATACCAAGGAGTGGAAGGGCTAGATTATATTACAAGTTTATATTTAACTTTTTAAGAATCTGCTAAAATATTTCCAAAGTGTTTGACTATTATACATTCTACCAGCAGTGTACAAAAGTGCCAGTGGTCTACATCCTTGTCAACATTTGTATGTATGGTCAGTCTTTTAAAGAGTAGTCATTGTTTGAAGTATGAATCCCATTATAGTTATAATTTGCCTTTCTCTAATAAATAACAATGTTTAACATCTTTTCTTATGCTTATTTGAGAAGATCATTATATATATATATATATATATATATATATATATATATATATATATAGTTTGGATAAGTGTCTGTTTAAATATTTTTTCACATGTATGTTGTGTTATTTGTTATTTGTCTCTCCACTCATTTAGATCTACTCTATTTTCACTCAGAAATGTTTGCAGTGTTTAGTGCATAGGTCCATTACAGTTTTTACTATTTTAAATAATATTATTTTTAAAAATTTCAATATCCAATGCCTATTGATAATATATAGAGAAATAAAATTATCCCTTCTATTATTATTTTAGTTGAGCGGTGTGGGTTTTTTAAAAAAATAGAAGTGTAATTTTGTTAAATACTTTTTATGCATTATTTTGAATGTCACATGATTTATATATGCATAGTATATGAAAAAGTATGGTGAATTGTCTTCAATTTTTTAAAATATATCTTATTGATATTTTACAGAGAGGAAGGGAGAGAGCTAGAGAGCTAGAAACGTCAATGAGAGAGAAACACCGACCAACTGCCTCCTGCACACCCCCCTACCGGGGATGTGTCCGCAACCAGTGTACATGCCCCTGACCCGAATCAAACCCGGGACCCTTCAGTCCGCAGACCAACGCTCTACCACTGAACTAAACCGGTTTCAGCATCATCATTTTTTTTGACTGCTAAATTAACCTTACATTTATAGGATAAACTCTAATTAGTAATTATGTGTTTTAATCTTTTTTATGTATTGTTAGATTTGATTTCCCCAGACCAAATCAGTTTAAATGTATGCATCTATGATATTCAGCTCCAGTTTTGGTTTTTGTTTTGTTTTAGTTTTTGTAATGACATTGGTTTTAGCTTTAGAGTAATGTTAGTCTCATTGAATGTTTTAGCAAGTTATGCATTCTCTCCAGTTTTCTCAAAGAGTTCATCTAAAGTCAGGCCTATTTCCTCCTTACATGTTTGGCAGAACCAACAAGAGAAAACATCAGGGGTTGGAGTTTCCTTTGTATAAAGGTTTTTACCTACACATTCAATTTATTGAATTAATATGCAGTTATTTTTGTTATCTTTTTTTTTTCTTGAGTGAGCCTAGGCAATTTGTATCTCTGAGAGGAATTTGTTCATCTCAGTTATATTTATTTGCATGAAGTTGTTACTTTTATCTTTTTTTCATGATCTGTCTGACTAGAGATTTATAACGTTCCTAGGTTCTGTCTAAGAACCAGCCACGGTTTCACTGATGTCTGGCCCGGCAGGAAGGGGCAGGCAGCATTCTCCCGTCTTGTGTGAGTTTCAGGAATTGTCCTCTCTGATCCTTACAGGTGGTTCTGCCCCTGGCTTTGAATTGCTTCCTCACATGCATGTCCTGATCTACACTCTCCTGAGTATTTGAGAAGCACCTCCTGCAGCTCTTCCTGCCCCTTTCTCTGCAGTTCACTTCTCTCCAGCCCTCTGTCTTAAGAACTAAGTCCCCCTGGTCTCTTTAGACTCTCACCTCCATCTCTTCACCTCAGAGAATCCACCAGGCTCTCTCTCCAGGACATCATCTGGAAGCTCTCTCCAGGCAGGAAGCTAGGCAGTTATCAGGATCACCTCACTTGTTTCCCATCCTCAGGGATCACTGTTTTACTTTGATGCCTAGAGTCCTAAAGCCCATTGTTTCAAATTTGTTGACTGGTTTGGGGATTGTTCAATTCAACAGTGTAAATTGTATCTTGGAAGCCCTTTTTCCAAGTTGGCAGAAATCCTTACAAGATAATTTTTTATTGATTTTTTACAGAGAGGAAGGGAGAGGGATAGAGAGCCAGAAACATCGATGAGAAACATCGACCAGCTGCTTCCTGCACAGCCCCCACTGGGGATGTGCCTGTAACCAATGTACATGCCCTTGACCGGAATCGAACCAGGGACCCTTCAGTCCACAGACAACACTCTATCTGCTGAACCAAACTGGATTTGGCTAATTTCTATTATGTGATTTTCTTTTTTTAGCTCATTAAATTAAATCTAGAAGTGTTCATTGATTTGAACTCAGATTGAGCTGCCAGTAAGTAAAACCTAGCTAGGAAAATCTAAGTCTAGAAATCACAACTCGTTCTTTAGTCCATGCAGTCAATCTCCAACAAACTTCAGTTTACAAAATTTGCATGTAGTCATATGTATATTTGGGCACATATGCACAACTATACCAGTTTCCAATACATGGTCACTTAATCCCCTTATATACCAATAGAAAATAGTGAGTGCAATAATAAGATTTTTGGCAAAGAAGATCTATTCCTGTCGGCATGCCTGCTGGTACTTCAGTGAAGATTTGCCATTACTAGTGTGTTAGGAAGCTAACAGATCTAATTTTATGGAGATTTTCCAACTCAAATCATACAAAGCTGTCAGCTGTCAGCTGTGAACTGTATGTTTATTTTGCATCAGATATATCCTAGAAGGTGAAAATGTACACCCATAAACCATAATTTTTATACAGCGATAATGCTTAAATTAACACATAGGAAGATTTCATTTCATTTACATATTTTACCATTATGAGGAATTATGTCTGGAAGAGTTTTTGCTGAAAACCGTGTTGTAGATTGATCATGCTAACAGTAAAGTTGGCTTATTTTTGCCTGTTATTGACAAATACATAATATTAATTGCTTTCATCTGGGGAAAGCCTTTAGTGCTGAATGAAATGCACAGGGAAGGGCAAAAGTAAGGTCTGCAGTTGTTTGTATGGAAAATAGTATAATAATTCTATATAATAAAAGGCTAATATGCAAATCAACTGAATGGCAAATGACCATTCACTATGACACTCACTGACCACCAGGGGGCAGACGCTCAATACAGGAGCTGTTCTCTGGTAGTCAGTGCACTCCCACAGGGGGAGCACCACTCAGCCAGAAGCCGGGTTCACATTTGGTGAGCACAGATGCAGTGGTGGGAGTGTCTCCTGGCTCTGTGGCAGCTAAGGACCCTCGGGGGATATCTGCCAGCTGGCTTAGGCTCACTCCCAAGACAGCCCTAAGTTGGCAGGTGGACATCCCCAAGGGTTCCTGGACTATGAGAGAGCACAGGCTGGGCTGAGGGACTCCCCCAGTGCACGAGTGTCCTGTACTTGTCCTCTATATAAAACGCTAATATGCTAAGTGTCCCTCCTACCTTCCAGGCAGTAGCTATGACCACCAGAGGGCAGATGCTCAACACAGGGCCTGCCATGATGTGCATTGGCTGGTACCAGGGACCTGGTGCCCACAAACCAACACTTGGCTTCCCCCAAGTGCGACACAGGCCCTGCCACCACCCCAGAGTGACACTCCACCAAATCGCAGCCAACGCTGCCAAGACCCCATGGTGCAACATGCCCGCAGCCCAGCCCAGCCTGGAAATGGTCGCTGTGGGTGCAGGGTAAGGATGTCTGGCTACCTCTTCCTAGTGACTAGCCTTCTTGGAGTTTCTTCAGCCCAGGAACACAGGTGGAGATATTTTACACTTTAACTAAATGTCTGTGAAGCATTTTCCCATGTCTCATCTCATTTGATCCTCACAGAAATCCTGAAGTAGGTAGATGGCAGACTCGGTAGAATCTTTTTTTTTCCTCATTAGCTGGAAAATGGAGATTTAGAGATCTTAGACTGAAAAGAAGTAGGAAATGGTGGACCTTGAAAATGACTTCAGGTTTTCTCCCTGTGCAGAATACAGTCAAACAGTACTGCAGTTAAATATTTTACCCTTTGCTCTCCCTGCATGACTTATAATAATAACCTGCTTTGTGTTGATATTTACTGCTGTGTTTCTGACAATTACCTGAAAGAGAAGTTGGGGTGCTTCACTGGGCTGAAGAAAGTTTAATTAGTCAGAAAGCAGGTCTAATTAAGCAAGTTTATTCTATATCTATAAAAGACTACGTTGGATATATATGAAGCTCTCACTGGCACCAATTGCACATGTGTTTTCCATCTGTCATTGTTGGTCATGAATTTGGTTGACACTTCTGATACTTCTATTATAGAGAAAGGGCAAATAGCAATATTAAATTTTTTCTTCTAATTAATTTCCTTTCAATGTGTACAAATTTGTACACCTGGCCACTAGTTAATAAATAATAATACAAGAATAAAGTCTGTGTTTTGCATATGAACAACCTAGTTTTGTCATATCCTGTATTGTTGGAGAGTTTTGGGCAATTGATATATACAGTATACTCAAAATATATTTACAGAAAGAATGGATACTTGAATGCTTCTTCAAGCCTCTGACTATACATTTTATTCTTTCATTTTAATTTTACAAATATTCACTAAGTTATTTTTAAGTACCAGACTCTGAAGAAGACACAGCATTTCAGTTGCTACATTTTAGGAATGGATGACATTACATACTATAGAGTGTAAGGTGGTTTGTGTAGGGTTAATACATACAAGTAAAAATAAAAATTCCAAAGGGGCTGGTCACCTCAACTTTGGGGAGAAATTGTGAAAATAAACAAGACATCAAAGATGGATTTGGAAATATAGATTATGTTTTTGTAGGTGGAAATAGGCATCAAGGGAATTCCAAGCAGGAGAATAAGGTGTACAAAGATAGGCCTGCTTAGCTAATAAAAATGTTCCATTTACCTGGTGACCTGGGAAACTGCAGAAAGAGTTGAAGGATAAAACTGGAGTGGCGGGGGGGTGAATAAAGTGGTGATTTTATTGTTCGCAGCCATGAAAACCAACAGGATGAGTTTGTACTTAATGCCATTAGTCAGTTGGAAGCCATTCGCTTATTTTAATGGGATTTAGTGTGTGACTGAAGCTACAAATCAGTGTAAACCAACACTGAACGTTGGAAAGAAGTGGGCAGTGAGAAGAGGTGTGCAAGCCCAATTAGGGCCTAAGTGAAATAATTCTGGGAATAAGTAGTTGACGTACAAGATGGGGAGAGTTGTAAAGACATTTCAGAGGTAAAAATCTAAACTATTTGGCAACCAGTTAAACTCGGGTTGTTAAACTGAAAGGGAATGAAGGGGTTTTTCTACAGAGAAGGAATTTTACAAATGTACTCAATTTGTTTTTAGCTAAGGTTTCCAAACAAGAAACCACAGAATACTGAAGGTGAAGAAGTGTGTGTGAGTACAGGGTAGTCTGAATGCAAGCTGTGTTCTTCAAATCTGTACACAGAAATTGAGGCCAGACAAGTTAAGCTAACACAACAGAGTAAATAAAGTTTTGAAAATTACTCCCTTTAGTAGTTCCTATCTATCCATTTATTTCACAGTAATGATTTTGAACTGGAGTAGGCATATTAGTAATGGCTAGTGAAGTGGGCACACTGTTATGGAATAATGGAGTAGGCATTCTCCTCTATTAATGGAATCTGGGAATCCAGGGAGAAAGTTAATAAAATGATTACTATCAAGAAAATCCCCTTTGACTCTGATTGCATTTAAACCGCCAAAACAAAACAAAGAAAGAAAGGTCTTTCTTTTTGTTTAATTCTCCAAGAATGACATTGTATTCAACTTGTTAGGCCAAAGACATGACAGGGAGTTGCAGGTATTTGTAGCAAATCGAACAAGAAATAGTTTAACGAACAATGTATGTTTCAAAAGGTCACCTTGAAGTCTATTTAGCAGAAGGTCCACATAAAACTATGCAAACACCTAGACCTTTGCTAAATTAACATTGAGCTAACAGATATCTGCTACGGATGCTCAGACATTTTTTTAATTCCCAGCATTGCTTTTGAGGATTGCTTTCTTCTTAAATATTTTTGAAGATTGCATAGGCACATGGCCTTTCTCATGCTGAATGTGAACCCAGATTTGTCAATTAGAATTGTTCCTGGTTTCAAATGTGTTACCCATACCCAACCATCACTGTGTTTCCACCACTTTCAATTATTTTATTTTTACTTTTTTTCTCTCAATAAAACATAACTCTTCTTGCCCGAACTTTTTATACTCACACAGAATTTTTGACATATCTGAAATGATAGGATTTTTGTTCATAAAATACAACAGCAAACACACTGTGGACTGGCAAGTACCATGACAGATAAACACTAGACTGACTGCACAGGATGCTAAAGTGCTCTGCTGTTCTTGTGCAGAAATGTAACAGTTTCTCCTCTGCCTGCGCAAGTCAGAGGGTTGAGAAGTTCATAAATACAGGAGATTTGTAAATTCTGTGGCCCCAGGCCTTCTAGCACCTGGGTAAATACTGGAATCGAGCTTTTCTTTTCTTTCCTTGTCGGTCAGCCATGACCTTGTAAATTTAAGGACCTCAAGACTTTTTGTTGTTGTTGTTAAGGGAAGAGGCATGCTCAGTATGATGGATACTTCATTAATGTTTGAACAATATTTGAATCCCCCTATCTGAAAAAAATCCCAAGAAACTTTCAGGAAAGGATTCTTACTAGGAAACTTCTCATTGAGAAAATGCGCACAACTCATAGCTCATTAGCCTCTTGCGGTATTTCATTCAAGAAGATCCCAGGATTTGGGGCCTTTGCCAGGCTCCAGTAGGTGCCATTTGAGAGTGGGGTGGGGACCGGCTCACCCATATATCAACAAGAGTATGCTAGGACAGACCTGTGCTGTCACAACACTTCCTACCCAGGAAAAGAAACAGGTATCTCAATATTCTCCCTGACTTGTATTCCTCTTTGTGGACTCTTTTTAGTCTTCCCCCCGCCTCCCCTGCATCCCCCAAGCTTTACTTTTGTTAAAACTGCACTGGTTCTTGGTGTGCAAAGGAAAGGAGAATTTAGAGGGAACTTCTGGGTTTTAAAAGGCATCAATTGGAATTCTAGAAATTAAATGACAACAACAAAAAACAGGCACATTGTGAAGCTGAAAATTAAACTCAAAATAAATTGAAGATTAGTTTGAATACAATAGAGTATTGATTAATTGTCCTTTATTCTTGCAAGCAAAATTTTACGAAGTTGGTTTTTTATTTAGATCAATGGAAGTTGCGTTGTTCCAGTCTAGTATTATTGATGGTCTCAGGGAATTGGGTGAGACTCACGATGTAATCAGATTTTATTTTCCCTATTAGGCTAAATGAAAATGTAAGAAAACCTTCCTTTTATAAAAACTCAGTTAATACACAAAAAGGGCAGTAGGAAGATCTATGTAAAAAGTAAAAATTGGCCCCAGCCAGTTTGGCTCAGTGGCTAGAGCATCAGCCTGTAGACTGAAGGGTCCTGATTCAACTCCATTCAAGGGCACATACATGCCTGGGTTTGGGGCTCAATCCCCAGCAGGGGGCATGCAAGAGGCAGCTGATCAATGATCTTCTCTCATTATTGATGTTTCGATCTCTCTCTCCCTCTCCCTTCCTCTCTGAAATCAATAAAATTATATTTAAAACATAAAAAAAATTAGCTAGATAAAAATTCAATTTCCTAAATCATATATACTGGGTAAAATTTGGACAACAGGTAAAATATTGATAATGGCTAACATCTGCAAGCTAAAGAATTATGTGTAGTTGTGGCACTGTTTTGGTTAATACCTATATTTTTAAATTTTATTTTATTTTTTCTTTATTAATTAAGGTATTACATATGTGTCCTTATTCCCCCTTTATCCCCCCACTACTAAATATATGTTTATGATTTTGTAAAACTGTCTGGATTTTAAACAGAAATTCTCAACAGAGGATGATTTTGACCTTCCCTGCTCCCTGCAAGAAACCGTATGTAAAAACATTTTTGGTTGTCACAAATGGCGGGTGGAGGTGGTGCTGATGGTGATTGCTATTGACATTTTATGGGTAAAGAGATTCTTGAACATGCATACAGAGCACAGGGCAGCTCCCCACACGAATAATTATATCACCCCAAATGTTAAGTTTTTTTTTTTTTTAATTCATCTCATAGTCCTTCAGCATGCTTACCAGCTCATGTAGTCTGCTATTCCTAATCTGGAGTTCCGTAAGTATTATCCAGCAATTTTATTCTACATTAGGTTACTTTTGTGTTAAAAGTGTAAAAGTACTCCCAAAAGTTCATCCCTTCCATGTAAAATTGCTGCCTACTACATCATAAATGTACCTTTTGTTTGATTTCAGCTCTTCATTAACATTTTAATACAGTTTGTATAAGCTCAATAGGCCAGTTATCCATAAAAAAATACATTCTAAATTGACAACAGAATACTTCTGCCTACCATAAGTTGGAATATCAATTTCATACCTTTTAATAGAAGGACATCTCAAGTATTTAAATCAAGATTCCGAGCTCTAAGACACGACTGTCTTTCAACAACAGCTCATTTGCTCTGGCTTTCACAACTGTGTAGAATAGGAATTTGCATCCTTAAACTTGGACGGGAGGTGAACTTTTACCCAGTGGTGGTATAATGACTGAGCATACTGTTCCTCCTCCCCAGGCCTCCCGTTTCACAAAGGGGCCATTTTAGGGGTGCTCATACCTGGTGGTGGGTGTGCCGTGGGGGCCTGGGAGTGGGTGTGAATAATCTTTCTGTGGGTTGAGTTGCACCCAAGAACAAAGTAAGACCTGAGCCTCAGAATGCAGCCTCTGTACTCTTTTAAAAAGAGTTTTATTTATCTTTAGGTTAAATAACATTCTAGAAATGGAAGCCAAGTCCGGAGGTACATGGTGTAGTAGTCAGAGCAGATCGCACAAAAGCAAAGCTTGTGTTAGGCATGTTTGTGTGCCTGGTATTCTATGGACATTCCAGTATCATGTGGATTTTTTTTTTAAATTGGTGTTCCAGAAATACTGTAACTTTTTTGAGGGACCACAAATGTTATGTATCTAAAAGTATAAATGTAAATTCATATCAAACATTGCTGGTCTGTTAAAAGTTCAACAGAATTATCGCTCCCAACTCTGCCACCTTCTTGTCCTTAGGATCAAAGATCACTACTGTGTATTGACATTTAAAAAATGAATGTGACAATAATTTATTTCTTTACTGTCCTCTAAGTGTTCTATAGGGAAAACTAGTTGTCTAGGTTGCTATCTTTTGATTCATGATGCAGCATTCAGATTGCAATTGTATTCCTTTTTGTTCTATTTATTCAGTCAATGAGGAGATCGAAATATAACCTCAGAGATATCAGATTCACTATAAAATGCACTTAGGGCTAAAATATTTCATTGTTATTTGTGGAGAAATAAGGCACATACAATCAAATTTCAAAATATGAGTATAAAATTGAAAATATAATGCAAGTATTGCTTTTCAATTATAGGTCATGATATTTTTGAAACTCATTCAAGATATGTTAAGGGTTTTAATAAAACCAAGCCTGACTTATTTCCTGGAATAAACATAGATTTAGTCTTATATATGATTAGTTAGTGTTCTTATTGTCCTTCTTAAGAACAATAGTTTCAAAATCAAGCTCATTGTCTTTATGAAGTGAAAGAAAGAATCATAAGGAGAAAGGGAGGTACTGAGGAAATAAAAGGCTACGATAGTAACAGAATTTACAATTTCTCGTGGTCCAATATTTTTTCTGTTTTTTATTGCCAGTACTTTACACAGATCCTCTCTCTTTCTTTTGTATCCTCATCTGGGCTTACACATTTCTTTCTAGTTTAACAAATTATAAAACACATACCTGAAATAAGCTTTTCTATATTTCTTTATTATGTACTTCACTCCAAGCATTTAAATATTCAGCGTAAGAATGTGTAAAAGGTCTCCTGAGGATAGAGATATGTGGTTATGGTACTCATTCCAAAGAGAACTTGCATATCTGCAATATTGGCTGACTAGCAATTAGAAAAGTACTGTAAGAAAGATTTCCCTTAAAATCTCAGCCTCACTTGCACGCTGCCTTCCCTTTCTAGCCCAACTCTAATTTTCCACCTGGAGAGCCTCACTATTACTCAGGATTGCAAATTTCCCTAAGCCAATTTACTGTTTAGTAAATGTCAGGTTGCTTTGGTAAATGTCAGAGTTAGGGGTGGTACTGATTTTCTGCCACCATCTCTAGGAACTAATGACCAGATGGTTAGTTACAATATAAGCAAGTCTGAGACCAAAGTCTGGCAGAGACCCACATTTATCTGTGAGCTGTTGAAAACTATTAGGGACTCTGTTCTGGTCATTTGGGGAAACAGCATTTCCATCTTTAAACCCTCTGATGAGTACCATGCATGAAAATTTCTTTGAGGAGGACATAATGATATTCTTTCTTAGTTTTTATTGTTAAACTAATTGCCGGATGTATGAAGTTCATGCAAGGGCCTTGGCCCCCATTGCTGCAGTGGCCTCCTCTGTCTTAGCCCCTGGAAGGAAGGATGTGTGGAAGGACATCTGGTTTAATCAGCATATTGCCCTTTTATTATAATAGATATATAATTAAGATATAATAAGTCTTAGTTTGTTGAATTTTGATCATTTTATATACCCATCTAACCACTGTCTCAAATAAGATATAGAACATGTTTTTTATCCTGCCCCTTTCCAATAAATCCCCCTCCAACAACTGTTGAGTTTTCATCCTCATAAATGCCTGTATTTACATTTCATATGAGCAATCTATACTAATAAAATGGTAATATGCTAATTAGGGCGGATGTCTTCCGGACAAAGCCACAGCAGCTGCTGGAGGCTGAGGCAAGCCATAGAAGGCAGCTGCCACTGCAAGGGCCCAAGGCTCAGGCAAGAGGGTCAGGCCGAGGCTCAGGCAGCCATGGTGGCTGGCAGTGGCAGCAGCAGAGGTGTGATGGGGCATCACCTTTCCCTGATCGGCCAGTTTCCTCCCTCAGAGGAAGGCCAGAATGCGGTTTAGGACATCAGTAGGATGTCCCCTGAGGGCTCCCGGACTATGAGAGGCAACAGGCTGGGCTGAAGAACCCCCCCACTCCAGTGCATGAGTTTTCATGCACTGGGCCTCTAGCTGTATTCTAAAGCAGGCTTGTAGTTGAGTCAGGACAGAGTCCCCGTGAAGTGGAGGGATGTGCTGCTGGAGGGGCTGGATTCTTACTCTTTGATCCTATCAGGGAGGTGGGTCTGCAAAGTCTTTCTAACCAACCACGTATCTTAATGTCACTTATTTCATGAGTGACGAATTGTTTCTTACACTCCTTATGCCTCTGCCATAGAATTCAATAGCAAATGTGAAACAGCTATTTGGAGGAATGTACTCGATTTTTTCCACCCACATCACATATTCAGAGACTAGGCATCAAAAGAGATAAAGATCTTCTGATGATCTTACTCCTGCCTTTACCTCCTTTCCTAAATAAATCCTATTCATCCTAAATGTGCAGGTCAAGAGCCCCTTGCCCAACCCCTATGGCAAGGTTTATTGATACTTTTATTTCTCATGGTTCTTTGTATGAGCTATTATTACAGCATGTGTAAACAGTAATTTTACCATAGAATGTGCTCTGTATTTCTTGGCATATTGATTTTTCTCTTCAGAGAGCATATCTGTACTGTCCATGTCAATCATAGTATCCTCTAGCACAGAGTGCTAAACAAATATTTGTTGCAATGATACATGGATGGATGAATGGATGGATGGATGAATGATGGAGGAATAGTTAAAATGCCCATGTATTATCTCAGGCTTTTTCAAAGAGTATTTTATCAAGAACTCATGACATTGACTAGTTTTTGGAGATATAATATTTTCATTGGGGACATTTGTCCACAAATGCTGTTTCAGTGGGTGGGCCAGAATGATGTTACAGAATCAGAAAATATACCTCCCTGGACACTCAAAAAAGATGGAAGACGATAAAGTCCATAAAAATAGATTTCTTTTTTCTTCTTCTAATTTTACTTAGGGTTTGCATTACTTCCTTGCCAAGACAATTCTTATTCCCTTCCTTAGTTTTTATATGAAGTTTATTGTATTATAGGAGAATATAAGAGCATAGTAATATCAGTGAATCAGTTAAATTCTTTGCAAGATTTTTTAAATTTTTTATTTCCAAAGATTGAGATGGCTGGTTAGAAAGAAAATGTTACTGGAAAATAGTAATTAGGAGAATATCCATGACCATCTTTTTTCTAACCAGGGTTTTTGCTTTCTGCAATGATAAAAACAGCTTTTCTCTGAATAGAAGGGCTTATGTACTGACATATCTTACTGGAAACTCAGTCTAAATTTAATATGCCTCATGATCATCAGAAAACATTAAAATTCTCAATTTCTATTGTAAGTTATTAATTGATTCTAACTTGGCATAATCAAAATTAGTTTTTATAAAATATATTTTTTTATTTATTTCAGAGAAGAAGGGAGAAGGAGAGATAGAAAATATGAGAATCACCCATCTGTTGCCTTCTGCACCTTCCCCCCACCACTGGGGATAGAGTCTGCATCATGGCATGTGCCTTGAATGGGAACTGAACCAGGATCTCCTAGGTCATAGGTTAGTACTCAACCACTGAGCGACACTGGCCAGGCTGCCCTCTTTCTCTAGTCACATAAAAAAGTCATGAATTCTGCTTTTTTTTTTTTAACATCTTATTCTCTCTTTTTATCATGGACAAATGCAATATTTTGTTTTATTTTGATCCTCATCAGAGGACATGTTTCCATTGATTTTAAAGAGAGAGAAAAAGGGAGAGAAAGAGAGAGCCAGAAACATCAATTGGTTGCCTCCCCGCCCATACATGGCCTGACTGTGCATCAAACCAACAACCTAAGTATGGGACAAGGAATTGAACACACAACCTTTCGGTGTATGGGAAGATGCTCCAGCCAACTGACCCACCAGGCCAGTTTGACAAAATGCAATTTTTAACTCTCCAGATATATCAATCATGGAACCGAATCTTATTTTATTATTTTTCTTGGACTTACAAACACAGTATTATTTTTTAAGGTTGTTTTTAAATAGTTATCTGGGAGAAGTTACTATTCAATATTTGATTCACTTTTCCCATATAATAAAGTAAAGAATTTATTTTAGAACAGCTAAAAAATAAGTCAGACTGAAGCACAAAGTAAAGAATTTATTTGACCTGTTTAATGTTTTTAATAAAAGTGTTTGACAGATAAATTTATAGTCTTATATGTACAATGTATTTTTTGAAAGAACTTAGTAAATTACAATCATTTTCCATGTTTCTTCTAATAAAAATATTTTAAAAACAGGTTGTTCTGTTACTTCTTCATTCTGAAAGAATCAGAATTTCACATGTTGAAAATTACCCTAGTTTATTTTTCTTTAAAAAAAATGGCTTTGACTCATCAAATTCTCACAAGACTTCAATTCATCAGCTTTAGCTTCCCTTTTGGTAGCATATTCACTACTTCCTGAAGGTGGTCAGTCTTCCAGGTAAAAATGACTAGGTTTCTAGAAATGGTGCCTCAGTGAGTCATCATTTTGGCCTGAAAGTCCCATTTCCAGGGGTACTACAACAACATGGATAGTGGCACACCCATTATGAGACATAAGTTAGCACAACTGGAACATTAATGCATTTTCCCTAAATTATTTCTTATGCAAAACAGAGAAATCTGACTAATTTAGGAGCCCTTCAGTGGCTGTGGTCCTCTACTGCTTTGTGGAACTGGATACATAACTAGGAAGCAGCCATGCTTTAGGACTTGGTTCCCTATGAGGGAATGGTCTAGGCATGGAGGTGAGACAGGAGTTCAAGATTAGTCAAGGCCAGTTACCTGGGATCAGAACTGAAAATTGCAAGAGCCAGGTGGATGAATTACAGAATTACAATTGTTAATGGGAAGTCACAATTGGGAACTAATTGAAGCAAGTAAGTCAGGTACTGGGGAAGTAAGTATAACATTCAAATGAAATCTGGCTAATACAGGCTAATCAGCTGAGTTTACAAAAATGATTTCATATGGTCCTCATAAAATTCAAATAATTCTTATAAAAATCAAAAGTATAATTGACATTTTTACAATGTTAAATCTTTGCATCCATAAATAGATCTCTAAGTATTCAAATCTGTTTTTATGTTATTCAATAAAGAATTATTCCTCTAAAAGTTTTTCTGTCTTAGATTTTTTTCTTACTTTTAAGGGTGAGTTTGTTATTGCTGTTGTTTCTATAATGGACAGAACTAGCTCTTAATAGTTATGCTTTAAAGCTTCTTCCGGGGAGTGATGTCAGAGGTTAAGGAAAAACCTGGATACTAATTCTAGGTCTTTGGATTTAATCCTGAATCCCAACTGTATCTGTGTTCATTGCCTCCTAAGTGTGTTGCTCCATAGAAACAGTAACCCCAGGAAACGTTGGGAGTAGATTTTTGTTGTTGTTTTTGAGCATGTTTCATGAACTTCTTTCCTGTCTGTGGCTTTAAGCAGTGGTCCCTGACTCACCTGGACTAGTTTTCGGCTCCCTGCTCACAGGAGCTGAACGCTTGGCTGCTTGCCTGCTCTTGGACACAGAGCTCAGATGTAAAAAGCTTTGGGATTCACTCAGCGTCTTGCATTTTATTTTTCTATTTCTATTTCAAGAGAAGTTTTATTTTGCTCTTGATCCTGTTATTCAATTTTGGTTTTTCTATATTTGATTGCTATGTATCTGGATCAGAGGGAGTTTATCAAAGCATGGACTTCCTGCCCTCTATTGACTTAAATGCTTTTCTCTGCAAGCTTTTGAAATTATTTTTGTAGATGGTATGAGGTGAATACATCACTCCTATTTTTCCTCCTTTCTTTAAAATGGAATAAAAGTATCTTATTTATTCAGCGATAAGTGATAATTCAGTCCATCCTGTGTGATTTTAAATATATATATTTTATTGATATTTTACAGAGAGGAAGGGAGAGAGAGAGAGAGCTAGAAACGTCGATGAGAGAGAAACACCGACCAGCTGCCTCTTGCACACCCCCTACCAGGGATGTGCCCGCAACCAATGTACACGCCCCTGACCGGAATCGAACCCGGGACGTTTCAGTCCGCAGACCGATGCTCTACCACTGAGCCAAACCGGTTTTGGCTGTCCTGTGTGATTTTAAATATCACAAGTTGGTGGCCTCTGGTTAAAACTGATTTGGAATTCACAGGGTTTTTCAGTTTCCTGTGGCCTGCAACCTACTTCACTCACTTGTATAACTTGCCAGGCCCCAAAGGCACCTGGTGCACAAATCGTATGTAAAACGAAAGCATTTTAAAGTTCAAGCTCATGATGTTATTATTTTTGACTCATGATTAGACGGGGATTTGAAACTTTACTTCACAATTTTTTTTTTGTCCTCCCATATAGCGTAACTTCCTTCAGGTTGCAAATGAAGTATCTGTAGAGGAAATGGTCTAGGATTTGGCAGCACATATTCAGAGCAATTAATGACCTTTTAAAGATCACTGGACCTCATTTGGCCTTAAACTCATCAGTTAAAATGAGAGTAGTAGATTATCTGACCTTTGAGATTCATGTAGGAACACGCCTGTGCCTATATCCTAGATCTGAATAAGAAAAATAACAATAACAAACGGCCCTTGGGGGAACCTACCATATGGTGTGTAACTGGCTGTGATGCTATGTCTCATCCTGTAAACTTAAAACACTTAAGAGTTTGAAAACCATTAGTGAGTTGGAAACATATTAATTACATGGGTAAATGATGCTACATAAGGAGGTAATGCAAATAGGAAGAAGAGAAATGATAGGCATGGCTTATTACATATGCATGGCCAAGAGAGAGTGCCTGCTGACTGATGCAGGCATTATGTTTTGTTATTCTAGCAAGAATCTTTCATAATGAGCCAGATTCCCCCATTATTGAAATTGTTCCCTTAATTCTAGGCGGCTGGAGTACTGTGCTCAGGAGCATCAAAACTACCTCTGATGTTATCCTAAAGTCCCAAATGTTATACTTCTCAAAGTGTAGGTTAGGTTGTTGAGAAGATCTGATTCAACTTAATGTTTAGTTTTAAAGTTGTACCAGGAGCTTTTGCATGATATCTTTTCTCCATGGAGGGTTATATTAATTGCAACTGGAACGCCAAAGTGGTAACACACTTAACATTATTTATCTCTGAATTAGGCACTCGAAGGAACTATTTAGCTAGCGGGAGCTTCAGAAGCATCATTTGCAGTTTCTAAAGAAATCTAGTTTTATTCCCAGTCCTTTGCATCTATAAGCAAGCCTCTCTGTAGCCTTAATGAGATATTCACCTTCTCAAAGGAACACTAACTATTAATAACAAAATATTCATACAGCTCAAATGGACCAACATTTTGTTGACTTCTAGTCTTCCTAGTTTTTCAGATATGCTGACTTTGGCATAAATTAGTTTACTTATTCTTTCGTATTTTTTGTTGTTGCCAGAGATGCTGATACTGTTGTCGAACATCAATGGAATTTCATAACTCTGACTTGAATACTACTTGCTGGTGTCCTGAAATGTTTATTTCAGTATATTTAGAAACAGTAGCTACAGCTCAAATTCAAAACTAATACATAGTTATGTTATCAAATATTTGTCCTTCACGTTTCTTTCTCTTCCCAAGGTTTTGCTTTGTTTTATGTTTGACCAACATGAGCTGAAATTACCCCTTGGGACTTTTTGCCTAACCTTCTTCACCTTTCCCTCTGAAAGGCAAACACACAGGTTCTTTTCATTTCAACATCTTAGTGTTACTCACTATATATTGGAACTGAAAGAAAACACTGGGAGATAACAAATAAAAGCATTTAAATAGAATTTCACACGTTCTTATCTGTCCTCTTCTCTTCAAGGATAGCAGAGAGCAGATGTTTTGCATTTCTCTTTTCTTACTTTCATCCTTGAGAGTGGCAATCACCAAACAGCCTGCTTTCCATTTTCATACATTAAACCAGTATTCATTTTATAAATCATTACTTCTTTTTTATTTACCTTATTTTTTCAGATAATAAGAGATGCACATGCCTTGAATATATTATATACATTCCTGAATTATGTAAATTTCTAAGTATATGAAAATGCAAATTAAAAACAATGAAATTTTAAAACAATCCTATTTTCACTACTCTAATGCACCTACTGCACCATTTTTTCTTCCTTATACACTCTCTTCGATAAATCGTTTTGCATACAGACAATGTTCACCATGCTATTGCCTTGGAGAACAGTGACAGGTGTCCAACAGGGCATATCTACTGCTATGAATTCTGAACACTTGAATTTAAATAAAAAGCAAAATGATCCTACACAACATTTGCTGGAAAATCTCTACCAAGGCCGGTGCCATCAGGATAAGGCTTCTAAGAAGGTGAAACTGCAATAGAGAAGTCTCCCCTAACCATTGCTACCCATAGGTGGGCAGTCAGAGGACTAACTGCATGTAGACATGAGAATGGTTCAGCTTTCTCTAGCGAAGCAAAATATCTGAAAGGAAAATAACCACTTGATAGACAATGAAAATTAATAAAATAGTATTTTACCTCTTTGGCATCAAACAGTGCATTTAACTGACCATTATGAATAGTCTTATAATTTACTAGAGGCCTGATGCAGGAAGATTCGTGCAAGAATGGGCCTTCCTTCCCCTGTCTGCTGGCACCACCTCAGGAACCACCTTTCCACCTTCCCATGATGCCCAGAGGCCCAGAGAAGCTGGGGTGTTGCTGAATGCCCCTGGCCAAACAGCTTGGAACCCGTGTATGCAAATTAACCCACCATCTTTGTTGGGTTAATTTTCATACTTACTCCTGAAGGATGGTCAATTAGCATCTTACTCTTTTATTAGTGTAGATAATTTAAAAATAATATGATGGCATCAGGTAGTCTCTGTGAAAAATAATCTTTAAAATATTTTTATTAATTTCAGAGGGGAAGAGAGAGGAAGAGAGAGGTATAAATGTCAGTGAGAGAAAATCATTGATTGACAGCCTCCTGCACTCCCCCTACTGGGGATCGAGTCCACAATCTGAGCATGTGTCCTTGACTGGAATCCAACCTGGGACTCTTCCAATTCCCGGGCCAATGCTCTATCCACTGAGCCAAACTGGCAAGGTCTGGGAAAAATAATCTTGATTTCTCAGTATTGTGATTTCTCTCCGACATATTTCTGGATTAACTGCTGGCATCCCGTTACACCCAAATTATATTTCATTGTACAGATATATGGATTACATATAGTTTTGTTAATTTAATCTTTACCTTCTGCCTCCAATAATGTTTTATATGACTACACCTCTTCGTTTCACCATCAGCAAAATGTCTAATAACATTTTCCTGTGTGCACAGCATTGGATGAGATTAGAAGACACCAAAGGGAAAAAATGGCTCATAGTTACTTCTTTTAGTTCTAATCCCCCCCTCAAAAAAAAAAGAATTTAAAAAAGAATCAATCACCAACATTTAAAAATGGTTACAATACACATATGGATTCCTTGCTTTTCTTTATAAATCAACAGATAACACAATCTGAGACCATATTCAAGTATAGCAACAATTAGCCTGGTCCAAACAGTGCTATTTCCTTAAATATGTGGCGTGCACTCGTGCTTTCCATCATCTTCACCTTTTCTAGGTCTTCCACACCTGGCCTATTTTTCTCATTAACCTTGGTCTGCATTCACGTCTGTGACTTCTATTCTATGTGTTACTTTGGTTTCTCTCACAATTTAAGCTCTTGGTATGCTGATAGCCTAACCACACCACTTAACCAATTTTACTGGTTATCTTTATTGTTGAAATTATTAGAGATGCTCCCTTTTCTTCCCTATTGATCCCCTCTCCCCTACCCCTGCCTTACTTAGGCTGTTTTAACACGTAGAATGTTCTATTTTGTTGTTGCTGTTTGTTTAAGCAAGTCCATTCTCTGTCTCTTTTCATAGTCAACTTTTGTCATATTTCCACATTCCAGACACAGCATTGCCCTTTTCTGAAGTTTCATATGGTGTTCTACCTCGCTGAATTCCTTAAGCCTGTGCTGTTCTGTCTTCTCCAAATGCACTTGTCCTTCTTATTCTCCCTTGGATATCATCTAGTCATCCTCTAAGAATCAGTAACAAAGCTACATTTCCCTGACACTGCCTGCTCCTGTACCAGCAAAGTTAGGGGTCTCTCCCTTTCTGTGCCATTGAAACCTTGGATACAGTTCTACTAAAACATTTATTCAATTTATGGCCCTAGGGTTCATTTGTTGATTTGTTTATCTCTAGCCCTTTAGTGTCTCCACTCCCCAAGGGCTAGGATGGTACATCATGTTCACAATCTACAAGGTGCTTAGTTCATAGTAGGAGCTGAACAAACTCTGTGAATAAATGAATGAGAAGCAAAATATGCACTTTAATATCTCTCTGTCTTAATAAATTGCACTTCACTTGTAACTTTCATTAAACTAGCACTTGTAACCTTTGATGGCACAAGGCTTCTTCTATTCTCTTCCCTTCTTCCTTCTTTTCTTCCCTGATTTCTATAGGCTGCAGGCATGCACACACACCATCACAACTATCCTCACATAACAGGCTAGTAATACTTAATAAACATCCACTAATCTGGAAGGTTCCAGTTGCACAGAAATACAGATTTAGAATTTGAAATTTACTATCAGACTTGTTATATGTCTCTATCTTATACTATATTGTATTTTAAGTGCTCTAACAATAAATGATAATTTTGCATACAGATAGAATTAGAAGAAAAGGACATGTTGGTGGCTTAAAAGACCCTGTGGTGGCTGATTTCAGAGAAGAGGTTAGGAACATTTAGATCAGCTGTAAAGGACTTGACTAGAGAAAACTTCATGATTACAGTATCACATCTGCTTGCCAATGGGGGCCGTGAATGCCCTCATCTGTGTGCCTACTGCTGAGCTGTTTGTCTTTATGGGACTTGCCACAGCTGACAGCTAATGCGGGCATTCAAATGCAAACTATGGCGCTGATATTTCCCCCCCAATGACATTTCAGTTCATAAATTATATGAATATGGATAGCCCCATTCATTTATAAAATAATGCAGTTATCACTTACTAATGTGATTCAAAACACCCTTCACTTTATTTAGCAATTTCCAACCCATTACATGTGACTATGAAAAGAATAAAAATTGATTAGACAAGGAATGAAAAGTGGGCAAAACCATCTCCCAGCTTGTTGCCCATCTTGTGGTAAAATGATGGAGCCATGGGATTTTATCTCCTGTTGAGGAGATGTTTCTTGCTTAGGTGGCCTCTATCTGATTAAAAGCGTCTTTGTAATAGTGCATTCACTTCCATAAAAAGAAAAAGTTGCTCTGTGCCAGGAAAGAGTCTAGTAATAACTCAAAAAAAAAAAAAAGATGTTACTGTGGCAAGACAGGCTATTCCTGGTTTCAAAGCTTGTGGGATGGTAGGCTTTGGAAATGAAGCAAATCAGGTCTCTTCAAGTCTAATTTATGTATGTGATGTCAATGATAAAAGAGGAACTATTATAACCATTACCTGCAGCCGAGGTGACAATAATAGCTATAGTTTTCTGAGTGCTGTTTCCTTTAAACATATTACCGTACCTGTTATTGTGAAAACAACCTGGAAACATGGAAACATTGACCTATTTAACAGATGTGGACTCTGAGACTCAGTTGTTAAGTGACTTGCCCAACACTGGCAACGGGGGTCCCTGCCCAGACTGCTGATGTGAGCTCCCTCTCTCATTGCCCTCCCTTCATGACGGGGCGGTCTCTAGAGCCTCTGTGAAATGATAGGAGTTTCCCCTCTACTGTCTTTCTTAATGTGACTCATGGATCTGCATGACAGGGGCACTCTAGCTTGCTTTCTTAATCTTTCCAGACTTCTAATAAAAGCATTCTGCTGTTTCAGATTTTCCTGTGGCATTGTGGGGGTCTCTTCTGGAGGTGGATCTGCTCTGCTTCAGGAGGGGCCGCGAGAACGCACACCGGTCTCCCATGGCGCTGGCGTGCCATCCTGGCAGGTCATCTATCTCCCGTGAGCTCAGGACACAGGCTGCTGGACTCATTCTCCGATGCTGACTGAAGAGCAGCTCAAATTTCAGCTGATGAAGAATAGCTTGTCAAAGGAAGGGAACTAGCTCACATTTACTTTCTGATCTGTGGTGTTAGGTGCGGGGACCTCACATTTTGATCAGAAGACTCCTAATTCCTCAGGAAGTACAAAACCAGTGAGCAGTGTGCAGCTAGAGCAGTGATTTCCAACTTTTCCAGCTCATGGCACACAAAAACTAATTACTAAGATTTTGTCGCATGCACGCCACCCCCCCCCATTTTTTTCCAATCTGTCAAAACAAAAATAGGTATCATTTGGATTCATCCACAACTGATGGCTATTGTTGTGTTGGCTGTTGTCATATTTTATTTGACAATCTAAGAGAAAAGAGGTCAGCTCCCTGACTATCGCGTGCTTTAAAACTTTTTGCAGCTCACCGGCTGAAATTGCTGAGCTGGAAGAACATGTCTCGGGAGGGTTGTGAGCTGTGAAGTCAGACAACCTCAGCTCCCCAAGGACTGTTCCAAAATCATATTCACCTCTTACTCATTAATTTAAAGTTTTGCCTAATTTTAATAGGCTTTAAGCTTTCCCGCAAGGGATAAAAGTCCATTTTAATGAAAAGGAAAAAGAGTAAATTTGGACATCATTCACTTTTCAGAAAAATACAATCCTCTTTTCATATAAGACAAGGAAAAAGGAAAAGCTAAGACATTTGTGCTCAAAATATATTCACAAAGTGTTTCTGTACCCCATTTATCACAGTATTATCATTATTTCCCTCTTGTTAAGGTCATATACCTTATTAGTGGCAGACACAGCTCTATAGACTAACTGTATTTATATTCTATTTTAAGTATAACATGAAACATATTGTACAAAAGTGCTTTCTTTCCCTTCTTTTGGTTTATTTCTTTTTCTGAATTCTATCTGAGACAAATGCTGTATTTTTAGTCTGATGGACTCTTTGTCGATTTTATAAGGGAAACAGTATTGGGTTGTGATTTCAGGCTGGAAATTCAATAGTTGGAAATAAAGAAAAGGATTTAAGTGACCAAGATCAACACCAGAGCACTAGCCAGCTTGGCTCAGTGGATAGAGCATCGGCCTATGGACTGAAGGGTCCCAGGTTCAATTCCGGCCAAGGACACATGTGTGGGTTGTGGGCTCAATCCCCATTGGGGGGTGTGCAGGAAGCAGCCAATAAATGATTCTCTCTCATCATTAATATTTGTGTCTCTCTCTCCTTCTCCCTTTCTCTCTGAAATCAATAAGGAAATAAAATTTAAAAGAAAAGATCAACACCAGAAAAGCATTATGTTCAATATAAACAATATTATAAAATAATGGGTCTAATTAGAAAACTTTTGAAGCTCTATCACCAGCTTGATGCTTGTAACCATAGTACAATTTTGGAAGGGACTGTCATGGATTCATTACAGAAGGACAAAGTAAAATGAATCATATAGCTTTTGCATATAAATACATATTTAGATCAACATATTGTTCCTGCTTTGAAAATATTAACACAGCACAGATGGTCTGCTCTAATCAGCCTGGCCTCTTCACAGTCCATGAACAGACCAGGCTTGTTTCATCTCCACGAGGGTCATTCAGCTTCTCTCTTCACTTGTCTTAGTTCCTGCTCTCCAAGGTCCAGCACAGGACCTTGTCTCTCCAGAAGTCTCCTCTGGGGAGCCCAGCTCTTCACTTGCCTCAGAAAAAGAGTAGCACTGAATTGCACATTGTTCAGCCCTCAGCTATGTTGCTCTTTGGAGTGAGTCTCCCTCCACAACTGGATCGTGGACCCCCTGCAGATAGGGAACGTGCCGTTTGCAATCCTCAGCACAAAGCAGGGCTTGAGCTCTCAAGAGGAACTCACTGATTGAGAGTCTGCTTTCTGCTAGTTTATTTTATTATTTAATTGAGTGAGATTCTGCAGGGCATAAACTATGCCCTTGAAACCAAGGCACCCCTGGGAGCTATATTAACTTAGAGCGCATGGGCCTTATTTATTTACTGTTTCAATACACTGAGTTAGCAGTACTATCAATCACACAATCTGACAGTCTTTTTAAAAATGCAATGCTTCTGCATCTTTTGGCTTCTCTGTGACCTTTTGGAAGCAGCGGAGTGGGACCAAGGAAGAGGAGGACTTATCATGCTCTGTCGACTTCTGGAGCCTGAATTAGAAAACTCAAGGAGAACAAGACTTCATATTGTCATTAAAAAAGAAGTAGTACTCTTCCTACAAGTACAGAAAAGGAGAGTATTTCCATTCTCTCTTGGAATCACAGGCATGGAAGGAGAAGGGGAGTGCTTCCCTTGGGGTGACATTTGTGGAGGCAAACCTGTGGCTGTATTACCATGTCCTCTTTTCATTCCGAGGCCATCTGGTTCCGATGTTTCCGCGATAGCGTGGATGAGTGTTTGGGGGCCTGTTTCAGGCTAAGCCCCCAGGAGCTCTCAGCCGGTGTACATTTCCAATAAAGAATTCTAAATAGTGTTTCCCTGACCATCACGTTTCCTGGGAGCTTAGTCAGGGGGATGAGTCTAGTGGCAATGAGCTCGAAGTAAGAGTGGGAGGGACAAATTAATCTCACGACAGAACTACTGTCTAATAGCCAACCTAAAGAGGTAAAAACATTCAAAATATACATTGTTTGAAGGGTATCTGAGAAATGAAAAAGAAAAATGTTAAACCTACCTTGTGCAAGAAATACAGAAAGCTACGCTCAGCCCGAGAGAAAGGGCCTGCTAGGAACTTTATGAAGAAAGTAAATAGTGGCCACTTTGGTCAGAGTTGGCCAGACACTGGTCCTGGCAGGAATTTTGATTGGAAAACCTAAGATTTGGGTGAAAGATTATTAGGTTGATCAGACACACATGAAGGAACCGGAAGTTGGAAGCTCTCACAAGCCTACACCTTTAAAGCTAAATGTATCCTGAGAGTTGGGGCAGCTGGCACACCAGATTCCGGGCATTCCTTGCTAGGGCTGGTGGCTCAGGCTCCTACCAGACTTGACTTCTTGCTTCAGGCTCCTACACTCAGCACACCTTTGTTACTGGCCTTAGAGCTGGGCGAGTGTTGGTGGAAATTCTCATGAAGACTCCTGAGAAATCAGGTCAGAATTTGGCTTTAACTTGGAATGGTATCTAAGACTCTTGGGCCAAACGTAGTCCTTGTGTCTGGCCTAGAATAAACCTAAACCCTCAGTTTAGTTCTGATTAACTCTGATGAGCCTTCTGTCTTTCAAGACCACAAGGGCCCTCCCCAAGCGAGAGCAGGCTCCACGAGTAGCCTCAAGCACAATGTATGTCTTTGGTATCCATCTAGCATGGAAATAGCCTTGCCCCGGCTGGCAGCATTGCTCAACACAGCACATCCTCTTTTATGTATGACTTCAGGGGGAGGGGGGGCTGCTCACAGAGAGAGGGCTGAGGGTAGAGGCTTCTCAGAAATGTCAGTGTCACAAAGCAGCTATTTTCCTCGGTTGACCAACTTTTAGCGTATTACTTTCATTTCCATCAAATATCAGGGCTTTGTAACTTAAGAGCAAACAAATTGAAACAGAAATCCATTTTTTTAAAGTTAATTTTATATTTGGTTCAGGATTAGAAACTGTGCTCGGTTCACACACCACCTACAGCCCGTGGGCAAAGAAACTGTGCCTGCTCTTCCAACACATCACAGGGATTTCTGGTTAGGAGGGGATGAAGAGTAAGGAAAAAGGTCAGTTTCTATGTATAGGTAATTCTCAATGTCCTCTCTCAGAATCTCAATTACTTCTCTCTTATTTTCTTTTCCATGTGTGTCATGGCCTTAAGACTTGTTGGAAACAGTGAAGTCCTACATTCGCATCAACAGCCATGCATCACAGTGCCCACTCAGTAACATTTCATTGCAGTGTCCTCGGCTGCCCAGGCACCTCCTGCTAAATTTAGGCTTAAACAAACAGAGTCTTTGAGTTGCAGTGCTACTAGAAAGCAGCTGGAAGGGGGACAAGCAGATCTGTTGCTTTTATATGGCTGTAAGGTAAAGGATAATTTTGAGAGTTATTATTACCCTTTTTTCCAACCAAATAAATATATGAAGACACTGGTCCTTTTCTTGAGCAATTTTGGCTAAAATAAATGTATATTCAGATCTAGCTTCAAATCCAAAAGTCCCAGGTTGAAACAGCTGTCAGACTCTTAGAGTCTTAAATCCCTAGACTGTTAAATTTCACATTCTGGTGTCATCCTGTAATGATTCATGTGGATGTAGCTTGCCTCCCTAATAAGTACCTCGGATGGGGGAATACTGTTAGTTTTCAACACACTCTCATGGCAACTTCTGTGGACTCAGAATACAGTGAAGCCATTTAGAGATATTTTCTGAAGAGATTTGCCCTTAATATGAATTTGGCGTTATAAGATCAAGACTTATTTTTTAAAAATATTTCGAACACATATACAATCTACCTAATAGAAGAGTAACATGCTAATTGACTGTACCTTCATGACACCCACCAGCCAATCAGGAATGAGCATGGAAATTAACCCAACAAAGATGGTGGGTTAATTTGCATATGTGGGCACTGAGATGCCAGGGGCAGGGCAGGACACTATGCAGGCATTCTGCACCACCCCTGGCCACTCTGAGCCTCTGAGCAGCATAGGAAGGTAGAAAGATGGGGCTCTGGGCTGGCTGGAACAGAAAGGCGGCTCTGGCCAGAGCAAAGGCAGTGCTGGCAGCCAGGGAAAGGAAGGTCCATTCTGGCATGAATCTCCATGCTTTGGGCTTCTAGTACAAGTATAAAAGCTGCCACAGGATATACACTTAAAAGTTAAGGCTGCTCTTACCTTTCTCTCTTGGTCCTCTAGTTTTCTTCCTGGGATGCAAGCATAGGCTTCCTGTGTAACTTTCCAAAAATACTACATGCATTTACAAACATACACACAGAGAAATACACATGTACATATCAAAGTTAGCAAATTAAGCATGCTGTCCTTCACTTGATTTCCCCTCTAAGATATTATTCTGGATAATTTCAATTAACACAGAGGAAACTACTGCATTTTTTAAAGAGCTGCATAAGATATATTTTTTCAAACTTTTTATAATTAAAAATTGTACAACAAGAATATCTTTATTTGTACATCATTTTATGAATGCATTAAGTGTATCTAAAGAATATATACCTAGAAATAGAATGGCAGTGTGAAGGCATTGATGGGTTGCTCTCCATCAACTTTCTCTCTAGCCAACTTACAATGCATGCGGGGACGATTTTCTTGACATACCCTGTGATTCCCAAGAGAAGAAGGTGACATTGTTAATGGCAAACACTTACATAGCACTTAGTCTGCCCCAGGCACTGATCTACATGCTTTACAAATTACTATCTCAAACAATGCTCACAACAACCTTGTGAGGGAGGTGCTAATGAGATAAGACATTTTGGCTCATATCATCCAGCTATTAAATAGCAGATTGCCCCCCTCCAGCCCCTTCCCCCCGAGGCTGTCGGGCTCCAGGAGTCAGTTCTTATAGCTATGGCTGGGCTAATCATGACACTTAAAAAATATTCTGTTTGTGATATAAGAAGAATTTAAGAAATACACATTCTTTTGTTAAATAAGGAAAATTGCATCAGACTCTACAACCATTATCCCTTTTGTTGCAGTCTTCATAGCACCCTGAGTCCCTCCCCATCATTCCTTAGTGTTAGCCCCTAGTCCACTAGCACATCCTCTAATTTCACTCTGATTATCATTTGGCAAAATATTAATGCTCATCTAGATCAGGGGTGGAGAACCGGTATTTCTGCCAAGAGCCACTTGGATACTTATAACATTATTTGAGGGCCATACGAAATTAAAAAATAAAAATTAGCCTGCTATTTTGGTCAAATATTTAATTAGCTCACCCCTACCTAATGCCTTGGCAGGGTTAGACCAAAAGATTTCTCGGACCTTGTATGGCCTGGTGGGCTGGATGTTTCCCAGCCCTGGTGTAGATGCACTTTGCATTACCCTCCCTGGTCTATCAATTTTCCAATCTTCTCTCACTCTCTCATTGACCATATGGCCTTACCCTCCACTCCAAATCAGCCCATTCTCTGCTATAAGAACCAAGATCATTCCCTCTTCCTTTTCTACCACTAGTCCTCCACATATTTGTGGTCTACATTTTATTGATCCCATCATTTTTTTTTACACTTTCCATTCCACTCTTCTTTACACAGTTGCTTAGATGTCACAGTCCACAGCTATAATCTACTTTTTCTAGATTACTGCATAGCCTCCTGGTAAATCTCTCTACTCCTTTGCCCCCTTTCAATAAATTCTCAAAACAGCAGTTGACTCTATTAAAATGTAACTTAGATTAAGTACTTGTCAGTTTAAAACCCTCCAGTGTCTTCACAATGCACTCAGGGAAAAGGCTAAGTGTTTTAAATGGTTTACAATGCCCTGTACAGTCTCTCTGACTATTCTCTACCCCTCTCCCTCTTCCTCATGCCACTTAAGCCACACCGACTTCCCTGGGATTCCTCCAATACTCCACATCGATTTCCACCCTGAAGCCTTCTTTATGCTTTAGCCTGAAATAGTTTTCCTCCAGATAGCTTCATGGTCCCTCTCTCACTTCCATGATACCAAGAAAATTTGCTAGTAAGATAATTTCCGTCATAAAAGTCAAGTGTGCAAATATTAACTTTATTCTTTTTTACTAGTGAGCTCAACATAGTGTATTTCCCTTCATTAACTAAATTCTTAATTAAACTTTACTCACTGTTAAAACTTGGTATAATTTAGCATGTCTCATGTTTTTTCATATACTCTTGTCCTCATGGGTAATATAAATGCCTTGTTTTGAAGATGAGGGTTTACTTATGAGATCTGACATTGTGAATAAGGATATTTTTGAGCAGGCTCTCTTAACACTGATTTTTACTTGAAATATGTATTTCCTATTTAATAGTTTGAAGCTTTGTTTATAATAACAAAGAACTGGAAATAATTCTAATATCTATAAGAGGAAGATAGTACTTGGCAATTTATGCAATGAAGTGCTATGTAACTATTAAAAAGTAATAAAATGTATAAAAAATTGACATGAAAGGATCATCAAATTAAGTGAAAAAAAGTATAAGTGAGGAAGTTATAGAGGAATGTATATACAGATTTCTATATATTTTCTCTACATATAGTGAATAATAGAATTCTAGTTAGAATGATGTAAATAAATAAAAATATTTAAGTATACATGAAGAACCACTAAAATTTTTCACTGTCGTTTTTTAGGATTTTATTTTAAAAGCATGCACACAGTTAAAAGTTTTATATTTAAATTTTAAGTTACATTAAAGTATGGGACTGAGTCATCTAGGATAAACTTATTTGTTAGTTAGCCAGTGAACAATAAATCACTCTTAGACTTATTGTGAGTGTAGCACCATGCCAAGTACTGGACAGGACATAAAAGAAGAAGAAACAATCACTGACCTAATGGAAATTAGTTAGTAAGAAATAAGTTCGGTCAAAATGTTTGAGTAAGGTGGAATGGCACCAGCATGAGGACTGATAGAAATGCTTTGAGAATTGGGAAGAAATAAATTTGAAGACTAACATAGAAAGCAAAGCATAAATATTTCGTAATTTAGTCAAAAGAAGAATAAAATTGGGATGGAGAGAAAAAGATAAACCCAATATATGCCGAAAAATAAAAGCATCCCTATATAGATCCTGATTGAATTTTAGCACTGCAGCATGATTTCAGACAATTAACATTTCAGGAAAAAAATATTTCTTTTGTTTTTACTTTGGGCACATATTAATACAGTGTATATTGACATACTAGCATTTCTATTTAATGCAGAATAGAAACAGCTTTATAAAAGGTCTGTCCTAATACTGATAGTGATAGATATAAGTATGAATCTGTTTAGTAAAACTAAATATAAGTTCAAAACTCAAAAGAGTAGATAAAATAAAAACTTAATATATTAAGAAAAATCTAGGTGCAAAATTTATTTATTTATTAAATACATAAAAATGTATGTTATACTAATTGATTTCAGAGAGGAAGGAAGAGAGACATCAATGATGAGAGAAAGTCTTTGATTGGATGCCTCCTGCATGCCCCCTACTGGGGATCGAGTGCCCAACCCAGGCGTGTGCCCTGACTGGGAATCAAACATGACTTTCTAGTTTATAGGTTGATCCTTAACTACTGAGCCCTGCCAGCTGGGCCAAAATTTAGATATAATAAAAAATATTAAAAATCTGGGAAGTTGGAATAAGAAAAGTTAAACATATGCTACCTCATTGTATCTAGAAGAAGATGAATGGTAATGTGGAACTCTTAATTTAAAAAAAAAGTGTTGTTTCCATGCTATTTCCTCTGGATTGGCCCTACCCTCCAGGATAATCTTAAGAGAATGGAGTGTAACCCAAGGTCTAGACTGACAAGGTAAGAAGTAGTACCCATGGTTGAGACTGATCAGGTTGCCCTGACCCCTCCACAGAGCAGCATAATACAGCATCTGTTTTTGCTCACAGAACATTTCCCAATACTAAATAAGGGTCTATTTAAGGCAGCAATGCCACAATATCTAGACGAGACAACTTGGGTGTAAAATTGCATGATTTATTACTTAGCACCGTACTCTAACCTGGGCCAGAAGGAGGAGTAGCGAGGGTGTAATGCCCAGACCTGTCTTATACTTCTTTTTCCAGGTGTCATGTTCTTCCCCTACAGTGGAGCATTCTTGGTCTCTGTCACAAAGACCAAAATCCTTCTAAACTCAGCCCAGATTCTCCTCTAATGTGAGACTCTCCAGGTTACTTGTAGTCCCACCCCTAATTACTGTTCACTTCACTAGTACATGGTTTACTTATTACAATTAATTTTTATAAGGGAGGATCCTATTGTCAGGTCAATACAATGAATCCTTTTACAAGAACTCTTAATTCTACCTGATCTGATTTCTAAAACTTTCTTGCCTAACCTTCTGTGATAGGTTGAAGATGGTGCCACATAAAATGGCGACTCTCTCCCTGGCTGGGTAGCTCACCTGGTTAGAGAGTCTTTCCCATATGCCAAAGTTGAGGGTTTGATTCTCAGTAAGGACATATATAAGAGTCAACCAATGCATGTATAAATAAATGGAACAAGTCAATGTTTCTCTCTCTCTCCCTCCCCATCTCAAGTCAATAAATTTTTTTAAAAATTATTTTCACTCTCTAGTCTTTGAAACTATAAAGATGTTACCTTGCATAGCAAAAGAACTGTCTAGATGTGAGAAGATTATGGATCTTGAGATGTGGAGAGTACCCCTTCAAGACTAATCTGATCACACCAGCCTTTAAATGCGGAGTCAGTCAGCGAGATGCAATAAGAGGATTCAATCCTCCATTACTGACTTTGAAGATGGAGGAACGGGTGTATGAGCCAATGAATAAAGTTGGCATCAGAAAGCTGAGAAAAGCCCTCAGTTAACAGCCAGCAAGAAAATAGAATTCCAGTCTTACAACTAAGAAAGAAAATTCGTTTCCAGAGCTTCCAAAAGAAGTACAGCACTGCCAATACTTGGGTTTCAGCTTTTTGAGACTCTAAGCAGAGACCTGAGCCCACTGGGCTTCTGACCTACAGATACTATGAAGTCATAAGCCTGTGTGGTTTCAGATAATTTGCTATGGCAGGTAGAAAACTCAGCAATGTCTTTGCTGTGTGCTTAAGAGGACGCAAGTCATTGCCTGCGTTCCAATTTTCTCTGTTCTTATTCTCCTTCCGTTTTCCCTCCAATGTCTAACTGACAAGTATAATTATTCTTCATTTTATAGCTAACTCCTTCCATTACTTCTGGTAAATTCTAATGCTTATCCATGTTTACTACACAATAGATTTACTCTCTGATCAAAGCATCTCACTCAATATATAAAGTAAATAATTTTTTGTGTCAAAAATACCAACAAGAACAGAATTTCAGTTATAATGATTATAGTCTAAAACGACAGATGATATAAAAACAAACAAAGGGATCCATATGGTAGACATTAGAAAGTAAGAAATAACAAACAAAAAGTATTTAAAAAATGCTAGCAATCACTTAACAAGTGAAGTAAGATAAAATATTTTCATTATAATAATAATGTAAATGCAAGATTATACATTAAAACAAAATCCTTTAAAAATGAAAAAAAGATTAAGTGTTAAAGCAGTTACAAAAGCATATCTAATACATTCAAATTATAAGACGGCATTTTAAGATTACAATAATAGTTAATTAAATAATTTAATAAAAACATAAAAACAAGAAGCACAAAATAGAACAAAGGCATTCTTTTTATATTTTTAAACTATAAAATCTATGCAAAAGATTTTGTTGTTATGAGTCATCTATTAAAATAAATTTTAGTGAACTGTATAAGGTAAAAAAGGCTATATAATATAAAGAGAAATTAAAAGATATAAAATATTGAAGATTCTAAAATATATAATATTTGACAAAAGGTAACATATAAATGATGATAAAAATGCTTTTAATTAAATAATAATATTTATTTAAATAGATTAAAATATATGCCTTATAACAGAAATTCAAATTTATTATAAATGTTGATTAATTAATATGACAATAAATTCATAAAAGATTCATGTTATGGGTCAGATTCCCCATTGCTTTACGTAATATTAGAAATTTTCAGAAATAGATTAAAGTTAAAATTGAATCATTTAAAAATTTTAAAATAACTTAATATTAGTTGGTTCAGAGTATAAATGAATGTCATTACAACTCAGATTATTTAGAAATCAACAACCATAAGGAAGCTACATAGAATCTGACCAAGGGAGTGCTAGGAGGAATATTCATCATTAATAAATGTATAAAATTAAATGAAAACAGTAAATAGTAGCACTGATAAGGATCATATTATAAGCAAGTGAGAAAGAGTAATAGACATGTATGTTTTTCTAAGAAAATTACCAAAATTAATTGAAATAATACATGAATAAGTTAAAAAAAGATGAAAGCAATTTAAAAACTATATATTTTTATTTATTTCAGAGAGGAATAGAGAGGGAGAGATGGATAGAAACATCAATGATGAGAGAGAATCATTGATCAGCTGCCTCCTGTATGCCCCATGCTGGGGATGGAGCCTGCAACCCAGGCATATACCCTGATTCGAAATCAAACCTGTGACCTCCTGCTTCATAGATCAATGCTCAACCACTGAGTCACTCCCACTGGGCGAAAGCAATTTTTAACTTATCAAAAACTTACCCCCGTGAAAGGTTTCCTAACCCACTCTAAAAACCAGATTTGTTCTATTATTGACTCAGAATGCATTCTAACAGAGGACGGAGAAATGTCATTGCAGATGCAGTAGATGTTTTCCATCGCGGTCAGTTCTCATCAGTACTGAGCACACTGCTCTGATAGAAGTTATCCCCTGTATAATGCACAGTATTCACCATAAGAAATACATTATTCCCTAAAGTTCCTCCACCCCTAAGAGATGTGAACCAGTAAGGCCCTTAACCCTAGATGAGTTTGTCAAATTGCCTTGCTCCACAGTGACCAGAGAAATGAGTCCAAATGCATCATAAAAGTGGTCTAGAGAACATGCTCTTCATTGGCTTTCACTCCTCCCATATTTTAGTTTCTCTGACTCTGATTCCTTCTCCTTGGGTCACTTCCCAAGCAATCTACCTCCACGAAAGCTTTTGTTACAGACTCTGCTTTATGGAGGACCTGCGCTAACACACGAGAGGAAAATGGGATGTCCTACAAGCAAAGATGAAACTGTATTTTCCACCGAAACCAGTTTGGCTCAGTGGTAGAGCGTAGGTCTGTGGACTGGAGGGTCCCGGGTTCAATTCCGGTCAAGGGCATGTACATTGGTTGCGGGCACTTCCCCGGTAGGGAGTGTGCAGGAGGCGGCTGGTCGATCATCGACATTTCTAGCTTGCTATCTCTCTCCCTTCCTCTCTGTAAAATATCAATAAAATATATTTAAAAAAAAGAAACTGCATTTTCCTTAGTGTCTAGCTTTTCCTATGAATGCTAGAAATCATTGAACAGTGACAATTTAAGGACCTAAAATTCTACCATGTACAATTTGACCTATTTTGGGTGGATGGGGTGCGTCATGAAATAGAAAAAAATATTTTTCACTTACTTCACTTCTTTTGCTTCTACTTGCTCCTATTAAGTAACAAGGCTGATTTGAAAACCCCTTTACACCTCCACAATAAGCTTTCCTTGTGAGAAAACACTCCCCTCCAATTTCTAAGAATAAATCCTGTCTGATGCTGTCACTGTACATGAATAGAGAGAGCCTTCGGGTTTAGCAAAAGAGATTTTAAAAAAAACAAATTTCGGGACACTCAGGCATACAATGATAGACTCTTTGCATGAAAACCCTGTGGCATTCTTTCAAATATCTTAAGACACCATTCAGCAAGAAAAAGTCTGTGCTCTCACCCTCTGTGCTTTCAGAGAAATTAACACTTCAGCAGATGTCAATGTAGCTTTTTTTCCCCTTGAAGTGATGGCCTTGTTCACATTCAAGCTTTAGAACAAATTTTCTAAATGCACACTTATGGACACTAATGGCCTATTATAGGAAATGTCTGAAGTCCCCAGTTCTAGGGGTAAAATAAACAGCAAAAAAGTAAAAAAAAAATAATAATAAAAGCAAGGGGATAAAAAAGATGAATGCCTGTGGTTAACACTGTTCACTGATATTTTTTTCCCTCCTCAGATTAGAACTTTCTTTACAGCCTGCCATAAATACATATTTCTATTTTATAATGTATGTGCTACTGCGCCATGGGTGACCAGAAGACGCGTTCCTGTTGACTGCTTGCTGTCCATCTCCCCGGCAGTGCGGAGCAGGGATGCCGGCCTGCGACAGGCTATCAATCCTGGGAGAGCTGCAACCTGCTCAGAATTCTGATTTCTTGCCCCTTTTCCTACAGCCAAAGCGGAGACTTGCAAATGTATGCTCTACAATTAAAGTGTCTCTTCACATCCAAAGAAAGAAAGAAAAGAAACAGTTATCTTAGATATCATTCAAGCTCAGAGCATACCACTGTTTCTGATGGTCTGAATGTCTCTCCAGCTCTGTACGTATTTACCCTCTCCCAGGGCCTGGACCTTCTCTCTTTCTGATGAACCTTATGGTTGTACAGATCCAGACCGCTCTCAGAGACATGGAGACCCTCGCCTCTGAGCAGGGTGATCTCCCCAGGATTGATACCCTGCCTCAGGCCTGCACCCCTGTTCTGCACTGGGGGTAAGAGGGACGGTAAGCTCAGCAGGACTAGAAGTACAACCTATCTCAGGATCCGTACTCTACCCTACATTTCCTTTGTGTTTGAGGGAGGGTGGGAGAGCAAACCAACGACACAGATGAAAATTCTTGTTCCACAAAGGACCAAATTGTATTTTCTTTGATCACCAAAAGCAATCAGATCTCCAGCTGGTGGGTTGCCCTCCTAACGCAAAATCCACCAGAGGAGAGGTGTTAGTCATGCCCTACGGGAGAGACACCGTTACCCTGTTACTGCATCAGCAGGGTGGCAAGGACATGCTGCACATCCTCTAGCTTGCCAGAAAGCACTACAGGGAGGGATCTAATGGCACTTTCAATTCCCTGCGATCTGCTGTGCAGAGGACTTCCTTTCCTCACTGCTTTGTGTTTATAGACCACAAATCTAAACGGCCTGGCAGTGTTCTAGTTACCCTGATTATTTTGGACAGCCAGATTAAATAATCCACTTCCCGCATGGAATAGAATTGACCTGAGTGACCTGGTGTGGCTGTTTGCCACTGTCTAACGGAGACACATAATGTCCATCCTGTGGCACCATCACAACGCCTGGAGCCACCCTTTCACATACCGGTCCCATGAGACCAAAGCTGGGTGTTGCTAATGAGTTTAGTTACGCAGGTGTTGCCTGCTCAAAACCTCCTTAGCAGAAGTAAATACAAGACAGTGGGATGGGTAAAGGCAGTGGGGTTAGATGGCATTTTCAAGGCATTTTCAAAGCCATGCTTTCACAGTGCGGGAGGAACAGGAATACCCCAGGAATTGGGAAACACTGATCATTTTTGTTTTCTCCTTAGCTTCACTGGGGACGTGAGTTAAAGGAGCCGACAGATTAATGCGGCATCTGCAGTGCCTGAGCACAAGCTCCTTGCAGGGCACACTGATTGGCCTAACGTTTCTCAGGAATCCTCTCTGAGTTTTCGCTTGCAGAGTTCTGGGAGACAGCAAGGCTGACCAAGAGCCCCGCCTCCCTGGCACAGTCTGCTTGGCCAGTTTGCCCAGACTGAAAGCTATCCCAGCGTGGCTGTGGCTGTGGGGAGACAAGCCCAGTCTGGGACTCAGCGAAGCCTTGTTTCCAGGTGTTTTTGGTCTTGAGAATTTAATTTCTCTTCTCAAAAAACTGTCCTTGAGGCAAACAGTGGGCCATCCATGAAAAATCCATATATTTTTTTTATCTCCTTGTATATTATCCACATCTAAATAAGAGGCATCTCCCCCCCCCAAGACTTAATTTCAAGTAGGACACTCAACAGGGAAGTAAAGTTGCCACACAGAATTGTTGTGAAAACTGAATATGACTCAGAAATCAAGTAACAAGATGAGCTTTGGCTTCAAGAATTTTCCTCCTTGCCACCCCTGGTACTGTAACTGCCAAGGCACACACCACATAAAGCAGCATGTTTATAAAGAATTTGTCACTCTAACTCAGACATCAAAATGAATTGCAGTCCTAAGTACTTTTAATCTCAAAACCAAGGTTAAAAAGGAAAAAAAGAAACACCAAAAAAAAAATCCAAATTTTTAATCTAAAACATAACAAGATATTTATACATATGTATAAGATGAAAAGCGATATTATAACCATGCCTGTCTCTGCTAAGGGGGAAAATAAAGTAAGTGATATAAATGAATGGTGAAATAATACAACAACAACCCCCCCCAAAAAAAAACACACAAAAAACCACTAATTGCAGCCAAACAAACTTGTGTTATATATTAGAAACTTTCTAATTCCAACTGGAATATTTTATTGAAGAAAACTGTGTTACGTAGACTTTTAGGTAAGATATTACCAGTTTATTTAAAAACTAGAGGCCTGATGCATGAAATTCATGTAAGAGCAGGCCTTCCTTCCCCCGGCTGCTGGCACTGGCTTCCCCCTGTCCTGGGTAGTGGGGACCAGGAAGGACTTGAGCAGTGAGAAGAAGAGGCTGACACCCGGGACACAGACTTCCCTCCGCACCCCCCGCCCCCCCCCCCCCCCGCAGGTACCTAGGACCCAGGCTTCCCTCGCAGGCCCAGCTTTGTTTGGGGGATGTCCTAATGGCCAGAAGGACATTCAGCCTGATTAGCATGTTACCCTTTTATTATTGTAAATTTTCAGAACAACTTGTTTATGTGGAAACAGGTGGGAAGTAGATTATTTTTAAGGTCCCCTGGCAAATCTATGGTTCTATATTCTCTGTCTTGATAGACTCCATGCTTTTGTGTAGCTGAGAGACAAATACACAGGGCACACTAGTCTCTTACTGCTTTTTATTCCATTTTTAATATTAGAAGGTCCTTCCCAGAGCCTTTTAAGAGGGTTTAGTAAAAAGTAATTACATTCAGAATGATACTAAGAATCAGCACTTATGGCCACATTACAGATCTTGGGCTTCACTATGATTATGATTATTATTATTATTATTTTTGTTCTCCCCATCCTGCCACTCCTGATTTGCAAACTCATCAGAATTAGAATAGTTATTCTTGATAGGATTTGGAATTCACCACCTGGAAAGGATTCTTGAGTTGTTAAAGCTAAGGAGAATGCTGTTTGGTGCAGGAGAAGAGGGACTTCGAGGCACCTGACGGTGTCAGGAGGCCAGCAAAGCCTGTCAGAGACCCGCTGTGAAAGCCTCCGAGAGTGGGGATCATCGACTAAGTAGCACTCAAGTGAAGGGCCTTTGGAGAGATGCTTTAAGTGGGCCCAGACATAATCCTCTTTCTGGCTGAAATAGCTATCTCTTCTGACTGGCTGCCAAGCAGGGCTTGTCCTCGGTGTCAGGTTATTTATTATTTATTTTATTTTATTATTTTGTTTTTTTTAAACCTATCTCTGTGTTTCCAGCAGATCTCTGAAATGTGGTTATGAGTGCTTACTTACTTTAAAAAAAAAACATTTTTATTGATTTCAGAGAAGAAGAGAGAGAGATAGAAACATCAACAATGAAAGAGAATCAGTGATTGGCTGCCTCCTGCACGCCAACCCCCCCTACTGTGGGGATTGTGCCCACAACCCAGGCGTGTGCCCTTGATTGGAATCGAACCCAGGACCCTTCAGTCTGCAGGCCAATATTCAATCCACTGAGCCAAACCAGCTAGGGAACTCTTCACATTTTAAATACTGCTGTTCCAATATATTCAATGTGCTATTTTATAATCAGTTGGGTTCTTATGGATGTGGTTCCTATAAGAGGACCATTGTTCACATGTGTAAATGTTTTCAATGTGAACTGGGCCCAACACACAACTCTGTAAGCTTATTTTTCTCCTGGGGGTGCAGGTGAGGTGTTCACTATCAACAGTGTGTATAACTGTCCTCTCCAAGTTGCTCCCAGGAGCCAGCTCCAGGCAAAGATGTGAGGCAGTGTTATGTGCCTTTGGTGTTCTGAGCTTTCTCATTTTTATTTTTCCCAATTCATCAGCATTTATTCCACTTAGCTTCTGTTAACCCTGTCAAAATTTACTCTCAGAAAAAAGGGCTCTTTGAAACCTTTTTAAGTCTTGTATGAAATTCTCTGTGTCACCTCTCCCTGGGAGACTTTTATTTTAATTTCTAATGCTAATTATAGAATAAAAAACTCTGTCCCTTTTGAGGCATTCTCTGCATCATTGGGCAGGTTAGGAAGATATTCTGGAGGGACAACAGAGAAAGCCTTATCAGCACTCTGGAACACACCTTGAGTTCTCTCTCTCTCTCTCTTTCTCTCTCTCTCTCTCTCTCTCTCTCTCTCTCTCTCTCTCTCTCTCTCTCTTTCACACACACACACACACACACACACACACACACACACACACACGTGAAAGGAAACAGTCACACTTATCACCACCCTAGCATCTGTTAGGAGACACAGTAATAGTCATTTATGTTTCTCACTAAACTCTGTATTGCAAGTAAGATTTAATAGAGAGGTCAAGTCATCCCCTCAAAATCACACAACTGTTCAATATCAGACCCAAGATAAAAGCTCACCCAATGCCCAGTCTCTCTCCTTTGTACATTCTATTTGTTTTTGTTGAATTGAGTTTGTATTGAACATGTTAATGGGCATCTTCTAGGCTCAAATCCACATAAAATATCGAAGAAGCCAAGTGAGAAGATTTAAATGTAAAATCATCTCAGAAATTCCAGAGGGAAGCCAGACCAATTTTAATGTCTGAAGTCTTCATTCATTTTTTTCCCCAATTCTAAAGCGACGCTTCATTTATCACTTTTGTGTCATTTCTTGCTTTGGTTAAAGGATGGTGTTACTATCTGATTACTGATAGATCTCTCATAACTTCTGTGCTGTGAGGCGTGACACATTTCCCATCACAAAGTGTGGTCTCCTTCCTATGGAGTCACTAAGTATTTATTTCCCTGGAAATGTGCAGCCGGTTCTGGGTGCTTGGCTTTCACATTTCCCCCTTCTATTAATTTCATTATTATTCTCAGCATTTTGTTGTATATGTTTTTGAAGATTGTAGGCAAAATGAGCATAGCATCCTTCCATGAATACCACTGCATTAGCTACTCCCCATCGGAATGACTGTTCAGGCATTAGATGGACTGACAGGCATGTAGCACAGGTGAGAAGCACCTCATGTTTTAAGCACCACAAGGACAACAACTATCTAATGTTGGTATTTCTCAGTGTTTGACATTCCTTCTGCATTACTGCCCTTTACCTGTGTTCATAGGAACAAGGAAAAGCCATGATTACTGCTGTATTAAGCAAAGAGCATTTTAAAACAATGGTTGACTTCTGTTAGCAAGGGGATTCATGCAGTTTGAAAGTTTATCTATTTTCATTTAGGTGGTAAGAGTTAGTGATCTCCTGTTACATAAGCCAGGCACTGTTCTTTTCCTAAGAAAACAAATTCTCTATCTCTGCTCTCTGACAGACTGGGAAAGCGAAGGCGAACTTCCAGAGAAAGGGATCTCAGAGCTGAACCAGAAAGATGCTTAGTGTTAACGTGAGGGATCGGGAGGACAAGGAGCCTCATAGATAGAACAGCCAGATCAGAGGCCTGGCGTTGGGAAAAGGAATGGAAGAAGGCTTGTAGACCAAATGAGAGAGGGGTGATTAATGAGACCAGGGAAATAAGCAAAGGCCAAGCTGCGAGGACATTGAAACAGTGTTGGGAATGCTGTTCTTCACTTTAAGAGCAATGGGAAGGTCCTGCAGGGTTAAGGATGGGGATAATTTGATTGATTGGCTCTGCATTGAATATAAATTTTTCTGCTTCTGGAAGAGTTTGGACTTGGGGAAAGAGAGCTCAATTATCAATTATTTTCTCTAATGCCCAATTATTTTTAAGGTTTGATGGGAGAAAAAAAATGAGGAACATACTCTGCAATGTTATTTAGGAATTCATTTATTTCTGTCCTCCCTCCCTCCCTCCCTCCCTCCCTCCCTCCCTTCCTTCCTTCCTTCCTTCCTTCCTTCCTTCCTTCCTTCCTTTCTTCCTTCCTTCCCTTAATTGATACTATCAAAACTGGCTATTCAAATAGAAAAAAAAATAGGTTGGAAAAGGCATTTACTAAGCTTCACTGAAAAATATATATAGAAAACTTTGACTTCCCAAGCAAAGTGTGAAAAAAGAATGATAAATAATAACAGTGGCCAAATACAGATTTATAACCTCATAGCAAATTTCTTCCTCTAATGAATATAGTGTTATACGGGGAAGACATGATATACTTTCTTATTTATAAATATATTCTAATCATCTGTGGAATATTCTTCTAAGAAATGTGGATGTTTTGTAGAAACTGGAAATCAAAAGGAGTCTCTATTTACTCAGACAGAAATACACCAAAACATACTGGACAGATGTTTATGATATTTCTCTTAGTGCTAAAAAGAGGTTATTTTTGATTTATTGATTCATGAATTTATTAGACACATTTTTATGGGTGTTAACTGTACAACAGGTACTGGTTCAAGAGATAAGACAGAAAAACCAAAGAAATAGTTTCTGTTTGTTTGTGTTTTTTAAAAAATATATTTTATTGATTTTTTTTTTTACAGAGAGGAAGAGAGAGGGATAGGAGAGTTAGAAACATTGATGAGAGAGAGAATCATCGATCAACTGCCTCTTCACACCCCCTATTGGGGATGTGCCCCCAACCAAGGTACATGCCCTTGACCAGAATCGAACCTGGACCTTTCAGTCCGCAGGCCCACGCTCTATCCACTGAGCTAAACTGGTTTCGGCAGTTTCTGTTTTTAAGAGGCTTATATTTTGGGTGGGGCACACAATAAAGAGATAAGGAAATACATGACATGTTAGGTAGTGCAAACAAAAGAGGGTAGTATTTCAAGACTGTTTTTAAAGGATGTGATATATATATTTATTTATAAATCATAAATATTTCATAAATAGATACTTTATAAATAAAATCGATTTATAGTATCACTACCAATAAGGTTCTCTCTCTATAGATATAGATGATATAGATATAGATATAGATATAGATATAGATATAGATATAGATATAGATATAGATATAGATATATTCTATCTAATAAAAGAGTAATATGCAAATTAACCATCACCCTGTCACAAAGATGGTGGTTCCCATAGCCACAAGATGGATCCGCCCCCAGAGGCAGATCCAGCCTTGCTGCTCCAAAGCCTCTGGAGTGTTTGGGCCTGTGGGCCCGGCCAGGGGTCCTGGGGACCAAGTGGAGAGGCAGGACCCACCCACTGCAGCAGCTGACCCAGCCTCACTGCTTCCCAGCCTCTGGAAGTGTGTGGGCCTGTCAGCTGGGCCAGGGGCCTCAGCGGGCTTCGCTCCCTTCTCTGCTTCGCTCTATTCTTGCAGGAATAGGCCCAAGGAAGGAAGCCCTATTCCTGAAGGAATCTTCCTGCAATGGACCTCTAGTGTGTGTGTATAGTGTGTGTGTGTGTGTGTGTGTGTGTGTGTGTGTGTGTGTGTGTGTTACTGAGTGGTGGCCATATTATTATGATCTCTGAATGCATAATAATCTGACCACTCAGTGTAGATCCTATATAATAGAAGATCCCATATAATAGAAATTCCCCTGGACCAGGAGTTTGACCAGCGGGCAGGCCAGCCAACCACCCATGTCCCCTCTCCCTGACCAGGCTGGCGGACCCACCCATGCATGAATTCATGCAAATGGGCCTCTAATACACTCTCTCTCTCTCTCTCTCTCTCTCTCTCTCTCTCTCTGAGTGGCCATGTTATTATGTGTTCAGTGATCATAAATTTGTACATATGTATATGTACATATGTATATTGAGAGAAAATCTCTCTGAGAAGGTAGCACTTGAGCCTTTAAAAATGCTCACACAAAGAAAGAAAAAAGAAAACATTTAAAATCTTTTCATCTTCTACTGGGGAAAGACACACAAAGTCACCTTAATTGTTAATTTTTTAAACATCATTCTGAAATGTTTTCTTGGTAATTGATATTGGGAGATGAGGCCAGTGCTATCACACCTCCTCTTCTGCTTTATTCTTAATGGTCTGTGGCTGATGTACTTCTGGCTCTGCCTGTAGTACCTGCTATTTGATGGTTATGGATGCTATGAATTGCATGTTTGAGGAAAAATCCACTTCATTTGCAATACAGTTTAATTATAAAAGAACTTTTAAATCTAATGTTTCCTTGCTAATTTCTTTTCCAAACTTAGTTTTTCTCTTTTGTTTAGCAGATGTGTTTTCATTACACACCCATTTGGCAATTTTAAAACAAGTTCACAACTCAGCCCATTCTCTAAACAAAATCTGCACAAATATGCAAACTGTGAACTTGACATTCAGCTTTATAGCTGCAACAATGAAGGCTAAATAGCTTTGTTAAGAATTACCATCATGAGATTGAAGAATGAAATTCATTTTCAGTATCATCAAACACTGTTACCTGTCTTGATATTCAGAAACAAAATGATATCATACTTATTTGTAATAGCAGCAATTTCAAAATACTTATTTAAGAATGAAATTTTAAATTTAATAGTATGAGAATACATCAAGTCAAATCTAAGCACATTTTAAAAGTTGCTTTTATGTAAATACTTTAAAGTTAAAGTCTGTCATTTGGCTATAATGTCCTCTAGAATTCTTTTTAAATGGATCAAATTATTTGACATATACATGTAGGTTTGAATTATGAGCTATATCTGCTGTGTTAATAAATACATTCACTGATGAAAAAATGTGAGTGAAATACTAATTTGAAGTTATTTTCATATCTTCAGAATAAGGAAGCAAAAATACAAAGAATAACGTGACAAGGTACACACAACTGGCTTTCAAGTTGTTTGACTGGATATTTCTTGAGTAAAACAAGTAATGTTTGTTTGTAATCAATAACGATCTATACCACAGGACCCCAGGTTCTTTCTGCTGAAACTTAAGATTCAGAAATGTGTGGCAATAGTATTCCTTCAAACTTACATAGCTTTCAATATGTTGACTATATTTGGCAATATTTCAAGGAGAATTAATGAAGCTGACGTCTCACCGTTGTAGTGGCATTTATTTTTCACATTACTTTTATAATTCAACTCTTTTATTTTCCAAGGAGTAGATGGACATTTTAAAGTTTTATTTATTTATTTTTGAGCCACCATAGAATGATCCAAGGGGTAATTCAAGAATTCATATAAAATCATCATTGTGATTTAAATACTTTTTTTTCCTTTTGTGGAATTCTGAATAGCATGATATAGAAAATTTGATTCAAAGACAGTTTTTAAATATGGTATGAGTTAGATTCATAACTAAAATGAAATTAACTCAAGATTTTATGAAAGATAAAGTAGGAAATATAATTTGCACATCCAAAGCAAATTCACACGTACAAATTTTTTATCCATCCTTTTATAACCTATGTCAGAATGAAAGATAAGGTCACATTGCAAATATTACTGTTATTCGAAGATTAAGGACACGAGTGGGAGGTGTTGAATTCTGAGTTATATTTAAAATTAAGTAGGTATTGACTCATGAAAAACCACTTTCCTTCCTCATTCAAAGGTTCCATAGTAATATTATAACCTACCCTTTCATGTCTGTTGAATGATTATTAGGTTTTCCAAAATTTTAAATGGTTAACTATAAGAGAATAGTTACTAACTTAACCTTTGGTCATGTTTTCTTTTCATATTAATTTCCATTAAAGTTTAATTCTATCTAGCTCATGTGAACCCCCCACTTGAGTATGATATCATTTTCAAAAAAAGTCTTAACATGAAACAGCACACTCACAATCAAGTAATTAATTGCAGTTGAGAAAACTCTAAAGCAATAATAATTCAGGATGCTTTTGCAAGTTACCCTTTGTCAATTGGTCATGTACCTTCAAATGGCTTCAGGTGGTTAATGATACTATCCTACCAAATTCTGCCCTAAAGGTATGAATTAAAACTTAACCAACCTTCATTAGCAAACATACTTTAGTTCATGCAATCTCTTCTTTAAGCTCTCCTTTCAGGAGCTCTAATCATCAATTTATATAATTTATTACCCACAGAAAACCCTAGTCTAGAGAGATGATTCTATTAATCTCAGAATGCACCTGGCAACCAGAAGTCTTTTGAACTCAAATGATTGGATTGGTAAGGATGGGGTGTCTCAGAAACATTTTAGCCAAATTAGGAATATGTTGAATACCTTTAATCAAGCCCATTTCTAAGGTTTATGATGCTGACGGAAAATCCATCACTTTCATATAGTACAGTGTTTCCCAAACTTATGAAATATGTGTACTCCTATAATTTTCGTAACGCTGAGTACCCCTCGTCAAAAAAAATGGATGTATTTAATAACAATCAAAATATATTTATTTTTTTCTTTTTTTGGTACATAAACAAATAATAATAAACGAAAAATAAAATTATTCATAATAAAATATAAATAAAATTATATTATAAATAACATTTATTTGCACACCAGACCATCTCACGCCTCACAAGACTCTCTTGACTTGACTCATGAGAACGTAGAATTAGACATAGCTAAGCACGGTGCAGTGCATGTCCCCACCAAACTCCTCCCATAACCCTCAGGGTACACGTACCACACTTTGGGAAACACTGATCCAGTAAAACCCATTTCTAACCTGAAAATATATTAATTAACAAATCCTTGGCTATTGATATCTTAAAAAATGTGATGATTTTTTTCTGGGGTAAAAAATGCTAGCCCTTCTACATATTAATACAGTTTGGATGATTTTTTAATGTTTGCTTATTTGCAATGTTGATTCTACTTCAACATTAAACATTTCTTTTTTTTTTACACTTTTAATATCCAGGGCTGACATTTTACCAGAAAAGCCTGATGAAATCAGCAAACTGAAGATATATCCCATGGAGTCTCCATGTTCTAGATCTGTAGTTCTCAAACTCTTTGTTCATGAAATCCCTTAGCAATCTCAAAGGTCGTTGAGGACCTAAATAGATTTTGTTTTATTCATCAATTTTATCAGATTGAAAATGAAAATGGGGGAATTTCAAATTATTTATTTAAAAAGTGTTAGCATTACATATTTTAAAATAATATTTTTATAAACTAACTGTATTTTATAAAACAAAAATTAACGAGAGGATTGGCCTTTTGAAAAATTGTGCAAGTCCCTTTAACGTCTGATAATTAGAAGATAGCTGGATACTCATATTTTTTCTGCATTCTTGCTGCCATATGTTGCTTTGGTTGAAGAATGTAGAAGAAATCTGGTTTCACAGAGCTCTGTAGTTGGTAAAGAAAAAAGCATTGTAGTAGCTTTTCCATATAATTGTAGAAATTCTTTTTTGATACAATAACATTTGACTTGCTTTAGTTTCTTAAAGATCAATTACAATGTAGAATTTGAAATCATATCAATATGCTTTTTATGCTATTATATTAAAATGCAAAGGTCTATCTTGCACTTTAAGTGGGTCTGTTACACATATATGATTAACATTGTTGTATCATTACATTGGTCATTTTAAAATATCAGCTCGCTGAGTTATGCAGATTTTTCAAATGCTCACATGTTCAATTTAGGATATCAAAAAAATCACCTTCACTAATATGCCCATTAATCTTATCAGGAATATTTTCAAGTTTTAGGTCCCTTTCAATTTCAGAGTGGTGGATACAATTTTTTAAAATCTATTTTTAAAATCATATTTTATCACTTGAAACAAATATTGGGAGTTGTTCTTTTGAAATGACTGATTCACTGAGTCCATTCTTAAGGAAACAACACCATATGCCCCAAACTCCAGTCTGTATAGCCATAATTTGTCATCAGTCATCCTTTCAAATAAATAAAAATGGAGTTTCACAAAAAGTTGTGTGTTTCTTCTGAAGACCACCGTCACACTTCTATGTGCAGTAGGGATGCTTTATGTGTGCTTCCCATTCAGTTAATACTTAATACAATATTGAAAAAAATGTGAATTTAAGGATAGAACCTTAGGGAATAAAACGAATTTTAACCATAAAGGACCTGAAGTATAACTGACTTTAGAGACAACAACCAGGAGTACAAATAGATGAAGACTGCAATGACTCGTATAGTTTGGTTTGGCTGCCCTGATTTGTGCCAATACATCAGAAGGTTTATCTGCAATTGCTTTTTTTGACATGAGTGCAAGTATCGAAACTATGAAAAACAAAATACTTTGGAGTATGATAACAATAACTTTTACCTTTCAGATACCCTGAGGTGCTCTTGGGGATCGAGGGCTCCAGAGAACACACTTTAAGAACTACTATTCTAGATCAATGGTTTTTACCCTTTCTTTTGTTTTCATAGTAAAAACAAACAATTTAATGTTAATAAATTGATTAAAAAACTATAGTGATAATAATAGCTGTCACCTATCTAAAGCATCTAATGTGCAAGTGTATACTTATATGACATTCCTTTTATATAACCTGTACTGAGAAACAGAGAGAGATGTATTCTTGTACTCATTTTATAAATGAGAAAATTAATGAATCTGAAAATGTTGACTAGTTTTCCAATTTCACCTAAATTGTAATTTGTTGAGTTGAGACTAGAACCCCTGAATCCTATCAAATAAAAGCCTAATATGCAAATTGTTCCCTTGGGAGTTCGACTGTTCCTTATGATGTGCATTGACCACTAAGTGCAGCACTGAACATGCCAAGCATTAGAGATGTGCTGTGATCTCTGGTCGACTACCTGCAGGCTGGATTGATGAGGACAGAGGTTCTATGAGAATGCAGGGTGTCTCCTGAGCTAGGTCTTATTCCCCCTGCTACCTGGGATGCCAGGTCTCATGCACCGAGGAAGCCCCTGTGCTCAGGTGCTGGGCACCGGTGAGGAGCCTGCCCCGCACCTGTGTGGTGACATCTGGGTGATCTGGGCCACAGCTGTTGGGACCACAGGGGCTGGTTGGGCTCCCCGAGGGTTCACGAAGAAGCTTATCTGTGAGGCTGGCTGGGAGAAAGTGCACTGTACTCCTGGCTTCCGTGCAGCACCACTGGGCAGCCCAGAGCCCACGCAGCACCCTGGCCCTCAGCATCTGGCTGCACTCACTTCATCTCTGGGTAGGGTCTTGGGCATCATGACTCAGATGGAGGAGGGTGCATGAGAGCCCAGGGACCTAGATGCTGTTTAGGGCTGAGAGGTTAGCTGGGCCTTGGCCTTCCATGCCAGACACTCCTGCTTTGATTGCCGGCCAGGCCTGGGGACTGCACCCATGTATGAGCTTCATGCACTGGGCCTCTAGTTTCTGATATAAAATTTTACCTACTCTTAGCAACTAGATTAATCCATTGTTCAATAAAATGTGTATTTGAATATATTTAAGGTGGTACAGAAACCCTGAAAACCAAGTTATATAAATAATGATTGTTTTGATATCTAGATCATGTATAAATATTCCAAGAAAGACTCCCATGAAACAACATCATTCATGCCTTTTCCTAGAGAAAACATCAATTTTTGTCTTATTCATTGATTCCTATTTATATACCACTTTTCACTCTGAAAATTTAATCTCATCCAATGAAGGTTTACCTTTAAAACTCTGGTGGAAAAGATTGCCAATGTCCCTTTTTGAAGTCTAGACACATGTTGGAAACTGATGGAATTTCAATGGTTCCATTGACACACACGCTCACTTGGGACCCTCATAGCATTCCAGATTAATCAGACATGACTTCCTTTCTTGAAGAGTGTTATTTTCTTTCAGATGCCAACCCTATGGGAACAGGAACTTGTTTTATCCCTACATTGTCTCCTGCATGACATCAGTGCTGCTACTCCTGACAAGCAAGGCATGGAGATGAGGGGGTATCCCTGCCAGGGCTTGATAACAAGGTCTATTCATTTCCAGGTTGTGTTGACTCTTCCCTCTCAGATAACAAGATATCAGAATCTGTGGGAATTTTGCTCCGAGGGCGATAGCCAGGCGTCCAGTGAATCACTGCCTACTGGACTGGGGGAGCGTGGCGGCCTCTACTGAAGCACATGCTAGCTGTGTGTACGCTGAGTTTTCCTTTTGGGGAGAAGGACAGGAGCCTGACTTTACCATCCACACCCACTCCAGGACTTAAACTTTCAAAGGAGTTTTCAGACACTTATAGGCAGAGCTAGGAGCTGAGAAGCAACAGTAAATAGGACAGCAGGTTCCTGCCCGCAGAAAGCTCGCTCTGTATATACTAATAAGCCAAATAGTAAATGATTAACTATTTACATGGTCGTTGTCTACAAGCAAACATTTCAGTTGGGTTTTTTCTTATCCTTGCTTGGTTACAGGAAAAACCATTACCTCAGCAAAGAGAAAAGTCTTCCTTTTGGTCTATGTCCTGTTAAAACCCTCTGTCTAGGCCAGTGTTCACCAACGGTGGTCCCTGAGGTCCGAAAGGTTGGCCAACGCTGGTTTAAGGAAACCTCTATCTGCTGTGGGCTACCAAGTTGCAGCCACACAAAACACATTCCTGAACATGCCGTGCTTTCCCTGGTTTGCAGTGACTTTCCCCCCCATTCCCTTCCAGGAAAACCACTCATTCTTTCAATCCCAGTTCAACTGCTACCTTCTTTGTGGAGACTTCTTCAGCTCTCTACTCAGAACAAATCAGGCCCTCTGTGTGCTCCCCTGAGCTCCGAGGAAGCCAGAAAGCACAAGCTTTCCCTTGCAGTGTCCGAATTCTGAATGCCTGGGCTTGAAGCTCTGCTCCATCTTGCTGTGTGATATTGGTCTGCTCAAGGAAGCGCTCCACGCTTCTATTTCTTGAGCTAAATTATATAACTGGTTGACCATGCACATTTGTGAAGAAACTGGCACATAGTGAGCACTCAGTTTATTAGCTAATGATACTTTAGTGATTGCATTCATTTTTGATAGTGTAATGACTTGTTATAGATCAGTTTGCTTCATAAAACTTTAGTGATGAATCTGTGAATGCAAATTTAGAAACCATGTTAGAGCATTTCTCATGTCTGCTCCAACTCCTACCATGCTTTCCCTCGAACTCAGAGTAAAAGTCAAGGTCATGGCAGTGATCTGTGACCAGGTTCTAAGTTATCTATCCCCTTTCACCTGTGTCTTCCCCTCCTAGTACTCTTCCTCTCCCTCACTCCACTCCAACCACTCCAGCTTCCTTGTTTCTATACTTCAGAAGTCTCCTGCCTTAAGTCTGTGCACTCATTCACTACCCACTCCCCAATTATCGTTCCCCAGTCCTAGATCCCTTCTGTATTTTTCACCCTCTTCTTATCAAAGAATCATCCTTGCTAGTCACCTACAATTACTATATGCCTGACATCACTTCTTATCCCATTTTCTTCTTTTAAAACAATATATTTTATTGATATTTTACAGAGAGGAAGGGAGAGAGATAGAGAGCTAGAAATGGCAATGAGAGAGAAACATCGACCAGCTGCCTCTTGCACACCTCCTACTGGATATGTGCCCGCAACCAATGTACATGCCCTTGACCGGAATCGAACCCGGGACCTTTCAGTCCGCAGACCGATGCTCTATCGCTGAGCCAAACTGGTTTCAGCTTATCCCATTTTCTTGCCTTATCTTTCTTCATAGCATTTATTACAGCTGTGCATCTTATTACTGTCCACCCCCCCCCCCACTAAAATATACATTATGGGGTAGAAATCTGTGTCTCTTTCATTCACCCTACTTCACCTCCTGAACACTTAAAACAATTCCTATTGTGTAGTAGGAGCTCAGTAATTATTGTTTAAAGAAAAACGAAAATGATTTTCCTCCCTACCTCAGAGTCCCTCCAGAGTTTCATTTATAGGACATAGTCAGCAAGTTCTTATTTAGTTAAGTAACATCTTGCAGCAGGTGTTGAGTTAAAAGGTCACCTAATCATTTTTTGTCTTTAAAAGTGACTATGAAAGATGATTTTCTATGTGACTAAGTATTTCTATCCGATGGAACTATGAATTTCCACTGCTCATATCAGAATCATTTTAAGAAACCCCCTATAAAGGTAGGCATTATGGAATGCTCTCCCAACCCCTCTAGCACTCTATACCTAGAAAGTGTGGAGAATGTGTCCTTGACATTCATGTATGCATGTTTGTTTCATGAGTCTGAAAGCTTGAAGGAAGGTAGAACTTACCTTTGCAGTTGTAAAATTTTTTATTTGGCTTCTAACCAGTTTCCACTCCAAGAAGCAGTGTTACATTTGCAAGGGGTTAAACCAAATAATTAATTATAGTGCAGTTTCAGATTACAGCCAGCTTTTATAGGGGTTGGCTTCCCCTTCAAACCACTGCTATCACTATTCAAGAATTAAATCTACAGCTTGGTTGCTATTTCATTCTTCTCACTTGCTCGATATTTTAAAATATAAGTTATGCAATCTATTTAAAAGGGTAAGAGATCAACCAAAGGACTTGTACACATGCATATAAGCATAACCAATGGACACAAGACACTGCAGGGCTGGGGGAGAGAATGGGGTGAGGGAATGTTCCAGAGGTTAGGGGAGGCTGGGAGAAGGTCAATTGGGGGGGGGGGAAGACATATATACTACTATTTGTAATACTTTAAACAATAAAAATATAAAAAATAAATAAAAGTAAACAAATCAATGGAAAACAAAGTGATATTTCTTTCTCTCAAATCAATAAGTACAATTTTTTAAATGATAAAAATGATATTCACTTCTATTCTTTCAGAACATATCTTTTAGTCTTAAAGACACAAATTTTTATCTTAATTATATTACTGAAAACATTTTTTTCAGCATACAGAAAATTTACATGTATGCAATGTAGAACTCCAAAAATACAAATGCCTGGCTAGAAAACATGAATACACACAGACATAATACGACTTCTTTGACAGCAAGAAAATTGAATAAGCAAAATTTTAGTAATGCTTAGACAAGAGTCAGTCCAAGAAATTCATGTTATATGTCTCTAATAATTAATTATTAAAAGGCCACAGAGAATAATGGTAACTTGTGAAAAAACCAAGTCAATTCTCTGTTATGTTTTCTTATATTTATGAATTTTTATTTGATCACTGAAAAAGAAGAAAAATACTTCTTTTACGATTGATTTAATGTTGTAATGCTAAATGAAAATCAAGTTACTGAATACAAGGGGGTGATGGTTGTGATTTTCTGGCCAATGTGCTTGCTCTAGAATTCAACATCACAAATAATGATACTGAGATTGGCAAAATGCTGCAAGTGAACACTTTTTGGAGATGAAATTAATATCATTGCCACTCTGCCCAAATCCAGTTCTCTAACTTCCTCTCTGGTCACTACTGTCACATTTTAGTGAGCATATCTAGGATCTAGAGCACATTTCTTTCTTTCTTTCTTTTTAAAAAAATATTTTATTGATTTTACACAGAGAGGAAATGAGAGGGATAGAGAGTTAGAAATGTTGATGAGAGAGAAACATTGGCCAGCTGCCTCCTGCACAACCCCCCCTGGGGATGTGCCCGCAACCAAGCTACGTGCCCTGACCAGAATTGAACCTGGGACCCTTCAGTATGCAGGCCAACACTCTATCCACTGAGCCAAACCGGTTTCAGCTAGAGCGCATTTCATTAGTCATTGGAAGAACGTTAGATATTTCTTATAGATGTGGTTCTCAAACTTCAGTATGCATCATGATCACCTTGAATATTTGTGAAAACACTAATCATTGAGCCTTATACCCAATGTTCCTGTTTCTAGATAATTCTCAAAATTTTGCCTTCTTAACAAGCTCCCAGTTGATGCCGATACTACTGGTACATGGACCACACTTTGAGAACCAAATGAAATGGAGAATTTGTTTACGTGCCTAATTTCCTAATCTCTGTGTTTGTCTTTACCTGTTTATATCTAGAGCTCTTGATTTTAGTTTTCAGATGGGAAACTGGTGAAGATTAGGTCCTAGGAAACACTGAAAGAGAAGCAATGACATACACAGCACCTTCAAGAAAAAATAAGTATTGACCAAATAGCATTCTTTACACCTTCAACATTGCATTTTAAGACCATGTTAAATTTACTTTTTATTTTATATGTGCTTTGAAAATCGTACAGAGGTTTCTTCTTATAACCCACCTTGGATCAGAAGGCCACCATTTCTAGCCCTGTGGAGCTGTACAAAATATTAGTAATAAGAATGATTTACTCTGAGTATTTCCTTCTAAGAAGGTTAAGAAATTCTTTGGTTTATTAGTCATCTTCCTCTCTTTTTCATAGAATTTGAGACTCACAAGTTAGTTTTGGGATATGATGTGATGTAGCAAGTAGTAGACTTAGTACAGGAATGCAATTCCTATTCTATTTCTAAAGCTGCTTTGGCATATATGAACATTATTGAAAGAAATGGTAATATCTCAATTATAAGAGTACCTTTTATTTAACTTTAGCATTCAGGCTGAATACTGTGCAATTACAAAATGAGTTACAATGGTCTTATTTTTTGAAAATTAAAAAAAAACACCTTTCCAATTGCAGAAATTCATTAAACTTAGGGCCACTTGAAACGAGCAATTGATGGGTTACAGAGGATCTATTCAGCTAACCTTAGGCAGTATCTAGAGACTGTCTCTTCTTACAAGGAGTTTGCTATTCTGCAATCTTTTAAGTTGTAGCCATTGACACAAAATACAAACAAAGCCCTTTCAAATCCAAGGATAAATTTACTCATTTAACATTATAAACCTTCCCAATATGGGTATATACTCTTTTAATCACACCTGTAATTAAATTTGACCTAGTGTTGGAAATACTTCACCTCATTGCTATAGGCAGTTAAAAACACTCATTTTCATTTAAAACATCTAATTTATTATATTTAACCCAACTTAAATACACAGTGACTCAGAAGATACTCTCCCAAACTCCTCCATCAGGAGGCCATTTGTAAGACATTCAAAGACAAGTGACCACAGGCATGAGGCCTGGGGAGGGGTTTTGAAAGAGCAGCCAAAGAAAACTGTATCTTGTGAAATGAGCATGTTATTGAGAAACAAGTTGCCCTTTTGAGAACTACGCTTTGGGAATGCGTCCAACTTTGGGGTGACAGTAAGCAAAATAAGAGTTAAAATGGAGTCCTTCAACCGTATTTGGAAGTTCGGCCTCGGGCTCTTGGTGGGAGAGCTGCCATACGACTGGGACAGAGAGGCAGCTGAAGGGAGAGAAAGGCACTTTGCAAAGGCAGACTGTGCCCAGGCCTTCGCTCTCCACAGCTGCATCCTTGAAGAGGATAAATGAGGGCATATTCGCTCATTGATCAACCAAGAGGGATCCTCCGCACACACAAAAAGCTGCGATCAAGTCACTCAGATGTTTTGGCCCTTATGTGCAATAGCTAATTGCCTGGAAATGATGTACCTGCCACTATTAGACTTGTGAATCCAGTCAGAATAGCAAGAGCCAGTTCTCCGAATCCTCTCCACAGCTAGAGTAGGGGTGGGCAAACTTTTTGACTCCAGGGCCACAATGGGTTCTTAAACTGGACCGGAGGGCAGGAACAAAAGCATAGATGGAGTGTTTGTGTGAACTAATATAAATTCAAAGTAAACATCATTACATAAAAAGGTAAGGTCTTTTATTTTTATTTTTTATTATTTCAATAGTTTAGAACAGCCATCCAGCCCGCGGGCCATAGTTTTCCCACGCCTGATAGAGGGTTGGATTTTGATGAGTCCAGCTATCACTTTCTGAATTTGCCAGAAACACACACACACACACACACACACACACACACACACACACCAAAAAAAACAAACAAACAAAAAAACTAAACACACACACAAAAACACACACGTGGTGACCAGATTTGAAGTGGCTGCATAGAGAGGGCTGTGGATGAAGTGTGGAATCTCTGTCAGAATGACTTAGTTTGGTTTATCTCTGTTGTTATTTGTTTACTTTTTTACATTTCACGTGGGCTGCATTTCGAGAGGACATATGTTAAGGTTCCACATTTATCAAATGTCAGCGAAACAGTGCAAATCTGCTTTCAGCCGAGTTCCTTAGGAGCCGGAGAAAAGAGCTGTTTCCAGTTGGAAGTGGGTTATCGGAGGAAGCTGTGCGGTGGGATTTGGACGGCAGCTCTTCTCAGCAAGGCTTTATTATTTAAAGACAGACGTGAACACACTTTGACTGGGAATGCTGACAGGGGCCCTGGATCCAGTGTCTGATCTCACTCTGCATTTTCCTGTAAACAGGCTGGCGTGGGGCGGTGATTTGCAGAGAGTGCTCAGCGGTACATCTAAGACTGGTTCCCAAGGTTTTTGGTTCTAAACTACCGTGCTTCAGTTTGAAGTGAATTTCCAGATCATTCCTTTTCGATTGTAAGAGCCAAATCACGTTCTGAAGTGAAAGATAAAGGATTTCCTCCACAACATTTTCTTGTTTTGTTAGGAATAGTTAAATTTTATTTGCAATGTTTATGTTTTTTTTAAAGGGGAGGGGGAAAGAGAGATTAAGGCAAGTGCACATATATCCTGTAGGTATAAGGGAAAAGTAATAATACTTCAGAAATAATTTTAAAAGAAATTTAGAATACATTAGCTATGCTCTGAATTTTATGTCATGCTTAGGCCAGTTGTGGAGAAGATGGGTTTGGTTGGCCACTGAGAAGAGATAAGACTTTACTATTAAAATCTTCATGCCTTTTTTGCATGTATGTGCTTCCATGCAGCTTCCTCCACATGATAAAGGTGTTCTTATATCCTGTAGATAAGGGCCTGAGGTAGGGTTTGGTCAAAACTGGAAAGCCTTGCCCAAACCGGTTTGGCTCAGTGGATAGAGCATCGGCCTGTGGACTGAAGGGTCCCAGGTTCAATTCCAGTCAGGGGTACATCCCCAGTGGGGGGTGTGCAGGAGGCAGTTGATAGATGTTTCTTTCTCATCAATGTTTCTCTCTCCCTTCCTCTCTACAAAAAATCAATAAAATATATTAAAACAACAACAACAAAAACAAAACTGGGAAGCCTCTACCCAGGCACATGTGTTTTTGCTGAGGCTTATTCACCAAGACTTTCCAGGAGAAAGCAAGCCCCTCAAATTAAATGGCAAGATGGTAACTGTGGGAATCCTGCTTGGTTCAGAGCTCTGGTTCAGGGTTCGGGTTCTGGAGAAGGCCACACACAAATGAAAACAGACTAGAAAAGTATTAATTTGGGAATATTGGGGGCCAGGTGGGAGCCCACTTCTAGTGAGAGGACTATCTGCTGCTCTGGCTTTGCCAACCCTTTTATTGAGGCTCTGCAATACACCAATAGCCCTCGGGCGGGAAACTCCAATAACAGAAACTTACATAAGACAAACAGGTGGAGGCTGCTTCAGCTAACAATGTTTCCACTGAACACTAAACGAACTAGCTCTGACCTTTCAGAGCAATGAAGGTTGTTGACCAGCCTTGCTGGTTCCTTGTCCATATATCTTTCTAATCAGTGAACAATGATCAGTTTCCGGCAGGTAACAAGTTAAAAAAACTTAACAAAGAGGCACTGCCCGGGTAATAGGAGTGAGATGGTGCCCTTCTTGGCAATCGTACATTTTTTTCAAGAATGTAATTTTTACATTTTTAATAAGTCATTGTATGTTGAAAGCAGGTTTACTAGTGCCACAAAGGAAAGACAGTGTGAATCACACAGTGCACACGCAGAAGCCCAAAGCTCTTCTCATCCGTGGAGATGGGTGGGCCCACAGTGGGAGGGAAGGGTGGAGGGGGGTCACTGGCAGTTTAGCAGCGCTCCCGTTTCACTTTTCAGAGCCCCGTCTCCAGTGTTGGCAGCCATTATTGCTTTGCAGAGATAGGCTTTTGGGATTTTAGTGTGGCAAGCTGGTGGTAAAGGCTGGGGACAAGAAAGAAGAATGTTAGGGCCCTGGCTGGGGTGGCTCAGTTGGCTGGAGCATCCTCCTGTACACTGCAAGGTCTCAGGTTTGATTCGTGGTCAGGTCAGGGCACATAGCCAGCTTGTGGGTTAGATCCCCAGTCAAGGTGCGTACAGGAGGCAATCGATTAATGTTTCTCTCTCACATCCATGTTTTTTTCCTCTCTCCCTCTCCCTTCTTTTTTCTCTAAAATCAATTTGAAATATTGAAAAAAATACTGTTAGGTGGTTTTGGCAGGAAGCGTGGACGTTCTGGGGTGGGCCTGGAGAAGAACTGGAATGTACTATCAAGAAGGGAGAGCCCAGCCTGTGTGGCTCAGTGATTGGGCATCCACCCATGAACCAGGAGGTCATGGTTTATTTCTGGGCAAGACACATGCCCGAGTTGTGAGCTCCATTCCCCATCAGGGGCATGCAGGATACAGCTTATTGATGAATCTCTCTCATGGTTGTTGTTTCTATTTCTCTCTCCCTCTCCTTTCCTCTCTCTGAAATCAATAAAAACAGATTTAAAAAAAAATAGAAGGGAGAGAAGTGAACAGGCTGGGCTAGGGCCGCTGCTCACACAGTGCAGGTTCCTTGTGCGGTCTGAAAGGAGAGCGTTCCTTTGAAACCGTTCATGAGCCTCGATGGCGTAAAGCAAAGAAGCAATTACCATTAATTTACACGAAAACATTTTTTTCTTAGGTTCTCGGACCCAGAATTCAACACATGCACAATGTCTGGCCGTGCTCGCCATGATGGAAAGCTTGATTACATCCAGGTTTACACTAAGGGCACCGCTCTTCAGAGCTCTCTTAGGCTTTTCTGAAATCCTAGGACAGATCTTTCCAACCGATGCACATTATACACCCAGATAAGGCACAGATGCTCGCAGACACAGTTCCAAGCTGCTGGCTTTCTGCTGAGATGCCGAGTGTAGCTCCTGAGGAAGGAGCTCAGAGTGCCGCTCTCGCTGCTCAGCAGGCACGCTGCCTCTCTGGGGCTCACTGCAAAGTGAACACTGAATGACAGTTTTGCTTTCACCGTTTTAATAACAGCAAAAAGCCAGGGTAATGCATATGAGATATATTGATCTTCCCATGATTGTGTTTTGTAAATTTCATGTATTTCTGGCAGCTTAACACCGTTATGTTGCAATCTTATTAAGTGACATATAAATATCAATTATTACTGTGTATTTATTAGAGTCCCCAGTGCATGGACTTGGCCTGCAGGGACTGGGCTGAAACCAGCTCTCTGCCATCCTCCAAGGGGTCCCGGATTGTGAGAGGGCACAGGCCAGGCCGAAGGATCCCACCGGTGCATGATCAGGGTCAGGGAGAGATTACGGGAGGGGTCCAGGGTGTGTCTGGCCCATCTCTCTCAGTCCCAATCAGCCGGACCCCAGCAGCAAGCTAACCTACTGGTTGGAGCATCTTCCCCTTGGATAGTCAGTGCACATCATAGTGACTGGTCAAATGGTTGAACAGTTGGACACTTAGCATGTTGGGCTTTTAGTATATAGGATTGGGAGCTGTACTTATTAGCAATATAAAATCATGAATTTATTTTTCCTTGAATTTGTTTTTTGAAGCCCATTTACACACTTTTTTTTGGCATTTTCTTCATAAGTCTTTGCTCACTCTTTTACCTTGAATCTTTTACCTAATTTTATTTTAGATTCTTCTTCTGTAAATAGCATTTTGAAAATAATAGTTTAAAATACAAAGAGACTAAATAAAATATCATCTGTCCTGAGGAACTGAGGGAGACTCTGGAGGCAGGTGATGGCATAATTTTATATTTGTGAAAAAGTAAAAAAAAATCTAGCTCCCTTATATCCACATAGATTTACAGAGAGGGAAATTAAATTCTGTAGTAAAATCTCAAAGCCCAGTTTTTCCAGGTTGCTAAAAGATGAGACCCAAAGTAGAAGGGCTGTTTGAGTAGTGATATTAATAAAACTTTGGGAAAGCAAAGACAGGATAGAAGACTATTTGTGGTTTAAAAACTAAATAAACTGCTCTGCTTAATAAAGAGAGAGTTATTGAATTTTCTGCAAACTTAATGGTGAGGGGATCTTGGAAATCTGAGAGGGCTGAGATATCCAGGGAGCCTTGTGGATGAAAGAAGGATGAGGTAGGGTGACATAACACATTCCCGTGGTCCCAAAGCCACAGGATGTCTGAAACCCACACCACGGCCGGCCTGTCTAGGGAATTGGGGTTGAAGAAACCCTGGGAAGGGGCAAGAACAAGAGCTGGAGAGACTGGATATCAGATAAAAGGGAGACTGAGCTCAGAAATTAAAAGACCTGGAGTCCAGCAATAGCTATAGAAATATACCACTCAGAAAATTAATCTGTCTATAAAATATGAGATAACACAATGAGTGTTTGTTTATCTTAAACTCAGAAATGGATGATACCATCTGACAGCTGGGTTACAAATGTTGGAATTTTTGCTTAGTCTAACCTGGCAATCTTTGCCCTTTTATATGAAGCATAGTCTACTTATGTTAATCATCATTTCTGATGTATTTGAGTTTATACCATTACATTGTTTTGTGCCCCTTTAATCCTTACTTGTTCCATCCTACCTTTCTATTCATACTTAATGAGCCTGTCTTTCTTTTTTTCTTTTTAAATCTAAATTGTCTTTTCTTGCTTTCATGATATGGAAATTTATATGTGTTGTATTTTGTTTTTACTAGTGGTTATACATGAGAATTAAAATATTGGAACTTATTATTTTTCTTTAATATTCAACATGAAGAGTCAAACAGTAGTTAGGAGTGTGTTAGATGAAAATTTAGGCTTTATTTTATCACCTCCTCTTCCATACCACTTCTCAGTCACATCAGATAAAGGGTATGTAAGTGGTTATATTTTTTTGACCACTTGAATGATCCAAAATGCTTTACTATAGCTTTTTTCACATGAAACAAAAATAAGGATGGATAAATATTTATTGGGCTAATTTTTTTGTTGCTGTTTACTTTTCAAAACCTCTTAAATACCCTCAATTGTCTTCTGGCATTAGTGTTGGGAAGAAGATATCTAAACCTAGTTTTTTTTTTGTAGGTCATCTGTTTTCTATATAATAGTTGAATGTTTCCCATTCCTCTATCTATTTAAAATTAAGAGTCATAACTAGGATACATTTCAATATAGTCTCTTTTTATTACTTACCAAATCACTTTGATAAAGATTCAGGCCTTTTAATAGCTTAAACTTAAAAAATATATTTATTATTGACTTTGTGATTTCTTAAAGGTTTTATCTCTTTATTAGGAAGAACAAAATTTATTCTTTTAAATGATGGTCATTTAAAAATAAAAACATAAATCTATAAAATAATGATTATTACCAATTGCTACACAATTATTATTTTTGTCATATAGAGGAAAGAGACTTAAAAGGTGATCTGCTCTGGCAAGGCCAGTGTTGCTCAGTAGTTGAGGGTCAACCTATGGATTAGGAGGTTGTGGTTGTTTTCCTGGTTAGAGAATATGCCAGGGTTTCAGGCTCAATACCCAACAGGTGTCATGCAGGAGGCAGTTGATCAACAATTCTCTCTCATCATCGATGTTTCTATTCCTTTCTCCCTTTCCCTTTCTCTCTGAAATCAATAAGAAATATATATTTAAAATGATCTTCTCTAGTTATCAAATATGCTAGTCATGTCACTGCCAACCATGACGACTGTCAGCTTTTTATAGCTTCTCACTCCATGCAAAAGTTTGATTAATTAGGTTTTCTTTATGGGACAGTATTCTGTGCTTGAAGAAAGTCCTTGTTTGCTGATATTTTTTCCTGTGGCTGCCTGCTCTGGGATAAAAATCCTATTAATGTTGACATTTGGCTTGGAGTAGCTATCCAGTCTACCATGACCTTCTTTCTCTCCCTGATTCCCAATCCTTTATAAATTGAACTATGCAGGGTATTTTAAATTCTTGTATCCTTATTTTATGGACAAACTGATTTTTTGAAGCTCTTTCTGCCTCTTTTGGTCCATTCCTATCTACACTCCATATTTAAGAAATTTATAAAACTTTTCAATTTTTGATGGTATCCTTTCTAGTTTCCAGATGGGTAAAAGTTTTCCTCAGTTCTCTTTTTATAGACAACCCCGAGGGTGGTTGGAAGACATCTGTGCTCATATCATTATCTTGACCCAAATCCTCTGCTTCTTATTGATTTGAACTTCTAAAACTCTTACTTTTAATAAATACATTTCTGAAAGAGGTGTTGATAAGCAAGAGGTGGGTGTGTATGGGCATTATCTGTGCAATGGTGTGCATATATGTGCATTTATATTTAATTTAAAGATTGCAGCTGTTATAAGGAAGCTCTTAAATAATTATAGTTAATGAATCTATGCAGTTTTTTTTTTCTTTTAAAGGAATTCATGTAAGAGTCTCAATAAGAGTACTGTTGTAACAAATTCTTGACCTAGGATTTTAAAGTTTATACATGATCGCATTTATAAGAGACCAGCAAAAAAAAGCGCTTTGACCAATTCAGGAAATATAGCTTTTATGGTCCCAGAGTGAACATCCACAGTAGTTCATAGAGGTAGTAGAACAGGTTAAGAATTATTTTTTGAAGCTGAAAGTTCGGAATTGTTTTAGAGAATTGGGGTATTCATAGGACTTTAAACTCTTTATTTTTATTCTATGTATTTCAGAGTTGATCTTTCTATACTTTTAGATTTGTCAATGTACTGTACCTTTGGTAAAACAGATTCTACAGAATGCAACTGAATCCCAGGCTTCTGAGGAAGTACTAGCAAATCCAGCAAAGATGTAAAACTCCCGGGAAACATCATGGGAATGTAAATAATTCAGTACTGAGCTGAGAGCCTGAGACTAATAGGTAGAATCCAGTTACTGAGTTAGTACAATTTGTCAAGATTAATAGTTGATTTACTGTAAAATTAATATTTATGATACTTAAGATTTCCATAAAGAAGCGAGAAGGAAGGCTATTTCAGAATGGCTAATTTTGAGGAGAATAGGAGCCTGGGGAACAAAAAAAAAGTCATTTTTGTGGATGGGGCACAAAAAGACATTTGAGATTCTGACTCCCTCTGGGGTGTCTCTGGTTTACTTGCTGAGAGTGAATCTCTCATTCCCACTTCACCAACTTATATGTATGTTCCGTGGTCTATCTCCAATAAACTGTGGGTCATTTCCTGAACACACTTTTCTTTTCACAGCACTGTTCTTTCACAGATGCTAAACCCTCTGGTTGGAATGCTTAAAAAAACCCCTCCTCGACGAAACCGGTTTAGCTCAGTGGTAGAGCATCGGTCTGCGGATTGAAAGGTCCCAGGTTCGATTCCGGTCAAGGGCATGTATGGTTGCGGGCAGATCCACGGTAGGGGGTGTGCAGGAGGCAGCTGGTCGATGTTTCTCTCTCATCGACGTTTCTAGCTCTATATCTCTCTCCCTTCCTCTCTGTAAAAAATCAATACAATATATTTATAAATAAATAGATAGATAGATAGATAGATAGATAGATAGATAGATAGATAGATAGATAAAACCCACTCCTCATACATCAGGGCCCAGTTCATATGTCCCCTTTTCTGCCGAATTTTCTCACCGACTGTAAGTAAACAGTAAAGGTTGCTACAGTTCTTGTGCCCTCAACACCCCACCACCCTCACCAAGCCCAGCATTTTGTCTCCCGGCACCTGCTTGCTGCATTGTTAGACTTTTCATCTCTCTCCCTGCTGGACTGCAATTGCCTTGAGGCCTGAAGCCTGTCCCATTTCACTTTGCATTTCAAGTATCTTAAATATGCTTGTTCTTCAGTAGAAGCTCCAATAGCCTAAATGAATGGAAGACTAAAGAAAACAATGCTATAATATTAGCTTTACCTCCATAACATAGAATTAAATTTATTTATCTAAGAAAGATGAACATATAACTGCATTTATTCAACTCAGAAATAATAAAAAAATCTTTAAGAGTGATATACTGGTCAGGTAGCTCAATTGGTTGGAGCATCTTCTCATACACCAAAAGCTGAGGCTTTGATTCCAGGTCAGGGCACATTGATGCAAGATTGATTCCTGGTTGGGAGGCAACTGATCAATCTTTCTCTCTGGCATCAAATCATCTCTTTCTCTCTCTCCCTCTATCTCTCTTTCAAAATCAATAAAAACATGACTTCAGGAGAGGATTTAAAACAAAAATGCTGCCGAAACCGGTTTGTCTCAGTGGATAGAGCATCGGCCTGCGGACTGAAGGGTCCCAGGTTCGATTCCGGTCAAAGGCATGTACCTTGGTTCCTGGCACATCGCCAGTAGGGGGTGTGCAAGAGGCAGCTGATTGATGTTTCTCTCTCATTGATGTTTCTAACTCTGTATCCCACTCTCTTCCTCTCTGTAAAAATCAATAAAATATATATTTTTAAAAAATAAAACAAAAGTGCTATACCTTCTATGGGAGATGAGCTTTCTAGACCGTTATAAAATTAGACACATATATTATTCAAGTGCACCTGGGCATTTGACAATGTTTTCACCTTGTAGATTAAAAAAATCCCTGTTTTTGCTAAATCTGTATCTGAAACAAAGTTATTTGTAAGTATTCCCTTCTAAAAGAGTATGTAAATTACTGGTGTAAGGTTTTTTTGTTTTTGTTTTTGTTTTTTAATTGATGATGAAAGACTGAGTGTAAAAAGGGCACTGGCACAACACATATTTTGCCACTCTCTTAACACTCACAAGAACCTAAAAGGCTAACCTGGAGGCCCAGGAGGGGAGACATAAAAGCCACAATAGAATATACTTCTCCTGCAGCTTATTCCATAATGCCACTTCTGGGTGCTTCATAAATTAACAACCATAGCAGGTGCGCATGTATGATTTTCCCCTGCCATCTGTGATCCACCTTTAATAATGGTAATTATTTATACTGGATTGCATTGGTCAAGCTCATGGGCACTGCACTTATCACAGATTGTCTATACCAGTGGTGGGCAAACTCATTAGTCAACAGAGCCAAATATCAACAGTACAAGGATTAAAATTTCTTTTGAGAGCCAATTTTTTAAAACTTAAACTTCTAATGTCACTTCTTCAAAATAGACTTGCCCAGGCCATGGTATTTTGTGGAAGAGCCACAGTCAAGGGGCCAAAGAGTTGCATGTGGCTCGCGAGCCACAATTTGCTGACCACGGGTCTATACAATAGGGAATGTCTTTGATTTCACAGAAAAATCCTGCAGGTCCCCAGTTAGGTATTAATAAAAATGAATTGAATATGCCCTTACACGATATCTATAAATAGGTGTCCCCTCTTCACAAACATGTCTGTGGGCTACTGACGATTATATACCGAGTCAAAGTAACATAGTTGACCCATACCCTAATTGACTTCATCAGCATGTGAACTCTTCCTCCCCAGGCTTTCCCTATTCCTTCTTTGTACTGAGTGAGAAGCACCTTTGCCTAAAATTAGTAGCAATTTATATGGAGAATTTCAGGATCTTTCTCTGCCTTGGAAAGCTATGCCTCTATAGAGAATTATATCAGAGTTTCTTGACCATTGTGTTAGGCGTATTTGTGTGTCTAGAACACCGCAGTACTGTGTTGACCAGACTTTAATCCCTGTGGTGGTCAAAAGAAATGCCCAAGATAGTGCCTCTCATACTTTTATTCCAGTCTGCTGGTCAAATGTGATCATTCTCTGTGTGTGCCATGATGTGAAAATATTCAGGAAGTACTGTTTTGTAGCATTTTGGTATAAAAACCCATGAGGTGTATCTGCAGGAAGGCCCCAGTGAGAGGGTCCTAATACAGTGGCCAGGGGCCTGAACTTAATGATGTGCTAGATGCATTTTAATCCTTAACCAGTCTCTTACTAGATGTATGGCACTAGACAAATGACCTAGTTTCCCTGTGCCTCACTTTCCTCAACTGCCAAATGGAGATGATAATAGAACCAAGGCTAAAAAATGTAAATAAGATTGAATATATAAGTTAATGCAGCCAGAGTCCTGAGAACATACCTGAAATATAGGCTAGGAAGGTGATATAAATATTTACTGCCAAATTTGTTTTCTTAGTGAGGAGTAAGTTCAAGTATCATGCAATTGATAAGAAAATTAGTCTCTAACACTTAGTATGCTATCATTAAGATGCATTAATTTTGCTTTACTCATTTGGCTCAGTAGATAGAGCGTTGGCCTGCAGACTGAAGGGTCCCAGGTTCGATTCTGGTCAAGGGCACATGCCCAAGTTGCAGGCTCAATCCCCGGTGGGCAGCATGCAGGAGGCAGTTGATCAATGATTCTTATCATTGATGTTTCTCTCTCTCTCTCTCTCCCCTCCCTTCCTCTCTGAAATCAATAAACTATATTTAAATAAAAGATGCATTAATTTCAAACACTACATTTAAGTACAGTATATTTATTTTTATTTATGTGAAATAGACACCAATAAGAACTTCCCTTAAAATTCTCATTGTCTTGCTGACATCATACTGCAAGTAAACATTGCATATCCAGGACGAGTTATATAAAAATTCAAATGAATTTTTCTTGGGCCAGACTTAATGACTTTCATAACTAGATAAATGGTAGGGAGAAAATAACTCACTGGTGAATTACAATAATTTGTTACCCAGATAACTTAGTTATCCAGAGTGTTTCACTAGGGAGTATTTAGGCAGCAAATGGGACACTAGAAGCTCCACCATTCCTATAGGGGCAGTCAGGTGGATGTATTTGGGCATCTGTTTGGGGAAAGAATATGGAAATGGATCCCTGAGCTTTAATATATTTAAAATGTGGAGCAGAAACAAGATACTGATTCTACTTAAACAAACAAACAAAAACAAACAAACAAACAAACAAACAACAAGAATCCCTCCCCCCAAATCTGATGTTTTTCTCATCTAACCAGTCTCCTATGTCAACCAACATTTTTTGTGACTTATCTTTGATAGATTAGGACAAAGTAGAGGTCCCAAGTAAATCTAAATCTGTGATTCAATTGACTCATACTATACAGTTTGATACCAAAACATGGGCAAAGCATGGTGATTACAAGCTTCTTTTTTTTTGTAACTATAGGTGGTGCAAGTGTAATTTTACCTGATTCATAGTTAAAGCTGACAAGGATTTAATATTTCAATAGCATCTTTATTAGTGGTACCCACCCAAAGTATAATTTGCTATATAAGTTGATACAGTTCAGGGATTTTTCTACATATGCTGTTATGTTTGAGGAATGCTAACAGATTTTTTTTTTCCATTTCATGCTATCAACTCAGTGCTCCAGTTCATTTCAACCCAACACACATCTGATAACTGCTCCTTTCCTGAAAATTAAGTCTACCTCTTAACTAACATTGCAATCAAGCCATAAATTAATCATGCAGTTTATTTACCACCCCCCTGCTGCAGCCATTCCCCAATAGCAACTTGGATGCCTCAGAGAGTAAACTGACTATGGAAGTGCACAAAATGGCATCTTAATGACCTGAAAGAGCTAATACACTTCTATAAGTGCCTCGCTAAATATCACAGAGAGACTTGGACACTGGGGAAAGCTTGGCTCATTATTCCACTCTGCTGAACTAAATCATTTGGGTTCTCTTTATTTGCTGTTGGCCTTTCTCTTTTCCTTTCTCTGCTAATGCATAAAGAATATTGATTTAGATAGAAGATACTGTAAACATGCACTTTGTTAGGGAAATCTGACTACGCAAGTATAATTTCAAAGGTCAGAGTTCTGGCAATGCTTGATTTACATTAATTGAGGAAAGTGCTACTTGACTAAATAAGAAAAAAAGTGATTTCTATATTGCTCTGTTCTCTTCTATCATGTTCTCCCAAAGTTGATCAAAGAGGAAAATTATATTTACTGGAAAATGTCATACTTGGGATCACCCAAATATAATATAATGTATTCAACGTCTGGGGAAATATATAGCCTGAATTTAAGTCAGAAAGAATTTGGACCTCTACCCTTAAATGTTTTGCCATAAGGAAACCAACATTTTTATTTTTAAAGATTATGTTATGGCTCTTTCTAGGACAACGCACTTTTTTTTTTTTAATTCCATAAAGAAACGTTAATGATGCATCTTTACTGACATGGAAAAACTGACAAAATAAAAATCGATGATTATATACTCCATGTAGTGCAAAAATGGTAAATAATTTAATTCTCTTGCCTACTCCAGTAGAAAATCTGCCTTTCAATGCACTCATTTTTACACAAACATTGACTTATCAGTTCTGGTTTGCTTATACCAAAATGTACTTCTATTAATAAGGTTAATAGACATTTTCTATGTATTTTCAAAATTGTTTATTTACCATTTTGTTATTGTAATTATTCTGTATGGTCAAAAGATAAAAATGAAATAAAACTTTGTAAGTAAATGACCAAATTCAATGGACAATAGTACCATAAGCACAAGAATGATATGATAATATGCATTTTGTTTTCTAAACTTGGACTATTTATTTCCTTTGCCAGACACATTTAGTATTAATTTCAAATTTTACTTCTTGCTAGCTGAATTGTAAAATGGAGATGATAATTGCTACCTTATAAATTGCTTAGAAAATTACTGATAATAAAAGTGATCATTTAATAATGATTTTATTGTGTCCACTCTCCCTGCAATGTGTTCAGTTATTTTATTTCATCCTTATGGCAAACTTTTAAGGTAAACATCATTATTATTATATTTATAGATACAAAACTGAAGTTAAGAAAGTTATATAATATTCAAGATCATACTCATGTTGAATTCAGAAAGGATTGAAATTTTGTCAGTTAGACTAAAAAAATAAAATGGAATATTGCCGTGAGCCTGATAAAAACTCAATAATTGACTGCTATAATTAAATTTAATCATTGCTTTGATATTCAATAAAAGACTTCGGAATGATCAGAATTTAATACTGGCATTAATGAGCTTTTGCTTATCTTGATAGTTGAAATTCTAGACCTACCATTGGCTTAGTTTATTGTTGTATTAGTATCTTTGGTGGCATGTGTTTTTCTTTGGTTTAATCCTGACTTTAAGTTCAGTACTTTTCTTCACCATCAAATCTGGAGTTACAAATAATTTTGACAGATTTATAACCTTTCCACATCCAGATGCTAATGCAATGTACGGAATCAATTCTATTCCTATTTTAAGTATACGTGAGTCATTTACCATCCCAGGCCCATAAAATTTCCTTAGGCGACCTGTGTCTAGTTCATGAAACTTTTCATTGACTTAATTTCTCAAATGTCAATTCACATCTCTAGACTTCTAATACTTCTGTTTTTATTGACTTCATCCTCATTTCCTGCCATAAAAGTCTGGAAGTGAAGAATATACATAATATAATTTTTATGTTGCTGTGCATATTACTTTACTATTTGCCTTGGTCTCTACATGTTGCTAAAATACACAATCACATTTCCGAGGGAAAGATATGTTAGAGCTCAGATGATTCATATAAAACGTTTCCTGCATATTCTTAATCCTTATTTATGCATTGTGGCCATTTTGTTCCATGATGAGCATAGCCCTTTGTTATATCATGGTATGGGTCATTTGTTCTTTATAAATGCCCGGGGTATTATACACAGATACACAGCATGATGAGGTTTTGTAAACTTGAAAGTTGTATTTGGTGTTTTCAAGTAAATGAAAGTGACTCTATCTAGAGATAGTCCTGGTCATTATAAAAATGAAATGAATAGTTGTTGCTAGTTCTGGAACTATTTAATTATTGTATCTTGACTTTCTAATTTTTTTAATAGAGGGCTGGGAACAGAGATCAAAAGACTACTTGTTTTATTTCTTTAATGACATTGTTCTGGCAATACCCCTTACACATCAAAATTTCATTCATTAAAATATACTCATACATAAGAAATATAATTAGTTAAAACATATATGTGTAAACATATCTATTTTGTTTTATATATATATATATATATATATATATATATATATATATATATATTTGTGTATATACTTGTATATACATTTGTGTATCCTAGTATTTTGTGCTCTGTCTGTGTATATACCACATGCATGCATATGTGCATATACACACAGTCAAATAAAATGTAAAGGAATTAATATATTACTATGTATACTATATATGATAGAATGTTATATATTTACTAGAGGCCCAGTGCATGAAATTTGTGCACAGAGGGGGGATTTCCTCAGTACAGCCTGCACCCACTCCAATTGGGAACCCCTTGGGGGATGGCCTGTGGGATCAGACCTAAACCAGGGGTTGGACACCCCTCTTGCAATCAGGGATTGATGGCTCTTAACCACTCACTTTCCCTAATCTCTCTGCCTGCCTGTCTGATTGCCCCTAACAGCCCTCTCCTGCCAGCCTGATTGAGTCCCCAACTGCTCAACCCCTGCTGGTCTGATCTCATCCACAACTGCCTCTGCATGCCTGATCACCCCTAACTGCCTTCCCTTGCTAGCCTGATCTTGCCCCCAACTACCCTTCCCTGCCAGCCTAGTTGCCCCCAACCGCCGTCCCTGTTGGCCTGTTCTCCCCACCAATTGCCCTCCTTGCCGGCCAATTTGGTTCTGATTTGTCAGTTTCTATGCCAGTCAGCGTCAAAAGCTCCGCCTCCTAGGAAGCCATTGGCTCCTCACAGTTGACCCAGATTTGGTATTGATTGGTCAGTTTCTATGCCAGTCAGTGTCTCTGGGCCTATCAACATGGCCTGATCAGAAAGGTGGGGCTGATCAGCAGCCCCTGTGGAATCCTGGAGAGAAATGGAGGCACATCTGTTCCCAGGCTGGGAGAGAGAGAGGCAAGTTCTGATCAGTGGCTGCCACGGAGGCTATGGATCAGACCCTGCCTCTCTCTCTCTGCAGACCTCTCTCTGTGCCTGATCCACAGCCCCATAGGCAGTCAGTGCTGGATTGGGGCACTGGCAATGGCCCTGGTCAATGTGAAGTCACCATGGCAACCCAGCACTGACTTCTGGTCTGGTGGAGCCTTTGATTGTAATAGTTTTTACGACCCTGGCTCTTTAATATATAGATATGTAATTCAATTGAATATTATATTTTATTAAAAAAAACTACATAAGTAACTATATTTTTATTTAGCTTAAATTATATGGCTAAAAGCTCTAGTTTTCCATATTCCTCCATGCATTTGTATCTGTGTGTATCTGTGGAGTAAATTTATTTAATAAAATTCAACCTTATTATAAAGAGTTTTTCTATACCAGCTTTCCAATTATATCAATGCAACAGAATATATTTTTAATATTTATTATAATGCCAAGTATTTCTACCATATTTTAAAAGCAAGACCCTGAAAAATGAATCGATGTCCCTTGAGATGACATATAGGTATACATATGTATATTTTTAATCCTTACCAGCAGATATTTTTTCCATTGGTGTTTAGAAAGAGTGTAAAGGAGAGAGCTAGGAGAGAGAGTGAGAGACAGAGAGAGGAACATGGATGTGAGAAAGACACATGGATTGGTTGTATCTGGCATTTGCCCTGACCAGGATGGAGTGCCAAACCTGCAACCCAGGTACATGATTTTACTGGGAATTGAACCCTCAACTTTTCAGTGAGCAGGCTGATACTCTGATACTCTAACCACTGAGACATATTGGCCAGGCATGGCATATTACTTAATTACTTATATCGAGCCTTTGAATTTAACTTTATCGTTGTCTCCTTTTTAATTTTTATTTTTTAAGTATAACAAAGGCCCAGCAAACAGAATCACCACATTCTAGAGTTTCAGTGAATCCTATAGGTCAATAAGTCCAGATTCTTCATTTTATATAATATTTTAAAGTTAGAATTGTAATGACATTTTTTAATAAATAAAAATTAAGCCGAAACCGGTTTTGCTCAGTGGTTAGAGCATCGGCCTGTGGACTGAAAGGTCCCAGGTTCGATTCAGGTCAAGGACATGTACCTTGGTTGCTGGCACATCCCCAGTAGGGGGTGTGCAAGAGGCAGCTGGTTGATGATTCTCTCACATTGATGATTCTAACTCTCTATCCCTCTCTCTTCCTCTCTAAAAAAATCAATAAAATATATTTAAATGAATAAATAAATAAATAAAAATTAAAACAAAATGCTTCACACCAATGGTTTGGAATTTTTTTAACTTTCAGAAATTTCTGTGACATTTTATTTTTTTAAATATATTTTATTGATTGTTTAAAATATATTTTATTGATATTTTACAGAGAGGAATGGAGAGAGATAGAGAGCTAGAAACATCGATTAGAGAGAAACATCGATCAGCTGCCTCTTGCACACCCCCTACCGGGGATGTGCCAGCAACCAAGGTACATGCTCTTGACCAGAATCGAACCTGGGACCTCTCAGTCCGCAGACCGACGCTCTATCCACTGAGCCAAACTGCTTTCGGCTTTTCTGTGACATTTTAATGAAAAAGAAAAAAATTATCTATTCCTTGTTTTTTAGGTTTCTCTTTAAATTTTTATAAAAGCACCACTTCCTGAGAAAGAACCTCCTAAAATGACCGAATGTAAGCTAGAATAGTTTATAAAAACATTGCAGTTAGTTCCATTGTAATTAGTGACACATGAGTAAAAAACAAAACAAAACATATTTTAAGTTAATGGAGACTGAGCTTAGTGAATAAAGTTTTGCTTCATAAGAGTCTGTTGGGGGCCATTATGAATAATAATGAGGAGAGAACATGTATTTGCATCCATAGTGGATGCCCCAGACCTTGCGAACCTTCCCTGTCCAGGTTCCACTGCCTGAGTGACATCCCAGGCTTCCCTCCCCAGCAGAACAAAGCTGCAATCGGCTTTTTACTGCAAGGATCATTACCTTTTTGACACCACTTTCATTGCTCTTTTCATCCTAAATTTCTCTGAGAATGAGTTTTATTCATTCTATAACTACAATACATCTAGTTTTGACACTTTTTATCAGTAATTACAAAAGAATCAGTAGGCTGGAATTTGGAGCAATTCAGATATTGTCTAACTCAACTGTGACTCTTGATTTCGTAGAGCTTCTGATATGAAATATGACAAGCAAACTTTCCTGCTTTGTACAGTTAAATTACTCGCTTGCTTTCCGGAGGAATGTGAGCACTATGAGAATAGGGTTTTGTGTATTTATTCGCCTTTGTAATTTTCGTACTAAAACACTCTCTGGCACACTTTTATTAGATACATGATAGTGATGCAGTTGTAATTAACCTAGTTATTAATAACAGGAAGAACAGACATTATAGGCATGTTCCCAGCAAAATTATTAGAGGAAGGGTACTGAACAAAGGGAAGGTAGATACATCCCCAGTAAAGTTGTGGTGGCATAGGGAAGGTGCTGGCTGCCAGTCACACCTGGGAACAGAGGCCATTGACCACAATGGGCATGGCCACTGCAGGTGGATTTGGGATACGTAACATCCTATACAAAGGAGTTCATTCTCTTATCCTCTTGGCTCTCTTGGGACTCCTGTGACTCTGGGCTTGTGGATTCTTTTGCTTCTTCTTCCCAACAGCCATGCGGGTCCCACACACAATGGACTCTAACTAGCTTGCTATTGTATTACTTGACCCAGCTCCAACATGGAAAGGAAACTCTGGATATGGCTTTGTTTCCAGCTTTACTGAAACCTAAGCTCTACTACTTCTTCTATGACTAAACTAAGGGAAGTGGAACTTTGGAAACACAGGGATTTAATTTCACATAAATAAAAATCATTTGTCCTCCCATCTGAGTCTTAGAGAATTCCTTTTCTCAGGAGATCATAAGAAGTCCACCCCAGCAGCACCCAGTGGGGAAAAGGACCTCCCACTTTGTCCAATATCAATGAGATTATAAGATCTTTGGAAAAAAATATATATATATTTGATAATTCCAGGGAAGTAGCTTTCAGCATTTAAACCACACTAATTAAATTCTGACTAAGTGCTAGGCATTAGGATAAATGAAGGTGAATAAGACAGAATCCCTGCTCACACAGAAATAACCAACTTATAGAACATTACATTAATCTAATTTTCTAGGGATGAATTTTAAGGTTGCATAACTAGAAGAGCTTATTTTACCTACAGAGTATAAGGTTGAATTTGAATGTCATAAAAGACACCCACTACAAATCCCAGATTAGAGTTACTCTTATGACTTAAGCCACTGTTTCTATCAGAAATACTGAATGTAAAGTTGTTAGCAGGAGTTGGTGATTAATTAATGCAGTGACACTTGTGATAATTTATTGTCATTAGAAGTTTTGATTGAAGGTAGTATGTACTAAGTTTACCTGTATCTATATTCACAACGTAATTGGAAGAGGCATGGGGGATCAGATTTGTGGAAGGCAGAGGCTAAGGACTGAGAGAAATCTAGATGGAGCATAGTGTTATTTCAGGAGTCTTGGTGTTACCAAGGAGAGGCCTTGGGGTAAGCTGGGAAGAACAGAAGAGAGGCCAGAACACGTGGTAGGCAGGCATTGAAGGGAAGTAGAAGTCAGGTACAGAAGTGAAGGTTTGCCAAAAAATAATGCTTATGATTTATAACATTTTATAGAACTTTAAGGTAAATTCAGATGTTAGGAATTAGGTCAACCCTTCATCTTAGAAATGAAGAAAATGAAGCCTAGAGAATTATTTGGCAACTTGCCTATGGTCAATTGGTAGAACTGTATTTAACTATTACAGTTTTATGACAATTTAATGTCAATTATTTTCTTTTGGTAACCAGCTCTGAGTTTTGTTTAGGGATCTGCCTTTTTAAAAAAATATATTTTATTGATATTTTACAGAGAGGAAGGGAGAGAGATAGAGAGCTAGAAACGTCAATGAGAGAGAAACATCAATCAGCTGCCTCTTGCACACCCCCTCCCGGGGATGTGCCCGCAACCAATGTACATGCCCTTGACCGGAATCGAACCCGGGACCCTTCAATCCGCAGACCGACGCTCTACCACTGAGCCAAACCGGTTTCAGCTGCCTTTTTTTTTTAAAATCCCCAACTTTTGTGGCACAGTGGGCTCTGTTCAGAGACATCAGGGGTAGAGGATGAGACCTCAGCCTAACCCAGTCAGAAGCCATCTCCCTAGACACACTGATGGTCCCAGCGTGACTCAAGGTAGGCACTCAAGTGACACATTGTTACTTTCAGCTTTTACCCAGTCCAAGGAAGAAGTGTTTTCTACTAGTAGTTCTAATGATAAGGCAACTAAAATTTAGTATGGTAAGAGACTAATAACATCAAGTTTGGGATAGAAAACCAGGAGATCAAGTCCCCTTCCTGCTTCTAAGATGTGGTTCAGTAATTTCCTATAACTCTCTTCTCACAGAGCCAAGCATATGGATAACCCCCAAAGGTGGGCCATGGTGATTAATATTATGTTGTCTTAACTGTTTAGCACAAGTCCAGCATAGAATCATTGCTAACTACATGGTAGGCTAAAAATAGACTGTTTTAATTTGGAATCAGAGACATTGAATCTTAGTATTTGCTTCACGCATTTTAAAAAATGTATCATTCTGGTCCTTTTTTCAGTTTTGTCACCTGTATTTAGGCAATGATTTTTTTTAGGCTTTCCTTTCTTGATGTTGTTTTCAAAAATCCTTTGGGGATTTCATTTCCAAACCTGATTTCCTTCTGCCAGGCTACTTAATGGACAACTTGCCTGCTAATAAAATGTGCTCCGAGGAACTGTGACTGATTCATTTATTTTTATTTCTAATTTGTTCTTATGCACTCTCCAAAGATGCTTGATATGAGTTTCATTTTCAGATATCCAAATCATATTTGGGCTTAATAAATACCATTTATGCTTTTGAAATATGTTAGAACAGCTAGAAAAATAGATATTTTCCATGTTTTCAATTATGTTATCTTCTTCACAAGGATAAACCCCCTTTTTACTGATAGAACAATTTCATATGTATTTTTGTATTTAAAGTTTATCTTCATTTTTGGCAATTACACTATTCATGGAGTTGAAATTCTCTGCTTCTATGTTAACTATATTTCATCACTTTGTGCTAGCATGTTCCAGAAGCACACTTTTAAGTTAGAAAGGACCACGTGCTGTGGAGAATAAGATAAACCAGGCAGTGCGAGTTTAATAAGTATAGTAACTCCAGACCCTCCTTATATTCTCCTTACTGTGTAGTTAATGAGAATCTGTGTGAATAAGGGCATTCTAAGGCAAGATTTTCCAATTATTCTTCTTTTGTTCTTATATAATGCGACTTTGTGTGTGTGTGACTGGTGCATTTTCATATTCCAGCAAAACTTCAATAATGTGCAATCGTTTTGAAGAAAATAATGTTATTTATAATTCTTCAAACAGAACATCTTCTACTGTACTTTATAGGGTCTGAGCTCCTAGCACCCTAAACAAAAGTCTATAGCTGACTCGTAATTCGAGAAATATTTTTAGAGCATGGGAAAACCAATGAACCGGGCAGCACTTCTAACAACTTTTACCCACTTGGTCAATTATTTTTACCACTCGGGTAAAAGTCCATTAAACGTTTTTGTCAATGCTACATAAAAATGTATTTTTTCTAGAACAGAATACAAAATGACCTAGTAGCATGAATGATAGGTTTTTATAAACTTAGTGCAATCTAAAATGGGAATTTAAGATGGTAACACCCACAGTTGTATAGATTTATCTGACCGTAAATTTTTTGCAATCTAGTGTGGGAATTAAGATGTTGACACCCACAGTAGTATAGATTTATCTGACCGTAAATTTCTCATTAGCATGAATGGAGTGTCTGGGAGAGGAAAGCATATTTAAATAGCCTGGTTTCTTCCCACATAATCAACTTATTTCTCTTCCCCTATTTCTGGGACCTATTATAAAACAGAGCAACTTTATCTGTCAGGTTTTCAGCTGCAGAAAAAAAATAAATCCATTTTCGCTGGTTTAAACTCAAGGGATTATTATGGCTCAGATAATCACTTGATGAAACAGAGACTGGGCCTTGCCAGGGATATGTTCCCAAGCTGTAGAGCCGAGCTGCACTGCAAAGGGAGCACGTGACTTTCAAAAACCTGAGGAATCGTGAAGCTACTGCCACAAGCATTAACTCCAGCCCCATGCAACCTCTGCCACTTGCTGCACTAGAAAATTGTATGTCATCTACCCACTTCCCTCTTTCTAGCAAACTCAGTTTAGATGCAGAGTCACATGGGATTACATCTGATTGACAGAACCTAAATTGTCTGGAATCTTACCTGCAAAGGAATTTGGGAAATTTAGCCTTTAGCCCTCAAGCCACTGCAGACAGGAAGTCAGCCTAGAAGAGGGCTGGGATGATCGCTAAGTGAGCCAGTCACAGAATCTGTCACGGGGGGTCCTAATATGCACATGTTTTAATCATTTAAGAATCTGATGTGTGACATCTGTAGGGGCAGACATTCAGATTAAATTCCTTAAATGTTTGGGTTAAAAATATATAAGTATTGTCAGGGATGCATAGAGCAAGGGAGAGAGACGGGGATGAACAGGAGGGGGCTAACCAGAAGCGAGACTCCTAGGATCAGACAGATTCCGGTTGGTGAGACATTCTTCAGATTCCCAGGGCTCCTTATACCCCTGTATCTGCCCTGCTTTCTTCATGGGCAGTAGCTTCCATAAATCAGCTCTTTCCCTTGCCTTTTTACCTTACTCATGACACTTTCATTTTCTATATGACTAACATCAAATGCACCAGTAAATATATTGGCATCCTCCCACCATCACCACTACATAAGAAGAGGGTTAAACTTGTTCCTTAGCAGAGGTGTGCACTTCATGCATCTGGAGCCCAGCTTGGAGCCCCTGCCAGTCGTGTCTGGGGAATGCTCAAAGACCGGTGGAAACTGGCATTGGCAAAAGGCACAAGTACTGGGTTGGGGATCTGATATTTTAGCAAACATCGTATGGCCCAGCATTAAACACCCAGTTCCCCAGCCCTGCCGAATTAGCCGTGTCTTTCCTCTCCTCAAGTGGCAGCATCTGGATAGAGGTTTCAAGATGGGGAGCATCTGTTCACTTCACACTCTTGAATTTTTCAGTTTCTCCTGAAAACGCAGACCCTAAAACCTAGTGCATTGCTCAGCCAATGGCAAGCGGTGTGTCGAAGTGGCAAATCAGAGCAATTGCCCCCTCTCTGAGGGGCTCTGCAAGCTCTCTCCAATCTTGTTGTTTAGGACTGCTTACATGGATCCAGCAGGCAGGGCTGTATTTTGAAAAAGACTGAGTTCTTTCTAGAACTTCCTTTTGTTGCTCTTTTGATTCCAATTATCTTTAAGTATGAGAAACTAAGGGAAAAAAGTTTGAGAAACTGAGATATGAGCAAGAATGGAAAGCCCACCCTCTTTCCTCTCCCAATACCAGAAATTCCTGGGTGATAGATCTTTGTGCTTCATTGGAGTGTTTGCACATGTATTTTTAAAGAATTACCTAGCAGCAGCTCTTAGTAGAGGACTTCCATACATTTTAGTTTCTCTTACAAAAACAAACAAACAGGAAACCCATGTCAAATGTTATTCAAAGATTCAGAACTCTTCTGTGATTTTTTTCCCTAGATTCCTGGCATTATCAAAGATCTACAAAATTGCCTATTCCCTAACTCACAGAGATGCCCTTGTCCTTTTAAACAATTCAGCAGTTGGCTGGGTGAGTCAATCCTATTAATGTCTGCTATTTGGTAGAAAGTAAATGGTAATCTTCTAAAAGGGACTGGCAATATTAAATGCTGAATTTAATTGCTAGAAGTGTCAACTGTATGTCAATTGGATGAAAGCTTTCCCAAGTGAAAGAAAAAATCAGATGGTGAGGAATGTTTTCCTTTCAGACTCATAGTCCTCAAGTTAATGAAATTTAACTTCAAAAAATATATTGCCACAAGAATGTAATGCTGAAAAACTATCTCACACTTTATCATTAACTCTAATGGCATTTGTGACAAGTATACATTAATTAAAATGTTGTTAAACCATACCTTTTTGTCTACTATCATTAAATGACTCTCCTATGAAACAGCTTTTGTAGAGGAGAATTGGAGGTTTTATTTACCATCGTAGGATGCCATCAGTATAGGAGAAGACCTACATATTTAAAAACTTTTGAATCCTGTTCACTTGTTATTTGAGCAAACATTCTGCATCTGTTTTCTCACAGGGGATCTGAGAATAATGACTTGAAATTAAAATTTTATTGGGGATTAAATGTAATCATTGATTTACTCAATAACAATTTATTGGGCACCTATCTATGCAGGCAATAAACTACAATTCTGAAACAAAACTCATTACTGCCATTAAGCTGTGATCTAGAATATGAAAAAGCACTTTGAAAACATTAACGCTGTTTGTAGTTACTATTAAAAATTGGAAGATGGAGTAATTATCTATTTTATCTTTGACATCAAGTATTCAATGCTCTACTCTCTACCATCTATTCGTGTTTTCTTTCTCAAAACCACAGTGGCAAATCTCTAACATTCTCCACCATTAAATGACTTTTCTAACACCCTCCACCATTCTTTGTTTTTAAGTGGATAGGCCACTTCCTACCACCAGTATGCAAATTCCAGCAGCTGTCTCTCTGTGCTCCATGTACCGTAGCTTTATATAAATGTGTGGAGCCCTATCCTTTGGCAGAGACTGAAGAAGGACAAAAATATTTGCACATTGCCAAAGGTCTTGAAATGCTGTCTCATTACTAGGTAATGTTGGACTATGAAAGGATCTCATTTCCTCATGGTTTTTGCTTCTATAATTCTCCCACGGTGCAGGCATTTTCTTTCATATCCATTTTAGATATAATAGTAATCGCTCTGTGGCTTCTCGTGTGAGTTGGTGAAACAGAGATGCTGATTGATAATTCCTGTCAAGTATCACTGTATTTCATTTCTGACAGCCCATCCTGTGGAGAGGCTATTTTGATTTTTGTTAAGATAGTGATTTGTGTGGAATGGTTTTCATGTTATGCATGTGGCATAGATTTTTCTTTTTCTAAAGAAGAGGATTTTAGTTAAGAATTACACTATTCACCTGAGGGACTAAAACCTTAGGATAGAAAAAAAAATGTCTCTGCCCTCAAACATCAAAGACTTGGATGAATACAATTGGCCATGATTATCCTCTAGCTCATTAATATGGAACAAAATAGTAGTATTTTGTGTTTAAAGAAAGTACCACAACAGTTGTCCTAGCTTTCAATACTATGGGGCTGTTGTTTTATTTATAATAAAAAGGCCCAGTATTGAGCTTTGGAAAGGAATACAGGTGGCTCATAACAAAAGCTCTTCATGGAGTACTTGAATTGAAGCAATAATCCTGAGGCTTGGAATTTTGAAAACCTCTGAAAGCTAACAGGGTAAATGAGTTGAAGAACCCAGCTATGCAGAGCACTAAGACCATGGAAACTCACAAATTTGTAAACAATTTTTAGGCCCCTCTGATATCAAGTGTAACTACACCTTCGTTTTTCAAAAGTGCCTTCTTCTGCCAAAACAGGTTTGGCTCAGTGGATAGACTGTCAGTCTGTGGACAGAAAGGACCCAGATTCGATTCCGGTCAAGGGTATGTACCTTGGTTGTGGGCACATCCCCAGTGTGGGGTGTGCAAGAGGCAGCTGATCGATGATTCTCTCCCATCGATGTTTCTAACTCTCTATTCCTCTCCCTTCCTCTCTGTAAAAAATCAATAAAATACCTTATATTTAAAAAACAAACAAACAAAAAACCCACAAAAGTGACTTCTTCCTCATTCATATGTCTTTACCATTCTTTGGTGAAATATTTTATTTTGTAGGCATTTATTTATTTTTTTATATAATATACTCCTTTGCTGTCCCTAACAATGTTTGAGTAACACACTAAGGGTCCAGAGGTAAGCAAAGGCCTTCAGTCCCTGAACTTAAGGAACTCAGACTAGGAAAACATAATCATAAAAATATGTGTGAGGATTGCTATCTCATTACTAGGAATTATGCCCACCCAGAGTGGAGCATATCAAGAGATATCACTAAATGGAGAAATGGAGAAATTTTACTCACTCCTACTTTACTGGAATTTTAAAACAGCTTTTTCACTTTAGGAACTCGAGCACAATCTCCCAGGGAAGTGGTTCCAGTAGACTATCCCTCCAAAGTCTTGAACACCCAATTCCAGTAAATGGAAACCTGAACAAGAAGTCCCATTCAAGAAAGATTCTTTCTAGACCAAGTTGCCTTCAAAGTCAGATTTGCTCTGTTTACTAATTGACTTATAGGAAGTAAATACTTGGTAGTGTTAGTTGATCTCTAGTCTTACATCTGTGTGAACAGAAGCAATTCATAATTCAAAACAATTAATAATGTGAAGTTTGCAATCCATTCAAAGTTGTGGTGTGGTCACTATGTGATAAATGGCAGTAGAAATTTCAAGAGCGTTTTGAGTCACTTTGAATAAGACTGGACCAGCTTTGAAAATTGTATACAGAGCAGTGACTTTCATTCTTTTTTTCATCATAGATCCCTTGAGAATTTGATGGAAGCATGGATTCTCATAGAAAATAATGCTCATAAACAGTTTTAGGCTTTTTATTGAAACCTGTAAGCAGACTCTCCATCAGTTTCTTGGACCCTTTCCTTGTCTTGGACTTGCTTGCTAGTGCTTCCTTCATTAACAACCCACATGCCTCATAATTACTGTTGGAATGCAAAGAACACTTGAGAGTAAAGGGAGCACACAGCTGAATATTTCTGCATTTCCTCAAACCTTTGGGTTTGTTCTTAATAAAGCCAACTCTTATATCTCCAAAGCCTTTGTCTTGCTGTGGCCTGGTCAGGGCTTGGCTTGACTATAATATGAACAGCTAAAGGCTGTTAAATCTGTCACTATTCCTGTACCTCTCTCTCCTCTGCCACATGAGCTTCCAGAGTGACTGGTCCAGCATATGTCCTTGTTTATGACTCATTGGCTCCTCCAACTCATACGTTTAAGCCCTGCATCATGGAGTTGAATACCTTCATCCTTGTGCATCTGGATAGCTCTCCAGCTCCATCTATGACATTCTTATCAGATGCCTAATTGTCACCCTCCATTGGATCAGAACCTGAACACATCATCACTGTTTATATCTCCATACTTTGCCCTTTTGCTTGGAATCTACTTTCACTTCTGCCCTCCTTGTGAACTGTTTCTCACTCTATGAAATTCAATACAGAGGTCAATTCCCAATGGAAACTCTCTCAGACACACTAATCAGTTACCTTCTAATTTATGGTATGTTGAACAGAATTCTATTGATACATTCATTATATCATATTTAAATATTGTTTACTTATTTGGATCACCAGCTAAATATAAGAATTCTTGTGAATAGAAAAGTTTCTGAATTTATAGCCAAGGATCATAGCTCACACACTGCAGTAGTTGAGCTGAGAAGTGCAAAGAGAATATTTTAAAAATCTATCTCATTTTTAAATAACTAATTTACCTGCAAGGATAAAAAATGCTCAGTGGTATTTTACATAGTTGTCTATAAGGGCATTAAAGTAGTCTTTTAAAATCATCCAAAAGTCTGAGAAGAGAAGAACAGAGATATAAGTAATGGTAGAGCCAGACCTAAAATATGGACAGGAAGAGTAGGAAAATACATGCAGATGAGTGCCTTGGTACAATAAATTGACAAATATTTCTAAACTAGAAGCCTGGTGCATGAATTTGTGCATGGGTGGGGTCTGCCTGGCCTGCCCTAATGGAGGCCCATTGGGCTGAGCCAGCAGGGGAGAAGGGGCTTCAGGAGGTTGGATGGTCAGCCCCGCCCCTGATCAGGGTTTTGGAGACCAATCAGGTGCCATGCCAGCCAGGGGGAGGGGCCGATCCAGGCTCAGATCAGGCCGGTTAGCTGCCACAGTGTGTGTCATAGCCACTGGTTGTTCCAGTTGTTCTGATCATTCTACTGTTCTGGTCGCTGGGTTTTTATATATATAGATATCACCTGGAAGCTGGCCTCAAACTCTCAAGTGCAAGAAGTTGGGGAATGAATATCATGATTTTATATCAAAGGATGGCTGATTTGACCCACAAGAGTTGGCAAATATTTCAAAATAAACTTTTAAACATGTTTACATTTAGTTGCTCTAATTACTAAAAACCAAATATAGAAGTAGATAAGCATAATTACTCTAATTTTAAATATTATCCTTTATCTTCAAAGTATTTCTTATTTTCTCATCCTGTATAATTTATTTCAAAATATATTTTTCCTTAAAATGTAGCAATTACTTAAAAAACAAACAAAAAGTTTTTCCACTATAAAAAAAGTCTTTCTGATATTGCTGAGTAAATATCTTCATAATGCTCTAATTATAGGGCAGATACCATTTTATTTTGTCATTAATTATATCTTTTTTTGACTTTTTCATCTTTCCTCCAGACAACTTTTGCATTGTTATTTTACAGATAACAATATAGCAGCTCATTAAAATTTTTAATTTACAAATAAAAAATAATCAGAGCAGAAGAAACATTATGCTGATAAATTAGTAAGATACTTGTCTCTATTTTGTTTTTAATATGTATCTTGTTATATTTTCCCAGTATATATGCCAACTATTTGATTCAAAAACTGCCTAAATATATCAGTAAGTAGAGGAGTAGAATTGACACTCCTTAAATTTTGAGTTGCATATACCTGGTGTTTTCATTTTGGAAATAAGGTTAGTAACAACAAATAAAATATGATTATAGAATGAATATGGAAAAGTGAAAGAATAAAACTTGTAGAGTTTCTATCCACTAAGATGCTAAAGAGAGTTTGTTGGCTTTTAGAAAGAGACATCACATTCAATAGCTGACTTTTCTTCATATAAATGATTGATTGTTTGATTTGCATGTGAATATTATTGATATATTATACAAAAAGGTATTGTTGTATAATATATCACATACATACATGATCTATTTTATGTAATAAAATGTATGTGAATGTTATAAATATATTACAATAAAATCAATAAAATAAAAATAAGACATATAAAACTATTATAAATGTTATTTATATCTATATAAAAATTACAGATTCCCAAGATGACAATCAAGGGAGTCATTAAACTTTATGTGAGTAGAAGCTATTTGTAAAAATTAAAGAAATCAAAGGATGCATTTATGTCTTAAGTAATGCAGTTGAACTGTAGTTCCTTGATTTATCAGCTTAAGTAATCCTTATTGATCCCTTGCTGTATCTGTGGTCCAATCAGGGCACTAAAGCTTTCTCTTACCTTCCCACCCTTACATTTCCTGCCCTTTGTGAGTGATTTAAATGATCTCTACATCTCAAAGTTGCTATTGCTATGCTTTGATTTGCCTTTGGAAACTTTGCCCAAATCAAAACTATTTTACTTCAGCTGAGTGTTTTTCTCCCACTGTAAAGTATTATTTTCTTCCAGAGAAGAATTAAAAAAAAATCTATGCTTATAGTTTTACAAGTAAAACTCATGAAACAAAATAAATAAAAACGATCATAATGACAAGGTACTCAACACTGCAGTAAAAAACGAGGTTCTTAGAGGCCTCTAGGAACATCAGCGTTACTGACCTATAAAGTATTCATTTACTCCCTGAATGGCAGCAGGTCTTTTGTCCTCTGAGGGTGGGTTGTCAACTGATATATCTTTGAATCAATACCATTTGGAAGGAGTCATCAAGTTAATTTATCCTTTCAGTCTCTTCTCTACGTAGATTGACAGCTAGGCAGACAGCAAGAGTGTAAACCCGTGTTTCGCAAGATGAAATAGTTTGTAGGAAATTCTGGGGCACTCTAATTACTATCACTCTAGCTTAAACACAAAGGCAGGCTGCCTTTTGATTCCGAGTCTGATGGTGTAAAGGGATTTGAAAAATGAAACAAGCTTTCAATCCAGTGTTCACAGAGGGCTGAATTGACAGTCACACGTGGTAGAAGCAGGAGGAAATCCAATAGAAAGAAACCACATGAATTTCCATGCCCCCATAATTATGATGGCCATGCTGATTAATTATAGGCTATGTCATACCTGCCTCAAGATTTAGGGACAGCTGTAATTAGAATAATGCCTCTGATCAAAAATCGTGTGTTCATGGTTGTAAATGAAATCGATCCTCTTGGATCATCCCTTATCACAGAAAGAAGGTTCCCACTGGATTCTCTTGAGCCCTGCTTTTTTTTTTTTCTTTGAGCATCTGCTTCCATTGCCTCTGACAGGAGCACTTTCCTAAGGGAGTCCCACTCTTCTTCCATCTTCACTTCTAATTATTCAGAATGTTCCCTTCCTTCCCTTGGTTGCCTTCATGGGGATCAAAACTGCATTCAGTGATTTCTCCGGAGATAGGGCTCAGCTGGCAACTCACCACAGACAACACAGATGTGACAACAAGCTAGCTAAGAAGGTGAAATTATGAAGACGAACATATATAAGCAGCTTAAGCAAAGAGTTTATCCATGTTAATATCTTCCCGGTGTTTCAAAGATCTTCCAGAAAAGGGGCTTTTATGATCTGCCACACAGTGGGTGCTTAAACTGCTGCCTGAGAATACTAATGCGCTTCTTTACACAGAAATACAATGCAGCCATAAAAGCTCTCTAGCTGCTGACTTGGATGGCCTTGTAAATATCTGAGCGGGTGGCTCCGCGTTCTTAACAACAGCCGCACGTGCAATAACCTGGGGAGGTTTAAAATATTGATGCCTGGATCCCATCATCAGAGATTTTAATTTGTGTGGGCTAGTGTGCAGCCTGGGTCTTGGGATTTTTAAAACCCCCCAGGTGATATGTACATGCAGCCCAAGGTTAAAAAATCATTGTCTGAATCTTATTAGCTGCATCACACTCGGTGCTTATTTTGTTCCGGCCTCTGCTAAATGCATTACGTACAGCATCTTGTTTGTTCAGCAAAACAACTCTTTGAAGTTGCAATTGGTACCTCCACCTCACAGATGAGGACACTGAGCTCAGACAGGCCACACGGATTGCTAAAAGTCACATGGCCTGGGAACAGGAGAGGGAGGAATTGAACCAGGTCTGTCCCCAGTCCTGGTGCTGTTGCCCATCCTCACTGCCAGTGATGAGGCCGAGGTGGAACAAGTGGCAGATTACATGTTAAGTATTATTTCAGAGTAGTTTCAGATGTACAGAAAAGTTGCCGAGGCATAACAGGAATTTCTCACTTAAACCTTAGTGGGACTTTCTAACTCCACAAAAATCAGCATATGCTAATATCAGAGCTCTATCCCTGTCCTTACTCCCCACCCACAAGCCCCTTTTAAACATTTAGCTGCACACCGCTGCCTAAGCATCCCAAGCTGCTTACACAGGATGCGAATGTTTCTGACTTGAAAAGGCAACATTTCACTTCAGAGATATTTTCCAGTTTTTGGTTGAAAGATGGAATGCAATGCTACTTCTTCCTGATACATTTTAAAGGAAAAAACAAAGAGAAAAGTGATGTCTGTATTTTATATTTCATGTATGTTTATTCAAAGATAAGTGCTAGGTATCTTTGATGTGAAAATTTTATAGAGGGCCTACTCTACAAGCTCAACCTAAGCTTTTACATATGAATGTATTGCAATGCCTTTATTTATTTGTTCATTTATTTATATTTTTCACTAGAGGCCCAGTGCACAAAATCTGTGCACTAAAGGCGGGGGGGTGTTTCTCAGGCCAGCCTGTGCCCTCTCAAAGTCCAGGAGCCCTCGGGGGATGGCTGATGATGGGGAATATTCATGGGGAGTGGGCCTAAACCATCAGTCGGACATCCTGCCACGAAGGCAGGAGAGGTTCCCACCACTGCCACTGTGCTCACCAGCCGTGAGCCCAGCTTCTGGCTGAGCAGAGCCCCCCTGTGGGAGCGCACTGACCTCCAGGGGGCTGCTCCTGCATTGAGCATCTGCTCCCTGGTGGTCAGTGCACATCATAGCTGCTGGTCATTCCACTGTTTTGTTGATTTGCATATTAGTCTTTCTAAAAATATATTTTTTATTAATTTATTTTTTTTTTACAGAGAGGAAGAGAGAGGATAGAGAGCTAGAACAATTGATGAGAGAGAAACAATGATCAGCTGCCTCCTGCACACCCCCTACTGGGGATGTGCCTGCAACCAAGGTACATGCCCTTGCCTGAATCAATTTGGGAACTTTCAGTCTGCAGGCTGATGCTCTATCCACTGAACCAAACTGGTTAGGGCTGCATTTTAGCCTTTTATTATATAGGATTGATTTGAATGAGGAAGGGAGGGGGGAGAAAGATGGAAACAGTGATGAGAGAGAATAATTAATTGGCAGCCTCCTGCAAACCCTCCATTGAGGATCAAGCTTCAAACCCAGCGTGTGCCTGGACAGGGAAATTAACCATGTTTCATAGGTTGACACTCAATCACTGAGCCATATTGGCTGGGATGCATTTATTTATATTTTATGAAGTTCTTACATAGAGGTTTTACTGGAACCCCTAATAGAAATTAGCTTCATTTTTATTATTTTATTTTATTTTATTTTATTTTATTTTAATCTTCACCTGAAGATATTTCCCCATTGATTTTCGATAAAGTGGAAGGGAGTGAGAAAAAGAGAGATAAATATCAATGTGAGAGAGACTAGGCTGGACATCAAACCTGCAATCCAGGTACATGCCCTTGATCGAAAATTGAATCTGCAAATCTTTGATGCCTGGGCCAACACCCTAACCACTGAACACACTGGCCAGGGCTAGTTCATATTTATTTCATTATAGTTTAATATTTATAACTTCTATCTTGGAGACTTTATAACCCAAACAAATAATTTTAATGTTTTAGAAAGGGCTTCTATTTAGAAAACAAAATGCCAATTATAAAAGCCATATTACATGTGAAGTCAGTGTGAAATTAGCTAAATCTCACTCCTCGGTCAGCGACAAGATCATCCTCACATCTTCCTTCTACTCCAGTTAATAATGATCCTTCCTTCTGATTTATGACAACTATTTGTCTGGCACTTTAGACCAGGAGGCCTGCACTTGCAAGGTTGGTTTTCAGCATTCTTGAGAGAGCCTCTGTTTTTCTATAAATATCTTTGATATTCATCTTACTAGATTGTCTTATTTCTATTTATCTAAACCTAAAATTCCATAGTATTCAATGGTCTAAAGAAATTTTAAATATCTTTTTTCAACATCTTTTTGGTTTCCTCCTTGTAACTATGTCGACACTGAACCAGAGTTGACTTGGCAGGGGTGTGACATGTGCAATTAATTACACAGGACTCCTTGTTAGAAGGACCTCCCATTTGGATTAATTCTCTGCTATTGTGTTTTAAAATTCTTATTTTTTAAAAAATATATTTATTTATTAATTTCAGAGAAGAAGGAAGAGGGAAAGGGGGATAGAAATGTCAATGATGAGAGAGAATCATTGATAGCTGCCTCCTACAGGTTTCCTCCTGGGGATGGAGCCAGCAACCTGAGCATGCACCTTGATGGAAAATCAAACTGAGACCTCCTGGTTCCTAGGTTGATGCTCAACCACTGAACAACACAAACGGGCTTAAAATGCTCTTTTTTGAAAAATGGGTCCTGACTTTTATTTGGCACTAGGCCTGTCAATTTTGTGGCCAGTTCTGCATCCAGCTATTGATCACTTGAGTACATTGATTGCGTCCTTTCTTTATAGTAATCTACTGCTAGATTGTAATTATATCTTATTAAATACTTTCTGATTGTATAAGAATCATTCTCTGCCAGTCCTTGATGATTTCACCCAGAGAGATAAAGAGTCTAGTGTGAACAATCTCTTAGAATGTAGATGGTTTCCACAGTGGTAATGGCTTTCATTGTGTAATTAAATGGTTGAGGTTAGCCATAGGAAAAGGAGACTTTAGGGGTAAGTAGACATATTTACATTATTTAACAAGGTAACTAACATTGAAGAAAATTCTTCATAATACTAAAGATTAATGTTTTAAGCTGTGAACATATTGTTAGTAGTAGTAATTTACATTAAGAATATAATAACATCAGGAAAAATTCAACTGAGATTTCTTGTCTCATTTTCACGTAAGCCTGAAGGTATTAAAAACACCGGTTGGCAAGTGTAGGCTTTGAATAATCAATCAGCAGAGCCTAAATCAATCCTTAATGTTTCATGAAAATAAAAAAGAAACAGGAAAGAGTAAAAGATTTTTACCAGAGACTCAAGCTGAGCTTGCCCTTCTCAGTGAGGAACCTCATTGAGTTCATTATTGTGCTGTTATTTTCCTTCATCAGTAAATGAGCAGCATTGAAAAATAAAATGAGCAAGAACATGGTCTTAGGTTTACACCTTGAAAAACTAAGAAAAGATCCTCCAGCCATTTCAAAGATAGCAAACTCTTGTATGTAGAAGCAGTGAGCATGTATGGTGCAGGAGAGAAATGCTCACTGCTGTTTAAGGTACTTGCACAGGCATTGAAAGGCAGTAAGCCGTTTTTTGTGTGCCATTTACATATTAATAAAACTCTTAGTGTGGGCAATGATACTCTTATATTTAGAGAATGAATAAAATGAAAATCTTTGCTATCTACTGGTTTAATTTAGCCTGCCCAAAATCATGTAACCGAAGGCAATAGCACTGCATTAAATTTTGAAAACTATTTTTAAAAAATATATTTTATTGATTTTTCACAGAGAGGGAGAGGGATAGAGAGCTACAAACGTCGATGAGAGAGCAACATCGATCAGCTGCCTCCTGCACACCCCCCACCGGGGATGTGCCCGCAACCAAGGTACATGCCCTTGACCGGAATCGAACCCGGGACCCTTCAGTCTGCAGACCGATGCTCTGTCCACTGAGCTAAACCGGTTTCGGCTGAAAACTATTTTTTAAGAGGAAATACTTATTTATTTATTTTTTAATCACAGTTGATATTCCATATTAGTTTATATTATTTCAGGTGTACAGTATAGTAGTTAGACATTTTTTATTGAATGTGATATGTATAGGAGAAAATTAATTCCTGGTTTGCATGCCAGTTATTCTTAAATTAGGAATATTTTCAAGCATGCCATAGACCACTGATTTTCACCTAGGGGCAATTTTGCCCCCAGGGACATTTGGTAATGTCTGGAGATTTTTTTTTGATTGTCACACTAGTGAGAGGTAGGGGGAACTGAGGGGATGGGTATCTAGTGGGTAGAGACAGGAATGGTGCTAACCATCTGCAAATGCACAGGATATGTCCTCACAGTGAATAATTACATGAGCCCAGATGCCAATACTGCTCACGGTAAGAGACGCTGGCACAGAGCAAAGGCACCCACCTTTTGTCTCCATCTCAAAGACGTCCCCATGTCTTCTCCCACTGAAGAACACCGCGCTTCAGGCTTCACAAAATGTGCATTTAACCAGGAGGCCCAGCATCCTCCCAGGGGCCCAGATGCACTCTGACTTCCTAGTCACCCTGCACAGCAGCAAGGTGTCATATCACCTGAAATCTAGGCTAGTGAAAGTGGCTTGTTTTTTGGTGGCTTCAGGATTTCTGTGAGGCCTTAGCTTCATTCTTTTCCTTTGTTCTCTTTTTATTGAATTTATTGGGATGGCATCGGTTAATGAAATCATATAGGTTTCAGGTGTACAGTTTCATCACACGTCATCTGTATATTGTGTGGTGTGTTTACTCGCCCAATCGGTCTTCTTCCATCACCATTTATCTCCTCTATCCTGTCTTCTACCTCCCCGACCCCATTTCCCTCTGGTAATCACCATCCGTTGTCTGTGTCTCTGAGTTTTTGTTTTCTGTTTTGCTTAATTCCTTCATATTTTTCACCCAGTCCTGCAAACTCCCTCAGAGCTATCTACACATAATAGTAAACACTGTAAGGGCAAATAAGGTATTACATGAACAATGATTACTGTAATATTGAAAACTTGCCTTTTCTGATTGAACAGGTAGCTTTCTATTCAAAATCCAGTTTGCCAAATAGTGGATCAAATTCTCCCTTTGTCATTTTTTCTATTCAGGTTGCATGCTGAGAAATATTACAAGATAAGTGTTCAACAGTAAACAATATAATGGTTTCTAACCCAGATCTATACTTTGCTTAAAAAGAAACCATTTATTTGGCCCTGAAAATAGTGAGATTTTCAAAAGTGATATTGAATGCATTGTTCCTATTGTTAAGTGAATTGAAAGGGGCAGCATATTGAATTTTTAAAAGCATGAGAGATTTATCATATGGAAACATGCAAAGTGTATGGAAAAACAGAAGCTTTAGAAATGTTAGTAAGCTTCTAAGTAGGTAAATTTTAATGAAAGCAAAATTCTTTCACTCTAAACAGGAAAAACTTCTAAATAAGCTTCCCTAAGAAATATAATTTTGTTTTAAGTAATTATTATTCATAAAACTCAATTTGTCTGGTAAACCATAACTTCCAGGGGCAGTTGTAATGTCTGTACATTCCTATGCATATATTTGTTAGCCATATATTTATAAAGGAAATTGTTGAGTCATTATAGATATAATGAAAGCTGTGGTAAGCTGATGCAGTAATGCACAAGCAAAGATAAAAATAAAAAAAAGATAAGAAAATCAAAACCACAGGCAACATGTGAAAAAGATGAGAACAGAAGTGTTAAAATGCTTGTTTTGGTTTTCTATATATCCATTGGTATATGAAATACATTAAGTGAAACTTGGTTTCATTTCTCTTAGACATAAATGCATTTTAAGACTCCTCAGACAAATTTCTCCATATTAGGACCCTGAGAGTGTAGTGATCTTAATAAATTGAACCCCTTGGACCACACCTAAGCTATATATGTCAAGCATGCTTTTTCATTGCCACACATGTGTAATTTATATCCTCTGAATATTTTTGGAAGTCTAAGGGCTGCTTAATTTTAAATTATGTTTGGAATACCCACAGTTAAATTCCAGAAGTCATACATAATGTTAGACTCAAGAGTAGTCGGTTGGTTGTTGGCGTGCTGTTATGGGAATCCTGCTAATTATCAAGAGAAGCAGACTGACACTAAGGCAGCATGGAGGGTACAGTCTGGGGCCCACACAGGCAGGCACCCGGGCAGGCCTCTCCTTCTGGCAGGCTCAGGGGCAAGCATTTCACCCTGCAGAGCAAGAAAGGACAAAACTTGAAGGCCAAAGTTTTGGAAATGTTATATGAAATTTGAAAACAGCCTTCCCAAGAAATGTAACATTTTCTCATTAAACTAATGACTGAAGAACAGCTGTTGCCTTTAGTTCAGTGAGCTTTGGGGCTTTCTCTTATTGCATTTTTTCATAGTGTACAAGTGTTATTGTAAGGATGAAGTCTAGGACTTGCAGTTAGGTGACCTGAATTCAATTCCCTTCCCAGCACTAATAGGATACATGATCTTCACCTAGCATTTTCTCTATCATGCTTCATTGCCACTTATGAAGTAGATGGTGCCTTTTAGAGATTTTGTAATTTTTTTTAGCTATTCTGTTGAAAGGGAAACAGATCCAATACTTTTTATTATATGATTTCTTGTCTTATTCTTTTAATTCAAATTGTAATAATTTCTTCTTATCTCAAGATGTGTACACACACACACACACACACACACATGCACAAATACACACACTACATCTTTGTGGCTAAATGAAAAATATTTGTGACTAACCCTCTAGACAAAGTTACTTCAGTGTTTAAAAACATCTAAAATGTCTTTGTGTAAGTCTCTTCATGCAAGTTCTTTTCAGTCACAGTGAATTTATTTGATTTTTCAGTTCATATTCCCTACTCGGTATTTATAGCTACATGCTGCACACACCCTTTGGTTAAATCTCAGTTTACAGATTATTTTTTCTCACATCAGAGAGTCCATTAGTTTGCTCTGGTTCATAAAAGTCTGCATTTAGTTTGTAGGAAATATTTAAAGAATGTGACCTTTAGAATTAAATTTACTCTGAGCAAAAGGTAGTGTGTCAACAGATCCTTTCCCTGTGGTTACACGATTTTCTTTTATAAAAAAATTAGACTACTAATGCAAATAATGTGATGATTTTAAAATGCATACACTCCATTTCTGTCAATGGTAAGATATTATATGAAAGATACTGTATGTTCAATGATTATTATTTATTAAACTCAATTTGCATTGAAAATAGTGTGGTGATGTGGAGAAAATGACCAGAATCTATATTTTAGCAGAAGGTAAATATGGAGGATCTTTAAGCTGCTGGATCTTTATTGGATTTGAAATCAAGTCTCCTGACTATATTGTGCAATTTCTAGTTAAAGGAATTCAATGGAGTCTATTATTTCAAAAAAATGTTTTGTTTTGTTTTTCCTTCATGTAGTCATACAACTGACCTTATTCTATTTACTTGGGATTCACAAAGTTTAGGGCAGTGTTGAGATAGTAACTTACCTAAATATATTACTTGCAAACTGAAAAAAAAAGGTTGGAGCAATACATGAATTACCCCAAAAATGGTATGTACCAAAAGCTAAAATGTGACAATGGGTCAAGGCTCCTGGAATTCACTGGTCTTACCATGCCTGTTCCTTGTTATCCTGAAGCAGCTGGTTTGTTAGAATGATGAAGTGATCTTTTGAAAATTCAGTTACATCATCAGCGAGGTGGCAGTACCTTGCAGATCTAGGGGAAGGTTTTGCAGAACACTATGTAGGCTCTGAATCAGCATTCAATGCACAGTGCTGTTTCTCCCATGGCCAGGATTCATGGGTCCAGAAATAGAAGGGGTGGAAATGGGAGTGGTACCACTCACTATTACACCTGGTAACCCAGGAGCAAAATCGTTGCTCTTGTTCCTGGAGCTTTGTCATTTGCTAGCCTAGCAGCAGTCTTAGTTCCAAAGGGAGGAATGCTTCCACCTGGAGACAATAATAATAACGTCAGAAATCGAAGACTGAGTCTTGGGCCACTTTGGGTTCCACATTTCTCTGAATCAACAGACAAAGGAAAGGAGTTACTTTTCTGGCTAGGGCGATTAATCCTGACTACCAAGGGGAAATTGGATGGCTGCTTCAAAAGGGAGGTAAGAAAAAAAAATACATCTAGAATACAGGAGATCCCATAGAGTGTCTCTTAGTATTACCATATCTTGTGCTTATTGTCAATGCAAAACTATAGCATCCTAATTTAAGCAGGCCTGCAAATGGCATAGACCCTTCAAGGATAAAAGTTTGTATCACTTTGCCAGGTACAGAATCATCACTTGCTGGGGGCAAAGGGAATATGCACGAGTCATGAAGAAGGTGGTTGTAAATACCAGTGATGACCACGCGATCAGATGTAGAAACAAAAACTGTAGTTATCATGAGGATTCCCTCCTTATTTTGTTATGAATATATTTTTATGTATACAGATACACACATATTTATCTGAATATTTGTTTTCTTTTTTCTTCCTCCTTATGTATAATGATATGCACTCAGTTCATCTCATAGTATTTAAGTATTATTAACTTTAAGTCAGAGTACTTAAGTTACAGGATACCAAGGAGAAGTGTAAACATTATCCAAAGACCTTGCATCCTCTTCTGGGAAAAGATTTAGTGAACTTTCAGCTATATTCAGGATACTTGTATCATGTTAGATGGAAGTATGACCTTGTTATTGTCCTTATTTGGACATTAAGTGTAGATTGAGGAGATGCATTTAGGTGCCAAGTTGACAAAGAGTGGACTCGTGGCAGTTAATTTTATGTGTCAGGCTGACTAGGTCACAGTACCTAAACATTTTGTCAAACATTTTTCTAGATATTTCTGTAAAAGTATTTTTAAGATGAGATTATAATTTAAATCAGTATATTTTGAATAAAGCTGAATAAAACAGATTTCTTCATAATATGAGTGGGTATCATACAATCAGTTGAAGTTCTTAACAGTAAAAGACTGAATTCTCTGGAAGAAGAGGGAATCATTCCAAAAAACAGCCTTTGAACTTGAACTGCAACATTGCCTTGGGTCTTCAACTTGCCTGCCTAACTCTCTCTCTCTCTCTCTCTCTCTCTCTCTCTCTCTCTCTCTCTCTTTCTCTCTCTCCTGTTTGGCTCTATTTTTCTGGAGAAATAATATAGATAGATTTTTAAGGCAACTTACTCCCTGCCCCAAATAACAATATGTTGTTATAAGTAATATAGTAGGAATCCATTAGAATTAAGTTCAATGAAAGCAGGAGTATTTATCTCTAGATCACTGCTCTCTCTTATCACCTAAAACATTTTCCCAACAAAAAGTAGGCACTGTATAGTGGATGCTGATTCAGAGCATATACAAGGTTCTGAAAAACCCTCCTGAAAAAAGGTCTGAATGAGTACAAAGAATAATTATATGTGAGTAAGAGAGAAATGCTGGCAGTGGGAGATTGTGACGTGAGAGTGAGATCTTACAATTTAAAATCTCAAGGAATTAAAATATTTTGTTGGTGACAGGTCTTAAAATGAAGCCACTATCTTTAAAGAAGTGAAGGAAATGGTAGGCATGAGGAATTTAAGGAACTCTAGGCCAAACTTCATATTTATCTGATCCTCCTGGACCTTCCATTTGCCTGACATAAAGATAAGATGACTACTGTAGACTGAATATTTGTCTTCCCTCAAAATTCAAACGTTGAAATCCTAACTTCCAAGGTGATGTGGTATTAGGAGGTGGGGACTTTGGGATGTAATTAGGTCATGAGAGTGAAGTCCTCGTGAATAAGCATCATATCATATAAGAAGAGAATCAAAAGAGCTTGCTCTCTTTCTGCTCCCGCCATGTGAGGACGCAATGAGACATTCATCTGCAATGTCTGGTGCTCACTGGACACCAGATCTGCCAGCTCCTTCATCTTGGACTTCCCAGCCTATAGGATTTTGTGAAATAAATGTTTATTGTTAAGTCACCAGTCTGGTATATTTGTTAAAGCAGTGTGAGCTGACTAAGACTGATTTTAGGCCTTTAAGGATGAGTAGGATGATAACAGATGAAAAGAGGAGGCTGGGACTAGTTCCAAGAGGATAAGAGGTATGAAAACCATTTGAGCCCAACTAGCCCAGCTGTTGTCTTAGAAATACTGAAAATAGGAACTGTTTGCATAAGGGATGAGAGAGTTTAAGCTGTGTCCTAAGTAAAAGTTCTCTCTCTCTCTCTCTCTCTCTCTCTCTCTCTCTCTCTCTCTCTCCTCAATATATCTAGTGATATAAGATGTTTGCAGGAGATCAATCTCTGCTTACAATGACAAAATAACCCACTTAACTGTGAATATAAGGACATTGGCTATAAAAATATCCTCTAAAAGTGTGAGAAGTTATGTGAAAGTGTTTAACACTTTTAATGTAGTTATATTCTCAACTAGAGGCCTGGTGCATGAAAATTCATGCACTGGAGGAGGGGGTCCCTCAGCCAGGCCTGCCCCCTCTCACATCTCTGCTGCTGCCACTGCCGGCAGTACAAGCCTCAGTCTGCCAGGTTACCTGAGCCTCGGGTGACCCTGGGTGGCTGGGCAGCCACCATAAAAGGTGTGCCTATGCCTCAGGCTGGCCCTGGGTGACTGGGGAGCTGAGAGCGAGTCCAGCCACACTGTGCACCTGTTGTCCCCACCCCCACCCCCGGGCTAGACTGAAAGGACTATGGGACTCTGCTGGAGCTGAGGGAGCTATCTTGTGGCTATGGGTGTCCTCATATTTGTGATGGTGTGATGGTCAATTTTCATATTCCCTCTTTATTAGATAGGATTGTTATTTTCATGCACATGTAGAGGGAGAAGGAAGTCTTGGCTTGTAGCCAAATACTATTAGCAGTGAAACATGAATGCAAGAGCTTAATTCAGATCCTGGGGATCATCAGGCAGCTGGACAAAGGCTCTGCTTTTCCCTCCATGCACTGCAGAACACATGAACAAATGGTGTTACGAGTTCATGATTCACAGTGTATTGTATCAGCCAGTCTGAAAAATAAAAATGTTGGTAACAGTTGGGCTGGAATCACTGTGTAGCGTGAAGTGCCTGAAAGCAGCGATGCATAATGATCTTACTCCTAATTGCCACCTCTGTCTAACACGCTCATCAAGCAAGCCTGAGCCCGTTTGCTGATGCGGTTCAGGAGGGCACGGTGCTACTGAGCAAAGTGGCCGCCACTGAGCTCACAGTGACCACAGAGAGCAAACGTGAATGCCGGATCATAAAAGAGGGCTGCCTGAAGTGGCTGCTCAGCGGAGTGATTTAACCTGCGATACTTACCTGAATACTGGATATGCCAGGTGCCCAGTCCTTCTGATCTGTGGCTTCCAGCATTACCCTCCTTTTGCTACTCCTACAGTCACTGCTTTGATTCAGCTCATCAGCCGACATCCAGGCTGCTTCATAATATCCTGATCGCCTCCTTCCTTCCAGAGATGCAGTTTGCTTTTTAAAAGAATGTTTCTCAAACACAGTTAGGATAATTTCATTCCTTTGAAAGGAGGATGTCACGTTCAGCTGAGAACACAGTTCTCTGCTTCCTTTATGGCTAGGTGTGGTCATGTGACCAGATTTTGTCCAGGGGAAATGCAAAGAATGGGCGGGTATAAGCTCTGGTGTATGGACTTAGAAAGGATTATGTCCCCTTGTGGCCCTTTCTCCCTTCCTGGCTGACTTGGTGCGGAGGTGATGGAGGGAGCTGGATCAATCATTTTAGCCCCCTGGGTAAGAGAGCAGAGCAGCAAGATCGAACAGGACTAGGGATCCAACAGCTTGCTACTGCCCTGGTGGTGCTGGATTGCGTATGTTCAGATGTTTATGTTGGAGAGAAATACACTTTCCTATTGCTTAGGACACTGTTATTTTGGTCTTTGTTGTGGCAGTAAAACCTATATTGAAAGGCAATTCATTTAAAAGCCTGTATTAGCTTCCCATTGTGTAAAGGTCAGTCCACATCTCTGAGGACAGCATTCAGGTGCTTCCAAATCTAGGCCCAGTCCAGCATGGCAGCTCCATTCCCTGTCACTTGTCCTGTGGCTACACTCCCCCAGCACATCCGTCCTCCCTTTTCAACAAACATACCTTCATCTGATTCCTTCACAGATGCTGTTTCCCCTTCTCTCCATTTAACAAAAGCTTGGCAGTCACCCTTCAAGGTCTAAAGGTTTAGCTCTAATGTCACCATGCCACTGTGCTTCCTTCCTAGACTTCATTCAACAATTTTCCCTGGCTGACTTAATGTTTTCTTTCTCAAAGGTTTCAAAGTATTTCATGGTGTGTGTGTGTGTGTGTGTGTGTGTGTGTGTGTGTGTGTGTGTATGTGTGTGTGTGTGTGTGTCACATTTCCTTGTAATTTTCTGCATTAAAATTATTTGTGTTTATCTCACTTTTCCATTCTATTATATTGGCCAGAAGTAGACTATATTCCAGCTCTCTACCCTTAGTCTGGTCACAGGCTCAGTGAACAGTGGGTGAATCAGGTTCCACACGAAACCAAGCTATCTTTCCTTTTTGAGGAGCTGAGCTGTAAATGAAAACATTGTATTCGTAAAGAGGAGTGGAGTGAAGGGTTGAAGTTGCTTTATGTTCTTTTCAACTAAAATGCCCAAGGAAGGTGGCGAGACCAGGAAACCAAACAGCAGATGCCTTTGGTTACTGGATTCAAGCTGGAAAAACAGTCCCTGACAGGCTGCAGTCAATAGTGTGTGTTTCTAAAACTCTGAAAGATAAAGGAGGAAGCCTGCAGAGCAGCCCCCCGGGGAGAGGAAGGAACTGGGCCAGCGTGCCCCTGAGAACGGGCAGGTCTTGTCTCACTGGATGTGGACAAGTCTGCCCGTGTATCTGACATCGACAGCTGCCCTTTGACACTGCCGTTCCTGACATATCTGGCTACCACAGGCCCACTGGGTGCTGAAGGCAAGAAGTCACACCAACCCGTTTGGTTGAAGCTGCTTGTGTCCCATGTGCAGCCTTAAACAAAGAATCCTGTAACCTCCTCACTCTTCACCATTTATGAATGAAAATCTCTGTCTTGGGGTTTCAATTTTCTTTCAGAAATACTCCTCTGCTCCAATGTGTACCCTACCATCAAGCCCCAGGAGAAAGTCTTTGGACTAGACATTTATCACTTCTAATCTGTGAAAGCAGGAGATATTGGGAAAACAATGCACATATCTAAAGCAAGTGGGTTTTAAAAATAAACTTTGAAATGAAAAACAAAGCTACAACTTCTGTTCTTGTCTTTTCCTCTTTTTTCTTAATGCCTGAATAAGCCTGATAGAGTAGAAAAGCAGAGCATTTAGGGAATGAATGGGACATTGCCTCCTCACCATAGTGCGCTGAGGTCCCAGTGTATGGTTGATGGCGGGGTCCATGCTACAATGACAGGGTCCCTGAATCTGCTGTGCTTTGGTTTCCTCACATGTAGCATGGGGATGATCGACCCGTAACCTCACAGACCACTTTTGGGAATGAAACCAGGGGAACATCCACAATCTTCATTTAGTGCTGGCACACGGTAAGCGCAATAAATATTAGAGCTCTCCATTATTATCACATGTTACATTCATTTGCCAACTAATAATCCTTGTCCTTGACCTCTTACGCAGGCCAAGACAATGGACTGTTTCAGAAATCCTATTATATTTCCAGGATTGGTGACCTTATAAAAAGGGAATGTCAAGAATTCAGTATCTTCTTTTGTGGCCTGCTAGGATAGGAATTGAGAGACTATAACCTTATGTCTAAGTAATGAATCCAGGTTGAATTTAGAAAAAGAAAGTGGCTCTCTCATGTTGGGTTTTTGTGAAAGTGTGGCTCCAACTGGCATACGGTGAAACTTTGGAGGTAGGTTTTTATGGGTGGCAGTGGGTAAAATCATAAATCTGGCACAGAAGGGCTCTTAAAATTAACCCACACAGCATTTTTGGCATATAGCTTTATGTTGGCCACCCCTGAGACAGTGCAAGGGCTGAAGTGGATTTCTGCCCAAATTCTTTGAGGCCTAATTTAAAAGATTTTAAGCAAAATATGTTGCCACAGTGAACACACGCTCTATGCTTTATGAATGGTCTGTTTATTGCTGTGGTTCAGCAGAAGCAGAGCAAACAGGTCTAAACCCGTCAAATCCATGCAGATCATGCGGTTGTGCTTTCAGTCCAACCCCAACTTCTAAATCCACTCTCAACCGCATTCAGGGGTAGGGTAGAATCGGCAATGAAATACCCCGGGGTGTGCACCTTTGGGATGGCTCCATGTGTCTCACTATTTAATGTGGAGCGTGAAAAAGTCAGTGTTCTTCCCGCCTGTGTGGGGCTGACTGCAGGAAATAGCAACTCAATCTTTGAAGCAAAGGCTTTTCCTCTGCCTCTCAGAGTAAATAGCCTGAGAGAGCTTCCTCACACCAAGGAAGTCTAGATAAGCGTGTGTGATAGGAAGGGGAGGGCTGTTTGTGTCTGTCAGGAGGGCACCTGAAGGAAGGCAGCTCCTGCTGAGTGATAACTCCGAGGTTATGGAGGCAGAGATAAAAAGCTCACTCGGTCAAAATACATTACAAACCGAAAGATCCCCGACAGGAGTTTTGAGCATTGTACCCCAAGCCTTTCTGTGAACAAAATGGCAGTCCTTTTTTTTTTTTCATTTGAAGAGATATAAAAAATATACTTTACTAAGTGAAGCAGGTGTAGAACAGGCACGCACACACACTCTCCCTGGGAACTGGCTTCAGTAGCTCTACGTGGCTGAATCCCTCCCCAGCAGAACACTTTAAGAGGAAGAAATCACTGCAAAGCACCAGAATGGACAGAATAGAGAATTTCATTACTTGAAGCAGAAGCTTCTATTGCTCCAGAGGCAGGCGTTGGTGGTGGTGCTGGTGGGGATGTTAGAAATCAGTCAGGGAGCCTGAGAAATAAAGCACCTAGATGTACAGGGCCATGGAAAGCTTCACGAATGCAATACTGTGGTTGGTGTCAGTCAACCACTGTTAAACCCTTGCCTGCTTTTGATAAACATGCATTTATCTAGCACATCCTCCTCATGTAGGGCTATTTTCCTTCCCTTCACTGTTTCCTCTATCCCATCCCAATGATGACTCCACCATGAATATTTTTATGGGGCTTTATTTTCTATGATTTCTATAGTCCCCACATTACCTCATCCTACTCACAAAATACAACATTATATTATCACTATGATCAAACTATTTTTTTATAAAGTAGAACACTCCCTTATACCCTACTGATGGGGCGACCATCCTAACCTCGCCTGCCCAACCCTATGTAGTCTCCCAACCATTTAAAATAATGTTTAAGATGTTTTTTAACAGTGACATGCTTCTTGACATGATTTTCCAGGATAAAGCATTGAAATAACTAATGAAAGGACTAACCTTGCCTAAAAGATATGACAAAATATGTGCTGGAAGAGAGAAGTCTTAAAGGGAGATATTTATTAATCCCATTTTTTAAAGAACAAACAGACCTCTTCTCTCTTCTTAGTTTCTTTCAGGTGCCATTGCAACATCTATATATTTTTTTTCCCTAATCCTCCCAGCAATAATCCATAATGTAGCAAGAAGTCCTGAACTCAATCTTGTCCTTTGTTTACCCATTGATGCTTCAGGGCTGTCTTAATGAGGAAGGCCATCAGGGGGAGCTCTTTGAGTGAGCTTCTATGGTCTCAGAAAAAGACACTGCAGGACATGCGGAGGGTAGCAGATTGCAGGAATAAGTCCCCACATGCAGGAGCCATCTTCCCGCCAAGCTTGCTGGGTAGGCAAAGAAATGGCCCAACAGAAATAAGAAAATAAGAAAAAGTTTAAAAGGTGAGCCTGGGAGCAATGCTTGATGGTTGGGTGGGAAGGAGGACTTTTGAGTACAGTCTAGTAGGCACTCCTGTTAGCTCCAGGCATAGGTTTTAGGAATCTAGACTCGGGAACATGGATGGGAGAAGCCCAGCACGAGTCTGCAGCCTCAGAGGTGGGCTTAGTACCAGGTGGTGGTCTACTGATGGAGCAAGTCATACAGGGAGCAAGACACAAAATATATTTTGTTGTCCCAGGGCAGGGTTTGTTGGGGGCAGAATCAAGGAGCAGTCACAATGTTACTAATGTAAAAGAGGAGATTAATTTGTTTCAGGAGACATCAGATGCCACAGGATGGAAGCAGAGGAATAAAGCGTACATGAACCCTAGTATAGACCTCTGTGAGCCAGAAAGAAGGGATTTGAAGAGACCAGAGGTTCCAGAGATTTTGCTCAAAGTAGGTGAGTGGGATTTATCGTTCTGGTGTCCCATTACAACCCTATCATCTAGGATGATTTGGGAAAGGGTGTCTTAAATGTTTTGTTTGCACAACAAATCAAACAATCTCTATATATCTGCCTCAAAAACAAGATGTTGAAAGCGTCAAATGTGATCACTTTGCATTTCTAAAATGTCTAAGTCACGGCTTTTCCTCACCTGAACCATGTTTTCTTTGGTAAAACAGGAGTGAGAAACAACAAGAGCAAAATACAAGGTGTAGCCTTTCTCTGCCTCAGATCCCTGGGAGAGACCCCAAATGCCACATTCACCAGGAGTCACACTGTCGACAATCTCCCACCACGGTGTTTTCCAGTGACTTTTGCTTGAGACCAAGCGGTGGCCTTCTGTGTGGCAGAGTCATGGCAGGCGTGTCAGTGATGGCTCTGGCCATGGGTTCTGGTTGGCACAGCCCGGCCCTGCGAACGTTAGAAAGATGCCGCCACAAGGTCCACTCGGGCGGCTCCATGAATGGCTCCTTGAAAGCTCAGCGGCTGCCGTTGGAACAGCTGAACTGAAGGAGGTCTGTGTGCGGCAGGCTTTTCCTGACTTGTGGGCTGAAGTAAAAGCTGCATGCAATTTTTGTTGCTGTTGTTGTTCTCGTAGGTTAAACGTTCTGTTTGCATTTTGACACCTTGTTCAGTACAATAGGACAGTTGAGCCACATTAATTTTTCCTTTCAAAACATGTTCTCTCCACCAAAAAGGGAGTGAATTCAGCGACTGGCAGTTTAAAATAAATTAGGCCTTTACAAATGTTATTTGATTTTTTTTATCCTAACCAGGTGTTTCTGGATATAGGAATGAAAAAAGTTCCAAGTCAAAAATGAGTCCAGGAGTAGGAGAGGGAGAGAAAAGGGGAGAGGGAAAAATGAAGAGAAGGGGGAAGAAGAGAGAGAGAGAGAGAAAAATGGACAATAAAGATAGGAAAAGAGACAAATACTACAATTAAAGAAAAATTTATGGAAATACTTTAAAGGTAACTGTTTTTATTCTTTTATTTTACTTTTATTTATTTATCAATTCCCACTGCATTACATTATAACTATAAAATGGCAATAATTTATTTCAGTAAATAGAAATAGTTTTTCATATATTTTCCCTACAGAATATAATTACTAAGAATTCTCATATATATTTTCAATACTTAATCTTACAGTTACTAAATATACATTAGTGCCAATTTCATTACGATCTTCAAATAAATAAAAAAAATTATACTGTGTCATAATCCATTGTGCTTTAACTTAATAGAATTTCCTGCATGCTTTACCAATCTGCAAGTTCCTCAGCCCCTGCATTTCAGCGGGAAGGAATCTGAAGCTCAGAGAGGTTCATTGTCCTCTCGTGTATGTATGTGGCTAAAGATACAGGAATTGTTAACTGATGTATCCTTGTCCACGGGACTTCATGCCTCTGGTCATGACCTCCAAGTTTTTAAATTTCCAGTTAAAGTAAAAAAAGCTGTAATCTAGGTTTCACACATAAATATTTTGGGGAGATCTCTGCTTCCTACACTTGACAATCACCTAGATGCTTGGAGCTTGGGAGGGAAGGCCTGGTGGAGAGAAGAATGGCTCTTCTGTATTGGTACATGGTCTTCACAGTCCCCACCTCCCCCTTGGTGATACAGAAGACATCCTTCTGGAGCCGAAGGGACACTAAACGCACTGCCAAACAGAATTCAAGGAGTTGGCAGCCTCACGAATGTGGGCATGCTCCGTGCTCTTCGGTGCCTGGAGTGGGTGGTGGCTGAGTCAGGGCACAGAGCGATCGGAGAACAGCTTCATGTCTTCCTCCCTACAGAGTCTCAGGAGAAGCTGTTTGTTCTCATTCATTCATTCATTCATTCATCAAATATTGCAGAGAATGGACTGAGCTTTAGCAATGCACAAAAACCCTAATGGAGTTTGTATTCGAGTGAATTACCCCAGTCACCCGAAGAAGGGTTCACTGTCAGCTTGGACACAGGTCAGCAGCTTGAGGGGTCATGGTAAAGGGCTAAGATGGAGCAGAAAAGGCCATCACAGTGCAAGAAGTACAGATGTCATCAACAGGATGGTGTGATTCCATATATCCCAGCAGATGCCAGGTAAAATTGAGACGTGAAATCCCCTATCCACTAACTCACGTGGCCGTCTATATTCCGTGCCGCTTAGGTTTAAACCCAGGCTGACAGACTGGCAGGGGAAAGTAGTGACTCTGAGAAGAAATTAATAATTTCATAAAATTATTTAGGAACCATTAAAGTAACTGAGTTTTCTTATAAATGACCGCATTACTTTTTTTTGGATAGGTGCAATATAAAGAAAGTATCATTTTGTACACCTAAGCTTATGGTCTATGAAAGGTATGCTTGCCACATGACAAAAATAAAAAATTATAACATCAAAACCCTGAAATTTACCGAGCACCTGCATAGTTGATCCTAGAAAAACACAGGGTTTGGGATGCAACCCCTATGCAATAAAAAATCCACACATAATATTTGACACCCCCAAGACTTAATTGAAGTCCCTCATATCTGCAGGGGATTGGTTCAAATCCATATTGTTCAAAAATCAGCTGTGTACGTATTTCCAGAAGAAAAACTTCGAACTCCAGTCCCTCTGATTTTCAAATTAGAGATTTATCCATTTTTATAGTGGAGGTGGGGTGTGTAGCAAGCCCAGCTTCATTAACTCATGTTATTAACTATTTGCACATATGGGTACCTTGGATATATCAATTTAAAGAAGGCGTATCTACCAAATGGAAGAAGTTGGCACTTGTCAACAGTGTGGCAGAATCCTGTAACCTGGAGCTTCTCTAGGGATAGACTGGGAGACTTAGGTTTGCAAACAGAATTTGCAATTCAAAACACCAAACTTAGAATGTGCTAATAATGCTCAAGGTTATGTATTTATACTCCTTGAATAATGTCAATGTTTGAGCCTTTGAATAACTAAGTCCTTCTTTGGAAACGCAATAGTAGCAGATGTAAGAATACAATTCTCAAATGGATTACTATTTTTATTACAAATTAACCCATAATACTGAAACCACTCCATTGGAATGAACCTATTCTAATAAATGTTCTCTAAACCAAAGTAAATTTCAGCTGAGCCACAGTTATTGTTTCAGGACTTGATTTTGTGATGAGGCCAATTACATTTTTATTTGGGCAGCATTACAGAAATGCTGAACACTTGAGGATATGCCAACTGAAAGAAATTGGACTCATATAGGGAAAACATTGCTTTTATTTTTGTGTGATTGTGAGGAGTATATTTACTCAAACTATAAGATAGCTTAATAGATATGTTTTTTTAATAGTTAATATTTTAATAACAATCATTTTAGACTGTAAATCAGTGATTTACTAATTTAGGGGAGTGTTATAATGGAAGTTTCTGTGGAATCAGCTATCAATTCAATTTTGCAAAAGCATAACACTTTGCCTTTCAGTCCATACTCTTTTTAGTAATATGCAATATAGTACATAAACTAGAACAAATGTACAAATATGCAGTTTTGTTTGAATTATTGAATACATTTTAAATGTATTTTTAATCCTCACCTGAGGATATATGTTAATATATAGAAAGGAAGGGAGAGAGACGGAGAGAATGAGAGATTAAAAAAACACACATTTATGTGAGAAACATTTATCAGTTGCCTCTCCCATGAGCCCAATCAGGGATCAACCTGCACCCTTTTCTGTGTTGTGGGCTGAATAAAATTTTGACTGAAATATTCTAATGAGCATGCATTGAAGGATAATGTAACTCAAGTATTTTGAATACAGTATATAAAAGTGAATCTTGGCAAATTTGATATTTCATCAGCTAAAATCATTTTCTTCAGGAAGGGTCAGAAATAAGGTGCTAGCACTTATGCAAAGATGTCGATGCAATAATATGGTGGGCAGCAATTTGCATCAGTTCCTGATTCTGCCTTTTTGTGCCTCAAATTCCACCATTATTAACAAGCCCTCTGTATGCAGGCAGAATGTTGGCTAAATTGTGTGACACCCAATTCCAAGCAAGTCACAGAGAATAGCCACTTAGTAGAAACTTAGTGAATAATAACGATTCTAGGATTATTGTTTTATTTTCTGCCGAATATACAACTTTCCCAATATAGCCATAGTATAATTGTTCTAGCCATTTTAAAAGGAAAAAAAATGAATAGAAAGAGGATTTCTATTCTCATTTTATGTACAAATTGTGTTCTAGAGCACCATCAGAGGAGGGGAGATAGAAGCAAAAGCTGGCATTTCCACTTTTATGCTTAGGTTATTTTTAGAATAGGACATTTTCAGAATATGCTAGATGTATTGCAAAACTCTAAAATATTGATAGCCTCCCATACAAAAAGATTGCCTTATTTAGTAAAAAAAACACTAGATAAACATTGGAACCAGTCAAACCTTCATCCCCAGCCTCATAAGATACTAATTATAATTAGAAAAAGCAGCCTCTTGTGGGAATATGACACACACTTTCTGCACACAAAGCCTCCTCAGGATTTCAGCTTGCCAAGTGGAAAGAGGCTGGGTTTAAACATGCATGCACATCCCCTGGCCTGTTTGCTCTGTGCGTAGCACAACCTACCCAACCACACACAGATGCCCTGGACGCAAATGTATCCTTGATATGTTCGCTTTGCCTTTAGTAGACATTGAATACATTTTCTAGATGAGAGAGTACCTGAAGCACAGTTTTCAGATCATTATTTATTGTAAAAAATGGTTCGAAAAATAGAAACACATTCACGACATTGTGCTTAAGAGGGAAATGGATATTGCCCATACCAAGACCCAGAAGAACTTACTGTGCAGAAATCCATTAGAGATAATCAGGTATTCACATTAGACTACAAATAGAACGTCCTTCAAGCTTATATGTTCTGCTCTAAAATAAGCCTTCTAAAGGGTAAACAAGATAAGGTTTGTAATGAGCATTTCATTACATTCAAAGTGACTTTCTGGTCTGACACCTTACATTTTCAGAAGATTATTTAAAACATTGAGTAGGTTTGCCCTAACTGGTTTGGCCCAGGGGACAGAGCATTGGCCTGCGGGCTGAAGGGTCCCGGGTTTGATTCCAGTCAAGGCCAAGTACCTTGGTTGCGGGCACATCCCCAGTAGGGGGTGTGCAGGAGGCAACTGATCGATGTTTCCCTCTCATTGATGTTTCTAGTTCTCTATCCCTCTCCCTTCCTCTCTGTAAAAAAAATCAATAAAATATATTAAAGAAAACATTGAGTAGGTTTAATAAATTAAAAGGAAATCAAAGAGCAACGGAAAGAACAAGAACAATTGTAAAGAGAGCATTATACCAGTTTTCTGATTTTAGTAAAATATATGAATTCAGCTTCAGTAAGGATATAATTCAAATAATAGGAGTAAGATTCATTAGCCATTATAATTTTAAAGATTTCCTTAGGCTCTACTGTCCTTTTTTTGGAACATATTTAGATATTATATGACTACAACCTGAGGACTAAACATGTAAACAAATGCATCTCAGAATTGGCAGTCCTTTAATTCCAGTTGTCTAAAAATTCTTTCAGCTTTTTCAAGTTCACTGATGAATAATTGATAGACAATTGACTATTTAAATCAAGTTATAGAAATTTAATTTACTGATTGCATGAGATTGCACAAGGTTATTTGTCACTGCTTAAATTCCTAATTCTACTAATTGAGAAGTCACTGGGGAATGAAAAGGATAATGCCATTTATTTATTGTTCCTTACACTGTTGCAAAAGTTACCAAGCAAACAGAAGACACACAAGGGGCACTCAAAAGATTCAGGAAATCTCTTGATTTGCAGGAGTACTGGTGCTGTGACTCAGGGGAATCAGTTTCCCAAATTTGAGCACCGAATGTGGGTGGCTTACCCTTTTATCCCCTTAGTTTCTTTGTCTCCCAAATATGGACCAGGATTCAGGACATTTTGCTGGCTTTTGCAGCCCCTGTGTTGGTTGTAAGGGGATGGGGAGTGAGATAGAGACCAAGACCTCAACTGGTACCAGCCATCAGACTCCTTGTGGCACTGTGTATGGTTTATAGCCCCTGCTAAGATAAGCATTAAGAGAAACAGCTTTTGCAAGAGTAGCTTGCAAAACAGCTTTTACAAGAGGAAAGGGGGTTGGGACTAGCAAGCATACACATAGAAATGCAGGTTGGGGGCAGAGATCAGGCTGCCTTCACGTTACATTATCACCCATACGATGCTGTCTAAAATATTCACTACACAGCTTCCTTTCTAGGCAAGAGTATGTTGACTATTAATATTTGAAACTAGAACCCAAGAATGGGTAATTTTTGTTTTCTTTGGGATTCTTTTTTAAAAATGTGGAAATACCTGTTTGCTTGTTTTTTTTAACTATATAAGATACTTTTAAAATTTTCTTAAATATACATATTTTTATTAATGTTGTTTAAATAGCTTATGCTCTCAACATTGGGATAGCAGATGGTTTGATATTTGGGGCATATTACTCACCTTAAAAATTTAATGCATCATGTACCTCATAGTAGTCACTAGTTTTTCAGAAATTTGTGCATCTTCATGTAGTCATATGATGATCAAACTTCACCCATTTATCATTTCAAATATATTAAGTAATCATGGGGTATTAAATTGCTTAGGACCATAACCATAGGAGAAACTGCAGAATAAAAGAATGCATTCTTGATTGGAGGCAAATCAGTCCTGTTGTTAAAGGTACTAGAATGCAATGAAACCCAGGTTCAGCACCCTTTGGCTGGAAAGAAGTAAAAGAAGATTGAACTGGATGGCAGATGTCTTAAGATCTAGGCACTAATGAGAGCCCTGCAACCTGAAAACATCTCCTAACTGCCTTCAGCTTCTGTTTCTCCTCTTACAAAGAGGACATGTTAATCCCTTCTTCCTAGAGTTGTCACAATAATAAACTGGATGATTCAGATGTCATGAATATTAAATTGGACAGATTTGGTGTCATTTCAGATGTCCTCTCTGAAGACTTCCCAAGGAGTCTTCCCTGACCTATTTCTTTTACTGGTGTAAGTGCTTCTGTTTTATGTCCTCTTCGTAGTTGGAGTATATTTTTATCATAGTGCCCTATATAATAGTTATTTTCTTGTCTATCTGCCTCCTGCCTCCAGACTGTGAGCTCCTGAAAGCCAGTCTTTTCATATCTGTATTTTCAGGACCTTGAGCAGTGCTTAGATTTTGCTCAAAGAATGACTTTTGAAAAGAAGTTTGTTAATCTTAATATAGTAGTTTCTACAGTGTTAGTCATAAAATTTTGCTTTTATTTATACCTCCAGTGAAAGTGAAAACATTTGACTATTATACAGGACCTGAATTACAACTAATGCTGCAATTTAGAGTCATAAGTGATTTTGGTATTAGGTTTACTTAAGAAAACTCTCAACCAAGAAATTAGTAGTATGAATTTCTGAAAGATAAGGCTTAGAAGGTTAGAATGAGAGTGTGTGTGGAATCAGAATATGAATTATTCAACCAGAAGTGACGGTGGAAAAATTCATTAAAAACAAACAGGTATCAAAGCGTATTAAAACAAAGAGACAAAACAACACAGGGATCTGCATTATGTTGAACCCCAAGTGGCAGGTACCCTGTAGGCAGCTACTGCTTGTGTGGCAAACCCACCTTAAGGCTGTATTCAATACTTGGATGCATCCTCCCAAGCAGACTATACAATGAAATAGAGTAAAACATATTTTCTTACTCATTTTATGAGGAGAAGGGCAAAGAGCTGTATCCACCACAGAGGAAAAAAAAATCACACAATTTTTCTTAAAAAGCCTCTCGGGCCTCTAGCCTCACACCGATTCTCTGTTTTCACCAGGCCTTTGAATGCCTTGTATTGACAAGATCCATCTAGTTCTGGCTTTAAATTCACATTGGCCATCAGCAAGCATTATCAGGTAGATAGGAGACCACCCATTTAGAAATCTGTTCTAAAAGTGCCTGTATTGCAGGGATTTTCAAACTTTAATTCCTGTGTCCCAGAGTAAGAACAATAATTTACACTCTAACCCAGAATACATATATATACTGGGGTATAAATGAAATAAAAATGTTTCATGAAAGACTTTCACAATGGACTCATTCCTCTTCTCCCTTCCCTCTGCTCCTCTACACTCCTCTCTTAGTGTATTTAATAATAATAAATAAATGCAGGTTCTAAGCAACAAAGTTCTCTTTACTGGAAGTTACAAAAATATTTTACTATTGTTTAAACATGGCTTTCTTAGTCTCAGTCCACAACCCAAGCAGCTTATAAAGTTATTTAAATACTAAAACCAGGTTCCTTTCAGGGAGGTGTCTAAGTCCATTCAGGCTGCTATAACAAAATACCACACTGGGTAACTTAGAAACAACACAAATTAATGCATTTCCCACACTTCTGGAGGCTGAGAAATTCAAGTTCAATGTATCAGCATGGTCAGGTGAAAGCACTTCCCTGTTCATAGCTAGTGACTTCTTGCTGTGTCCTCAGGGCACTAATCCCATTTGTGAGGGTTCCACCCTCATGACCTGAGCACCCCCCAAAGGCCCCATTTAATATACCACCTCCTTTGGGGGTTAGGATTCCAACGTATAAATTTTGGTGGGGAGCACAAACATTCACACCATAGCAGGATGCTTCTGCTGTTAAAAAAAAAAATAGCCTTCTTCCATATTACTACATAAGAAACATGAAAACTGAGCACTTTAAATGACTTCAGGTTGATTACCTGGTGCTTCCTTTGTGATATGCCATTTTCAACCTCTCAATTCAATTCCTCTTTCCTGGGACTACATAGCAAACATCACTGGCCTTGAGAGGAGCCGTAATGATCATGCCTGTCAGAGTTGCTGCCTGCTGTGGTCCTTTTACTAAAAGGCACGGCCTTATACTTTTATTTTTAATTTAAATTTCTGCGATGTGAAACAATTATAAACTGTGTTAATTCATGTTTAAAAGTACATGCCATTTAAGTCTTGTATCACTGAAAATAATCCTTTTCTGTCACATGCCTCTAATTTATTCCCAGTTGTCTTGCAATGAATTCTCCTCAGTGTATTGGCCTGGTGCTTATAAAAGTCATCACAAAGCTGTTTCCATATTGGCCATAGGGGATGGCGTGTTTGAATGCACCATCCATCTCATTGCCACCACTTCTTTTCCAGGTGGCAGCGGGTAGAGCTTATGTGGCAATTCATCATTATTATTAACATATCCATGTGCGGGCATATGAATGGTGCTGTGGGGATTTTCCATAAATGTGAAAGTGTAGCCCATGCCTTTGAGGACATTAAAATAGAATTAAATCAGAAGCACTTACCATATGCAGTACCTAATCTGGTAATACGGTGACCATTTGCTGATGCACTATCCTGCCTTTCCACAACATTACTGTTTGCAAATGATTTGAGCAACTCCTGCCAATATGTGCAAAAACAACTAAATGAAGAGCCTTTTTCAAAAATGTTCTCTCATTTCTGCCACCAAATTCATCCAGTAGAAATATCTCTTGGAGTAAGTGCCACTTGCCTACTGTGGAAAACACTATTTGGTGGCAATGTTGAAACATCCAATATAAATTACAGCCACTTACTGCAACAGAATCAAAGAACCTTATTCCCCTCTTCAAAATCAATAGATAAAAATGGTACTTGCACTAGGTATTTTTTCTTCATAAAGAAAAAAAATGACAATACATTTTGTTCCAGGGCAGTTCAGATATTTCTCAACTAGCAATGTGGTTTAATCCTCCATTTACCGGCTCAGGTGAAAGGGTCCTATTGTATCTCAAAGGCAAGAGGCAATATTTTTTACAAATAAATTACCGTCTAACTCAGTTGCCAATATTGTTTAAACTATCTTTCAGGAAGGGAGAAATAGAGAACATTGCATTTCTGACAGTAAACATTCATGTATCTTTACCAAAATCTTTACTTAAAATTGTGTACTCAAAGCTGAATCAGTGTTAGACATTTTAAAATGTTAGTTTATAGAGAGAATATTTCCCGTTTATGAACTTATTTTAATAGATTTTTAAAAAACAAGTTTTAACATGATCAGACTTTCCTTCTCAAAATTCTGTTTCTATTATTTTTGCATCATGAATCAGTAATTTTAAAAGCCAGAAATTTTAAAAAACAGAAAATTTTCTGTTGAACAATGAATGTTTACTCTGTATACATGTTGTCATGATTCTTTATTGGTCTTATTAAAAAAACTATATATATATAAATGATTTCATTTAGTAAAAGCATACTTCTGTAGGTTTTTGTGTGTGCAAAAATTAGGCAAGCAATGGAACCCCACTGAACCATTCATATTAAATGCAGTTAAGTGGAACTTATATGAATACATAAACACATATAAGTTAGTACTGAGAACTATCAGAGATCCACTGAAGCTCAACTAAGGAGTCAACGTTTAATATCTGTTATTTTCTTTTTTTTTAATCTAAGAAAATATCTAAACTGTGGGAAGTACACAGACTCAGTATTTTACAGTGACTTCCAGAGAGGCAAAAGAGGGTTTATGAAAAAGCCAAGTGTTATGATCCTCCTTAAACGATAATTGAGTTATATGGGTAAATACATATTAATGTTTGTGTTACTGCTTACTTGACTGAATCTCTTCATTATACTACTGAGAATCATGTACTTAAAAAACAATTGAAATAATAACCTCTGATTAATAATAAGCAGATCCATACTTTAAATATATGTTAAGTAAAGAAAGGACTTTGGATGACTAGACTCCCCATGAAATTTTCATAGCTGAAAGGAGCAAAAAGAAATGCACACATTTTAATGATTTTTGTTTTGGATAGGCCAGTTTTGCTAATGTTAATGTATATTTGGAGCCTACTGTAATTTCTATACCTTTCTGTATTTTTTAACTGTCTTGTACAAAAAAGGAAAAAAAAAGTAAACCAAGCAACTAGTTAAAGAGTAATGGGCATTCATATTCAGACAATTAGTAGATTCTTAAAAATGTGTTTAATTACAACTGCTCCAAAATTATCCCAGATTTTCAAAAGTTTTATTTTAAGTTTGAAGACTAGACAAGGTCATACTGATTTTACAACATCCTACATAATTTGTATATATACAAAGAAAAACGACAACATTGGAATATTACACAGCTTGAATGTTTGCAAAGGTTATTTGTGTATTAGTTATTTCTGTACTTACTGACACATCAGATGCCAGCAGTATTAAATTTCATAATCTGCTGGCTAGCAAAGGTATAATCATTAGTACCCCAAGTCTTCAAAATTCACAACAGTCCTTATGAAGTCATTCAGAAAGAGAAAGTCAATCCTTAAATTAAAATTAGTGACTATGATAAATGCTTTTAATAAGACATAAATACAATTGGAGATGTTTAAAATGTTAATTTCAAAGATTATAAAATTACCATACTATAATTACTCAATGTGATGAATACCAGGGAATTTTGTGGTTTCTGCTTATGCAATTTCACTTCTTTTAATGTGAATTTAGAGTAAATTTACTTCACTTTGATGTCACTGATACAAATGACACAAAAGCTACAGATCACTTCCCAATAATAAGTAACATTTCCATATGTCAAAATCCCATCGTTGTCATGAATTTTGAGCATCGTGGACAAATAAATATCCCATTTATTGTGTCATGGTGGTGAAGAGCATTTAAAGCAGCAGAGAGAAAGCACACAAGCAAAAGAAATTCATTTCATTGTATTTCTAAAAGGTAACAAATATAATTTCAATAAATTTCCTTTGAAAATATTTGTTTAAAAAGCTATCAATAGAATGAGATCAGAGTATAATATGAAGCCATGAGTAATTTTGAAAAAGTAAGTCATTACAAATAACTATAATTTTTAAAACGTTTGGTAAAGAATGAATAATAATTCATCATCTACAAAGGAAAACATCTAGAAATTTGGTGGGACAGTAAAACTTTAAAGTAGAATAATTACTTCAGTCCAAAAATATACACATATTTACACGTATAGTTTTGGACTTAAGTAATTATTTGCAACCTGACTTTAAAATTTAACAAATTAAAAATATTTAAGTTCCTAACTTTAAAGTTATCACTTAAAAGCAATATTGAGGACATGACAATTTTGTTTTTGAAAGATTCTGAAAAAATTATCACTATTTCAGATGCTTCAAATCAACTGTATTAAGAGTCTTAACTAGAAATTCTATGGGCATAGGACAAATATGTGGCCAGACATTCCTAATTTTGCTCTTATTAAAAATACCATATGATTGACTTTCTCTTTAAATCCTTTACTCTAAGACCACTCCATATATATATCATTAAGAAATGCTAGTAACACATGGACAGACAGGACAGTAACATTCTAGTGGCTTTGTTATGCAGCACAAATTATAAAAGGAAAAAATAAAATTTAGGATTGTTGCACAGGACCTCAACATTTCGTACACACACTGTCCTTTCTTTTCCAGGACCCTTAATCTAAAACTCCAATAATTCTGTGTCTAAGCCTTATAAAAGAAATAATTGTAAAGCTTATAAATTAGATATTGAGGACTTTTATGGAGGCAGTGTGAGCTTTAATTTGAGAAATGTGTCAATGAAACCTCCATTATCAATAACAAATTGTTATGATAATTGCTTATTTTTCAGGACCTTTGAAGCAAAATAAATAGAAATCAATTTTCATCTTGAAAATGGTTTACTACTTTGCCTTTAGTAAGTACTTTTCTTCTCACAAATAACTACACAATGTGCTTTCCTGGGAAACGACCACCAGCTTCAAATCTTAATAGAATTCTGGTTTCACAGAAAGTGCAGAGATGAACATAGAAATAATGAGTATGCTTGGCCAAGCTATGCAGCACTATGTTAACATCTGTTTGTTAAAAAGTTTTTTAATAGACAAACAAAGGCTTTAGCATTCTATTATGTTAAAGTAAAGATGAGGCTATGTAAATACCATGGAAATGAAGGTAAAAATTTTGGTTGAAGGGAACATAATACAACTTTGTTCTTGTTTATTTTCCAAAATGGTAATCTTTTTTTTTTAAATAAATGAAGTATCTGGAATTTACATAGATATAGCCTCCTTCAAAAATAGACTTCATATTCAATCTACTTATATTAATTATGATCAATCTACCCATTTTCAATCATGTTCCATTTATAAACAATGATACTGTTTTTAGGCAAATAATAGGAAAAAACTCAATTGGAAAAATATGAACTCACTTAGGCAATATACAATATAAAGAATATAAAATAGAACAAAAAAGGATCGCATGATGTCTGATTAGAAAAAAGTAAAATGAGAATTATAATATCAGTTATTACTGCATGTTACAAATTCGTCTTCAAAATTCTGTTATAAGCACTGACAGTGTTTGGTAGGCACAGGGAAACAATTAGGATAATGTAGAGTCACTACAGGAAGAAAGAAAAAGAACTTATTGCTAACATTGTAGTATTCCTTTGATAAGAACTGGTTGTGCATTGATCATAAAAGCTCTATCAACTCTTGCTTTGATAACTATGAGATTTTTTAACCTTGCTACTTTCTTTCCCTAATACAGTTCAACCACTGTGAATAATTCTGGAGACCCATAGAAAAGTAACTCACAGTTAATGTGATGCTGCTTAAGAAATTTAAATAATAAAAATCAAATTAAAGCCATTTGAAAAGGCAGGCTTAGACCTCCTTGAAAAGACAGTTTGTGGCCTACCATCATTTGAGCACTTTTTCATGAAAAACCCCATTCAGCTTCCTACAGATCTAGCAGAGTTCATTCCATGGAGACAGAGAGGAGGGGAACAGAGAGGAGGGCTGTGGGGTGCGGTCTCCTCACTCCTGCTCTGTGCAGCCCAGCAGCTCCGACCGCAGCGTGATCCTCCCATACCAGGACCATGGAAGGATCCTTATGTGACGCGCGTGGATCGGGGGGTCGATGACGTTTTTCCTGTGGGTGTCATTGTCAAAATTGCCCTGGAACACCTGGTAAAGGAGAGTGAAGAACATCAATCATATAACTTCTTCTTGGGGATTACTTTTATTATTTTCTTATTTGGAGGTTTTTTTTTTTTGTTTTTTTTTACCCAAATGTGAGATTTGATAAATAATCATGCTATGTTTTTAAAAAAATATACTTTATTGATTTTTTTACAGAGAGGAAGAGAGAGGGATAGAGAGTTAGAAACATCGATGAGAGAGAAGCATCGATCAGTTGCCTCATGCACACCCCCTACTAGGGATGTGCCCACAACCAAAGTACATGCCCTTGACCGGAATCGAACCTGGAACCTTTCAGTCTGCAGGCTGATGCTCTATCCACTGAGCCAAAACGGTTTCAGCCATGCTATGTTTTTACAAACATATTGCAGCTTCTTTCTTTTTCTTTTTTAAAAAAATCGTTATTGTTGAAAGTATTACATATGACCCCCTCTTTCCCTTATTCAAGCCCATTCTAGTCCGCTCCCCAATCCCACCCCAAATCCCAGGCCTTCACTACCCAGTTGTCTGTGTCCACGGGTTATGCATACGTGCATACAAGTTCTTTGCTTGATCTTTTCCTACCCACCCACCCCTGCCTCTCAAAGCCCAGCCCAAATGCAGCTTTTTAAAAAATGATCATTTAAAAATAAGTTTATCAATCTTTAAAAAGAATTAAATAAGACAACAATTTTTTTGTGTTATGCTGGAACCTATGTTGATCTATCATTTTATCTGCCTATCAATTTTTAAAAACACAACACATCTTTATTTTTTGCTTTTATCACGGAGTGCTGCAGGTTAGGCAGTTTGTGCTAAAAGTGCTCTCTTCAAAGAGGTGACGCAGAGATCCAGATTGCTTGCAGATTTCAGCCACGTCTGAAACATGTGGCCTCCACACTCACAGAGGACAGGGCGCGAGAAGGTCGCTAGATTGTGCAGGATATTGGAAAGAGCAAGGTATGGAAACAGCTGGCATCCTTTCTGGATACATGTCATTGGCCTTAATCAATGATATGAACCTGGCCCAACTGAAAAGGGGGAAGTAGGGAGGAGAGCACGGGTGTTTGGTGAGCACAGGTCTCTGTCACAGTGTTTTTTGCTCCCTTCCCCATAGAGAGCAAGATTAATCCATCTTCAAGAAATAAAACCTAATCAGTGATGTTTTTGAACTACACTTTTATTTCTTTGCTTCTCTATTAATTGCTGGATCCATACAATACTGTTGTGACCACGGGGGCCCATATGCTCTTAGATATTGCCATTACATGACTAGTCTCCTTTTTCTTCTCTTGTTTCAAAACTTTTTTGAGTATTTTTCTCTCAAGAGACCTTCATAATAACTGTGAGAAGTGTCTGCTTTACAATAAAGGAATCAATACTATGACCTTGCCCTGGCCAGGTGGCTCAGTTGGTTGGAGCATCGTCCCATACACCAAAAGGTTGGGAGTTTGATTCCCCATCGAGGCACATACTGAGGTTGAGGGTTCAGTCCCTGGTCGGAGCATGTACAGGAGGCAATGGATTGATGTTTCTCTCTCGCCCTTCCTTTCTCACTAAAATAAATAAATAAATAAATAAAATTAAAAAAAATCAATTAAAAAAGTTATCTGGGGAGGATTAAAAAATACATATTAAAAAAAACGATGACATTAGTATCATGATAAGAATGTCATAAAATGATACATCACTTTCTGAGAAATTTATGCGTCTATAATGTTTTTTAAACCATGGATTCTGGATATTTGTTATTTAAGTATTTCTTACTGTTTCACATTTATACTTTTGGTTTAGAGCTATTAAGGATAGTAAAAATTACTTCGAGGTTTCCCTTTTAACCTTATGAGGCCCTAATGAGAAGACAATTTCATTTCTTACTTGAGATCAAAACATCAATATAGAGCTAAAGGGAGACCTGAAAATAAAATTTTACTAAAGCAGGGGGAAAACCCTCCATCATCATATGACAATATTTAGCTCGTGTCTTTGAACAGCCTAAAACTAAAGGGAATGCTTTAAAAACAGCCTTTTATTATCAGTTGGTTCAGCCCCACGTGATCAAAACGGTCCCCTGGAAAGAAAGAAAAATAAAGATATTCTTCTCTAAAGCATTAGACAGCATGGCACTGATTAATAGAAGCAACAGACAACATGGGGTAAGCTCTCTGCTGGTTTCATGGAAAGATGATGAGGGGAAACACAAGTGCCACTGACATCTGGTGGGGGAATGATTTTTCAACTTGTCACCAAATGTATCTCAAAGGCTATTATTGAAAAATACTTGCTGAAGAAGAGAATACTGAGCTATGCCACATCTAGAGTTCATCCTGCTGGCATGTCTGAATTCACATTCATGTAATAAAATTTTTATCTTCAGCAATGCTCTGGCTTGCATTGACCAAGGAGGAATTAGCTATGGATTAAAGTGTGTTACTAACTGACAGTGCCTCTGTTAGCACAAGTTCACATGTGTAGGACATACCAAACAAACACTTAACAAAATCTTAAGAGGTTGTCATTGCAACAGCAGAAAATAGGAGAGTACACACTATGGTTTCCTGACTTTCTCTCTGACATGTGATATTGGATTCGAATGCTTCACTGACACCGTGGTGTTACAATTTAATACAAAAGCTAAAATCCAATTTCCTAGCCCTGCTAGAGATTTTAATGTATATCTTTGGGATTAACAGAGTTTAAATTCATTAACTTTCATCATAAAAATCTATGACAGTCCAAAATATAGCCGTATGCCACTTGTTGGGAAGGAAATAATGGGAAGAAACAATTTTCTTTATGTTGCTGGTCTTCAGCATACGTTTCCATAAGAAACTATCAACTCACAAAGTAATAGTCCACTTATTACCTACTAGAGGGCCAGTGCATGACATTCATGCATGGGGGTGGGGGAGAAGGGTGTCCCTCAGCCCAGCCTGCACCCTCTCCAATCTGGGACCCCTTGAGTGATGTCCAACTGCCCGTTTAGGATCGGGCCTAAAGGGGCAGTCGGACATCCCTCTCACAATCTATTTACTACTGGCTCCCAACTGCTTACCTGTTTGCCTGCTTGATTGCCCTTAACAGCTTCTGCCTGCCAGCCTGAACACCCTCTAATCACTCCCCTTTCAGCCTGATCAATACCTAACTGCTCCCCTTCTGGCCCGATTGCTCCTAACTGCCCTCCCTTGCCAGCCTGGTACCTCCAACTTTTCTCCCCTGCAGGCCTGGGTCCCACCCTGCAGGCTTGTTCCCTTCCATCTTCCCTCCCTTGCAGGCCTGGTCCCTCCCAATTGCCCTCCACTTCTGGCTTGATCACCTACAACTGCCCTCCCCTGCTGGCCAACTTGTGGTGGCCATCTTGTATCTAGATGGGGGTGGCCATCTTTGGTCACATGAGGGCGGCCATCTTGTGTGTTGGAGTGATGGTTTATTTGCATATTACCTCTTTATTATATAGGATACTCATCTCTTTATCATGGAGAATACATAGAGAAATGGCATTACCTCTGAAACCGCACAGAGCTAGGCATTTCTGATTTATTGTATAAAAATCATAAATATTTGCATGCTGATTAGAAAATAAATAAATGAAGTTTCCTAAAACAGGATGACTTACAACCAAACTGTCCACAGAAAAACAGCCAAAATCTACTTGGAATCACCCAAACTGTGATCTAAAATTTCTGAAAATACAGCCTTATTTTCAGAGTTCTCTCAGTAATGACACAGCACGGAACACAAAGCACACATTTGCAAATTCCAGCATGACATCTTGTACTTGCTGTGCAAACATGTGGCTCATATGCTGCTTTCTTGTCTCGAGCACTGGGAAGAGCCTGCGTAAGAATGCTATCTCAATGTTTCACCTGGCCCAACATGCAAACTCAGCATTTTGAGTTAGCTTCATGAACTCTAAGAATTCTACTAGAGTGCTTTCACATACACACGTTAGAGATTTAAGCACCTTGATTGATATCAATCCTGAAATGGCTGTGGAGAACCTTAATCTCCATATAGCAGGGAAAACATTAGACCTTAGTTGTGAGAAAATGGCTTTTATTGAGAAATTTTTTTAAAAAGGAATTTGCAGTAGTTACAGTTTCAGGAGACTTACTTAGCTGATGATAAGTGTGCTGATATATTCAAACATGTTAATGCTCAGGGGTCTCTTAGGCTTAAACCAACATATGGGGTCTCAAGAAAAAAAGTACTCAAGGTGTTTTGGAGAGGTTTGCATAATTACAACCTAGGAGTATATAGGAGAAAACGTAGCTGCCTCAATGTGACTGAGATCTTGGATTTTGTTTTCTAATATCAACCCTACTCGTTAAAATTCAAATCAGACACAAGTGAGGATTCAAATCTCAATGCACAGAGACTATCGGACAAAATTTAATATTCCAGCAACACTTAATATTTTTACAAGATGAGGTTTGTCATTCTCTGTTAGAGACAATGGTATATTAAGGCCTGAGTAGATGTCATCAATAGGAGGTGCAAACGATCTTGGAGGGAGGCAGAATCCTCCGTAACAAAGTCTTAGAGTTGGGCATATCTCAGCTTCTCTTAGCAGTCATGTACTATGACTCCACCTTCCACAAATATCCAGAAATCCTTTGGGGGAATTTCTTGCGTATACTATTTAATTAGCAACTCATCTGGCTTATGAAGATGTAATTCTTTCTGCTTGTCCTAAACTTAAGTCATTAAAGGTTTTAAAGAGATTCTCATTGTTCTAAGCTTTTGGAATTTACTTCATATCTTACCTCATAAGCTTTTTTTTACAGCCTCCCTGAGCTCTGCAAGGCTAACAAGTCAGTATTTTAGCAAGGTGTCAAATGGCCATTAGTTCATCCCTCTGACCTTAAGGTCACCCTCTCTACATTTTAGTACTTCTTTTATGATACGTGGAGACTAAAACCATGTGTGGAATTCCAGATATTAAGAAAATAAATGGGTTAAATAAAGCTTTCTCAAGTTTTCTGTATTTTCATTTGCCTTGTTAATAGTTTCAAACAAAACTGTTGGCTTTATTGACTGATGGCCTTAAGAGAGAGAGAAAGAACAAAGATGAAAAATCTATTTCTCTAGGACAGCATTTGTGTGTGTGTGTATTGTGTGTGTGTGTGTTGTGTGTGTATGTGTGTGTTGTGTTGTGTGTGTGTGTGTGTGTGTGTGTGTGTGTGTGTAGGGGGGGCAGGGAAGTGTAAAAGCTAAGAATTCTTTATTTAGCATACATAATTTCAATTACGTATTCTCTTCGTCTGGAATGCTTATAAAAAAGTTAGAAGAGAACAATCTGATTCCCGAGAAACTATTTTTATTTAATTCTACCCATAAATGGAAGAAACAGACTTGGAAGAGAAGGCATAGCACCAAATTTCCTCTCTATTTCAAAAATGGAACTGTCCACCTATCTGTAGTAAGCTCAATTTATCAGGGCAGGTGTGTATTTTTTCAGACACTTCAAAAGTCTGCCTATCTATTAGCCAGGAATGTCTCTTCTTAAGTTCCATCTACTGATCTGAGTACTATATTCTTAATGAGTATAGAAATCTAGTTATCCAAACAAACAAACAAACAAAAAACATATCCCACATCACTTTTACATATTTAATAATAAATAACACAAACCTTTTTAATTCAAATTCAAGGGTAAACATTCATTGTGCTTTAAAAAACTTTCTCAAGTAAGATGTATTTCAAACTTTCCTTGATTTCATTCCATTGGTTTCCCTCTGGTTTAACTATAACTTGATTAAACTGTGGTATTTGTTTGGTCACAGTACGCAGTGGCTCAAAAGAGTATATTTTGTTGCAGATACAATTTTTCTATCAATGCAGCCTAAGATTTAAAACTATTATACTACATTTTGGGTCATGACTGATTGATTTATGGTCAAATAAACTCTAACTTTTTCAGAAACTTTCTCTAAAGCCAGGATTTGTACCAATTTTTTACTTTGTAAAATAGATTTATAGTAGATGTAGAAATTTATATTTATTTCAATTTCATTTTATTTTATTGAATTTATGGCATTTTAAAATAGTAATTCCTAGTTAAAATTATGGTGTATTTAAAAAGTAGTGGAAATTTAGTGGACATTAGGATTTAAGTATCTATTCCATAAAGTAACCATTTATGTATTATATAAGTATAAAATCTGATTTTTGTAGTGACATAAAGGACCTATACTTATTACTTTATAGTTCGGCATCATAAAATTCATTTTTTTGTACTTAGTATCAACATTCCTCGAAATTTTTTAATTGTCAAATATTTCTATTATAGCTTGAATCAATGTTTTGACTTAATTCCTTATGTAAATTTTCCCAGCATAAGTATGCACAAATAGTATTAAACATAATATTTATCCATTTGGATAGGGTTTATGAGAGAGACTTCATTTTTTTTCTGGTTCTATGATTAGATTATCAATACATTTTAGGCTAAGCTGCAATTTAACTTATACCTACTTTACCTTATCTTGGAGCATTTAAAAAAAAACAAAGCTTCTTATTAAAAAATAAAATGAAAATTATTTTTAAATATATGTTATTATTTTTTAAGAAAGTTTCTATTAGTTGTATAAAATGGGGGGGAAAACAGGACCTAGGTAATACTTTCAATAATAAAGATTTTAAAAATTCTTATCGGCAGTTTCACATGTGTGAAACTTCTGTTAGTGATTGAATATAAAAAGTTTGAAAACAAAGTTTGATTCTTTTAGCTGACATAGACTCTAGCTATTTTCAGTGAATTCAATTTTCTAGGAAAATTTACTAGCATCCTGAAGCCATTTCATGATTGAATGGCTAGTATATCATTCTTGATGGTTTTCTCTACAATCAATTCCACTAAACCAATGAAACTGTAACAAAATTAGTCTAAATATAAGTACATTCTTTCAGATGTAATAAGGAAACAAGAAAACCAGTTTTCAGGTAAATTCCAATATTCCAGGAAATGTTCCTTGGAAAATAGTGCCTATCAAGAAGAGAATCACATTCTAAGACATATCCCCAATAAACAAACAAACAAACAGAAAATCCTGAAAGACTATTGTTTGAGATAGTGGGTTGTATTAACAAGAGTCTATATTGATCACCAGCCTGCAGAAGAACGAGTTGGGGGTGAGCCATCACTATCGGACACCCCAACAATGCTGAGCAAAAATCCTCAGCAGCACAGAGGGACGGGGAGCTGTCACAGTGTCTTCCAACCCAAAGCATCTTGAGTGGCACTGCTGCCCTGCAAAAGTGCTGATGAGGTAAGGCCATATCCTCCTGAAACACTGTGCTAGCAGGTGAAAATTTCTGCATAGTTGAGGATGTGTCAAATCGAGTTTAGTCACAGCATCTGCAGGCACATGTCATTTCAGTGAGCAGTGTATAGTTCATACAACTTTGTGTCATAAAAGACTAACCTTACCTAAAGGGATCTTTGACCTTTGTCTTCAGCTACTGGGGGAAAATTAACTCCCTTGGAAAGTCCTGTAAAATAAGAGGGTCTCTGTTTATGTGGGGGCTTTAGGATACACCAAATAGTCCATGCCAACAATGTGAGTTATGATGGCGCCTTTGGACCAGAGTCATTGCTGGAGGGACTGGAGACTAAAGTCAGCCATGGAAGCATTTAACCATGTCTAGGTGATGACATGGTGACTCCAATAAACATTCTGCACGTCAGGGCTGAGTGAGTTTCCCTGGTTGGCAGCACTGTCCCGGACTCCACTGAGAGAGAACAGAAAGCTCAAGCCTTGACCTTTTCTGGACTCTGCTCCACATGCTTGGCTAATTTTTATCTGAAACCTGTCGCTGTCATGAAGTGTAACTTTGAGTATAGTTTAAGTAAGTTCTGGGAGGAATTATCCCAGATAATTCCTTAGAAGGAATTATCCCAGATAATTCCATAGAAGGAATTATCCAACCAGATGTGGTCTTAGGGACCTCTGAACCTGTAATTGGTGTCAGAAAGGAGTGGAATTGTAGACTTGCAAACTTTGCAATGAGCAATTAATATTGCAAAGTGAGTGGGCTTTTAAATTTGTAATATTGATTAGTCTGAAAAGGGTCCTTAGTTGTCTGAAAGAAACGTGTCCAAACTTTCTCATATGATGTGCCATACTTGTGACAAGATTAGTTATTATCTCAGTCTTTCCTGATTCTTTGATTAAATCCTGACTTGATAACCTATTTCAATGTATTTTTTGTAGTCCTAGAGTATACTGTCTACATTTTCTACTCATCGGTTCTATTCTATTTTTACTTGCTCTTGTTTTTATTTTCTGGATAGTATTTTTTTTTCATTGACATGAACTTAATAAATATATCAAACAACTAGTATTACTTGTGCCGTTTCATATTTTAGTAACAAAACAATTCCACATCTTTATTCTCCTATATTTCTTTAATGTCATTTTTTTTGCAAAGACTTACACATTCTTTGGGGAATATTACTTTGGCCATCTACTGAGGATTAATTTAAAATCAGAGAGACTGCAGTCAGGTTTTCTGAAAGCTGTAGAGCATGGTGACATATATAAATAATTCTGCCTCATATTTCATACTGGATGCCAATTTTTCTGTATTCCTTTCAAAATGTTGTTTTGTTTCTAAGCCCTTTTAAAAGTCTGGATGGACCCTGGTTGCTTCATAGATTTCTTTGCTTTCCAAGCTCCCTCAAAGAAATTAAATAAAGCTTTCAAACTGCCCATCCAAAGATTTAACTCCAAAGGCCCAATTATAGAACATTCTTGTTTGGTGGGGGAGTGAAAAGAAAAACATGGAGACAAGTTCCATGTCTTTCTTCCACCTGCACATGAATCATTTCCAACCACTGAAGTTAATATATGGATTCTCTGAGAAAATTGTTCCCACTCCCATTGTTGCTCTCAGGAGATTTCCAGTGACTCTGAAAAGGGCTCTTTTTTGTTATTATGCAAACATCTAGGTCTCTGGCTTAAGGGAATGCTACATTTTGCTGAACTGATCTGGATTTGCCTCATGCTTCCACTGTATATAAATCTTTGATTATATTCCAAGAATTTTTTACTTAGCCACAAATTTGATGTTCACTTAGAATTCTTGCAGTACTATTTTGCAATCTATTGTTCTTTCTGTTAGATTTTTTTTCCCTTTAAAATGCACCAATGATATATTTTAAATATAATTGGCCCCAAATGCAAATATGCTGTATTTTTTTCTACCCTGGCTATAACGGGTCATTTATTACTTTTTGAATCGTCACATGTTCTCTGTCATTTTCCTCTAATTAGTATGAAAGCTAGTTGGCTGATACACAATTCTGGATTGGTAGAGAGAGCTGTAATCTCTTTCTAAAGTTCATTCTTTCCTGGTTTCTCTGGGGGTTGAAGTGTTGAGAAAGAGGAGGAAATGGCACATCTTTGGGACTATTTTTGAGAACTTGTAACTTCTGGCCTCACATAGAAGGAGTCATCTGACCCAAAGAGAGATGAGATTAAGGGTCTGCCTCTGTATAGTCATACCAACTTCTCTGTTACTGGAAAGCTGGCATAGGTTACACTTGCAATTTCCTAGTCCAGTGTGAGAGCGATAAGTTGAGCCAAGGATCTGCTAAAATACAACCCGGTCAGGTGAAAGTGGATAGGGACTGGGGACAGAGCAGCCACCTCCATTCCGTCTGTGGTTTTCTTTCATAACCTGGACTCCAGGGAGCTGGAGACCTGGCAGCTTCCTAGAAAGAGCCAGAAAAGCCTCCCTGAGACATTCACATGCCTTTTGTTATTAGGCATTGTCCCTGGAAAATCACCCGGAGAAAAATCAAAGCAGAAGACTCTGTTGACTGTTATGTTCCTTCTCCTAAGCTAGCTGGCATTTAGAATGCTCAGTCAAAAAGTCAGTAGGTGGGACACACCACCATATTTAACTCCTTTTGTGATGAAAGTTTCCTTAAGTTAACAGGAATATCCTAGGAAATATATCACACAGGATGACTGCCTGTAAAGATTTATGGAACATAAAATATGTCATTCTAAACTGTGGCTATATATTTACACTATCTGTCCTCTAGCACTCAGATTTTAACTGCCATAAGAAACATTCCTGCAGAAAATTTAGAACTGGAAAACCATCTCCTTTTCAAAGGTATCTCCAGGAGATATTACCAAGTGTTGCCAGAAACTAAGAGTATCTAACTTTTTCTTTTCGGTCTAACATCAGAAATGCAGAAATGTCTTTCCATTTTTTTCTATAAAGTACAGGGTAGTCTGCCTTTGTTTGGAAGCCCAGTGCTCATCTCATAGAATTTCCTAAATCACACCCAGAATTTGCATTTTATCAGAGTAATCTATAGTCTGACTCTGTCCCTTCATAGTAGATATGCAGATGGTGGTGCAGTAGAGAAATTGGTGCCTGATATTTCTCATTCCACATTAAGAACTTTTTGTCACTCCACATCTCTGAAGGGTTTCATACTGTCTTGGTCAGAAATGACTTCGTACAGAGATATATGTATGAGCACAGCAGTGATTTAAGCATTCAGCATATGTCTCAACCAAACTGGTGCTGAGGAGAAAAGAGTGTCAGGGAGTGGCAGAAGATAATCCCAGAGATGAGTGATGAGGCAGCAAAGGGGGAGTTCATAGCTGAATAGTAACAGTTTTTCTTAGGTAAGCTCGTTATTGGGTTCATTACTGCCATTTATTAAATGATAAAATACTTGAATTTTTAACCTTTATTAAAGTTTTATTTCCTTGACCATTCCAAATATATCAACAATCAATATATTTTTTATGTGTTAACAGTTTGATCATTGCATAGTGTCCCACTTGGTCTAACACTTGATGGGCCACTCACAGTAGTAATACAAAGATGATCTAAATAAGATAATGAGTAATTATTTTCTATTGAGGAATACTGTTATATGATTGTGTCTAATAATATATAAACTGATCATAAATATGAGATATTAAGAATTTTCAGTGCAGAGATTTTTATTAATTTCTAATGAGTGATGGCTGATTAGGAAGACAAAAATTAGAAAATGTTAAGACTTCCAGCATTTAAGCATTGGGAAGTTAAGACCCCAAAGCATATAATAAAAATGTTATATACTATTATGTACACATTCCTTGTGTTTTTCACACATCTATTTTTCATTCATGCAGAAGATCTGTTAACTTTAAAAAAAAACTACATGTTTTCACATTTTAGGTAGTTTATCATTTTTTTTTTTAAATAAAGGTGTTCTAGGTCTTTGGGACATAAAATAACACAAAGAAGAAGTGCATATTAATTACTCATTGTATTTCCTCCATTGTTTTGCCTTTTCTCCATAAACTTACTAAGAATGTGTTTCATAGAATCTGTGCTGATATGTTATCTGTCACTAAATATGAGTCATAAGAGCAATCAACTTCCAAATTGTTGAGTTTTATGGATTTTGTCCTTGATATTTAATTGTTTGTGGTGTATTTTTTCCTACTACCTGATGACATGTCCTTAAATAAACACTTTAATTTTGTTTTAAATAAAGAAGATCAAAAAAGTCCAAACACCACCTAAGAAATGTAAAGGCTTCACTGGCCAAAATTAACCATATATTTCACATTGCTAAATTTTTAATAGTATAGACTTTAAAATAACATACAAAAAATTCCTTTGCAACTTTAAAAATCAATCCGTGAAGAAAGACAACTAGTTTTAAATTGACGTCTCCAAATAAACCAAGTGACTTCTTAGAGTTAATAAGCTCCTTAACATACAATGGCCTCTTGCTGAAACCGGTTTGGCTCAGTGGATAGAGCATCAGCCTGTGGACCAAAAGGTCCTGGGTTTGATTCCGGTCAAGGGCATGTACCTTGGTTGCGGGCACATCCCCAGTAGGGGGTGTGCAAGAGGCAGCTGATCGATGTTTCTCTCACATGGATGTTTCTAACTCTCTATCGCTCTCTCTTCCTCTCTGTAAAAAAATCAATAAAATATATATTTTTTTAAAACATACAATGGCCTCTGATTGTTCCTATAGCTAGCTAGTCTGTCACTTTAGATTATCTTTTATTTCTACCATGTAGCTAGTTACTTGATTCTTCAATTGTCATTATTTAAGCTACTAACCCTCTCCAACCCATAAACCCACTTCCTATTCCTCTCTTCCTCTCCTGCTCTTCTTTATGCTAGGTTCAGGAACGAACATCTTGAGGTAGGCAGGACACTGAAAAGACGTGGCAATGGAAAGGCAGTCCTGTCTATTTGCCTCTGAAGTTGCATCCAGTTTTTTGCCTTGCTTCTGAACCCAAGCCCTCACTTCACAGCTGATTCTGGTAAGAGTCTCTATCATGTTGCTCTCTGTGCACCTTAACTACTGTCACTCTGCTCACTGGTGACAATAAACTACCTTCAAATTTAAATGTGTTCAATGTGGTATCCTTTCCCAATCCAGCAGGCAGATCTAGAACTGCAAACAACTTCCACTTTGCTGTATCAGTTCTATACTGGAATATTTCCTGAGTTTGTGGCCTTGTTGCTCTTTGGCAAAATTTCCAGAGGTCCCATTCTGTTTTTGGCAGGAGCATAAATTGCCAATGCTAAATGAGGACTTAAAGGATTTCCTTGAGCTTTGTAATTGGTATATTATATGTATTATGAAAATAATTAAGCCTCTTTATTCACACTGTTTCAATAAATACTTTGTCTCGGCATCAGAATATTTTGTCTCTGCAAGAGACTTCCATTCAGCCTTAAAGAACACAATTTTTAAAATATTTAATTCTATGTGATTTATATGGCACTAAAAATGGAATCATATTAACTATTATTATCTCCCTCTCTCCACTTCTGGGCAGATTTACAATTGTGAGTATATAAAACACAAAGTTTATTCTTTTAAAAAATATATTTTATTGATTTTTTACAGAGAGGAATTGAGAGGGATAGTTAGAGTTATCAATCAGCTGTCTCTTGCACACCCCCTACTGGGGATGTGCCCACAACCAAGGTACATGCTCTTGACCGGAATTGAACCTGGGACCCTTTAGTCCGCAGGCTGACACTCTATCCACGAAGCCAAACCGGTTTTGGCACAAAGTTTATTCTTGTATTATTATGTATTATTTATTGTTTTATTTTCCCTATAAACAATTATAAATCTACTTTTTCCCCACCCTACAACTTAAAATTAAAAAGGGTCAGCTCATCATTTAACTTTACATTATGTCAAAATAGCAACCTTCTCAGGTGATATCTGGTGCTTGAAAATACCACCACATTTATGTAAATATAGGCAATTTCACATTCTTCACACCAGCCATATCCTAGTCAGGTCCCATAATATTGAATTACAACATGGAAAATAGCAGATGAAATTCTAAATAACTGTGATACCAGATGGTGGTTATTTAAATAAGACTGTCCTTATTTTTAGAAAACAAACTATAGCCTCATCTTTTTAACTTAGCTCTAATTAATTCACTCACCAAATACCTCAGTAAGCACTCTACTGTGGCTACATATAAACCTCCATCATGTGAGGGCACAACTCACTCGCTATTTTTGAAGTTGAGTGTTTTGTGCAGTCAAGTAGTTACTGAAAATTGCTTTTAGAAAAGCAGCTACTTTCCTTCCCTCCCTGCTTTATGTAAAGCAGTAACAGGGCTCTGAGTGCATGAAACTCATGATCTCCATGCGAGACAGAAGAGAATATCTCTTTGCTCCCGCAGTTCAAACACTGGGGGCTGCTCCACCTTGCAAGGCTAATTCACCCCTTGGTGTTCCTCCTGCTGGCATCCTCCTCAGTGGTTGCCACTGAAGATTCCATCCATTTCCCTCCCAAGGGCTTCTGCAGGTTTTAAATTTCTGAGCCAGGTCAAACTTCAAAAGAAAAGCTTGGCTATTGACTGCTGGACCCATGTCTCCTCCGTCTGCCTCACTGATGAGCTTGTCTTCCCAGGTTTTAAATATTCAAATTTAATTTCAGCTAATGGAGGGTGCCAGGTTCAGCAGGAATGAAGGAAGGCCTGTAGTTACTGTCCAATTTGAATATATCCTACAAAACACATTCTGGAAGCTTTATTAATGAGAATTGTTACTTGCTTCTTGTTTTGCACATTAATGTTGAGAAAACTAAGGAAGTCTCGAAGGAGCAGGAATTCTGTTTACCCATTGGAGAGCCATGGACTTTTATGAAATGGATATAACCTTTGCTTTACTTCTTTCCCAGAGTTGTCTTATCAGAGAGCACACTGGGTAGGTTATTGATTCTTCAAAGTAAGTTGACTTGAAAACAAAGTTCTTCCACCTGAGTTGAGCTCCTTCTTAGATTGGGAGTTCTTGGCGGCCCTGTATCATGCTGAGATCCTTTCCCCTATACACGTGGCCTAGAGAAGACAATAACTTCCTGCTGACACATGAGTGAACGAATAGTCTGTGTTCCTAACTCGTTAAATCTATTATTAAAATTTAAAATTTGTTGCAAACTAATACGTATTTACCTTCTAGTGTTCATAAGAGAATTGACAAGCTTATTAAAATCTACACTTACTTTGGAGACACTGATTCATACTGACTTCTATTGGCAAATTAGAGGCCAACCAAAGTTCTAATGAATTAGAATATATTCCATTTTGACTTGGAAAAATTCAAAATTAACACTTAGTTTCAAAAACTTACTTTTGACTTTGGTCTCAGTTAGAGTCATCTTTTTCACTTACCGTATTTGCCGGTGTATAAGACGACCCTTTGGCCCTGAAAAATATGTCTCTAAGTGGGGGGTAGTCTTATAAGGCGAGTATATAACAAACTCTGTATTTTTAGTGGAAATGTTAGGGGGTCGTCTTATACGCCCAGTCGTTTTATACGCCGGCAAATACGTATTTTTCAGGGCCAAAAAATCATCTTATATGCCGGCAAATACGGTACGTATTATTCGCATTAGCTGGGGCCTCTGTAAACATTTAGATTCCTAGCTCATCCCCAGAGCAGAGGCACGGCCCAGAAATCTTTATTTCTTCAAAAACTCTCTCACCAGTGCATGATCAGATGTTTTTGGTAACAACTAAATTAAAGAGTTCACCAAGGTATTGTAGACTGTACTTGATGAATATGTGTCATTAATCTTTAAGGTCCAACAAAATCTTATGGGAAATAGGGCTTTGGATTTTCTTTTATAGAAAATCCAGAGTAAAGCTGCAATGTTTTTGACTTGTGCTTTTAAAAAGCCTGGATAATTTTTCAGGGAAAGAGACAAAATAAAATATTAGAAGCTTCACTTTCCCCCCAAAGATGAAAGCTCCCAAAATGTGAATTCAGGTTTACTTAAGCACTATGATATTATGACTAATATACTGGATGAAAAATTCATCTTAAATTTGTAATGTTTCCATATAAGTACTCTTCCTGAAATTTATTATTGTTTTTACTTTGGCTTATAACCTTAAAAATTAAACACTGAAAGTGTCTGTGAAATTTTGCAATTTTCCTGCTAACTGCAGTAAAAAACAGATCCAAAAGTATAAAACAAATGTCACTTTCATGAGAGCAAAGGAACATTTGACTTTCAAATAAAAAAAATGTTTCTGAGTCCATGTTGTAGACAAATATAAATGTTGGTTAAATGTTATAAAATAAATATTGTAGACTAGAAAAATTAAGACTAAAGGGACTGTGATGAGACTGTTATCACATGCTCAATTATAAAAGGTTTAATGTGGAATTTTGTAAAAAAATACTGAAGTTAACTATAATTTTTATAAATGCTCTGAGAGGGTAGGGAAAAGCTGAGTCTAAAGGAAAATAATAAAGCACCTATTTTTTTTTCATTTGACTATTGGTATGCAAATACACACATTTATATATATATATATATATATATATATATATATATATATATGCCTATCCACATATATAATTTTCCTTGGCATTGCTTTCCTGAGGCTTAGTCAGCTATGACTAATGAAAAACAGTAGAGGCATTCATATATTTTAAAAAGTTAATTTACACCACTTACAGTAAATCTAAAATATTGCTATTATGTTAATATTATTTTGCTGAAATAATAAATCTTATTTCTGGATCTACATTAGATTCCATACACATACTCCAAAAATATATTAGAGCCAGCAGTCTAAAACAACAACAACAACAACAGACAGAAAGGCAAAAATAAAGGAATTAGAAAACTCTGTAAATATTTCTTTTTGAATTATGCATCAATAAAATAGTTCACAAGCACATATTTTTCCCTGAAACATTCAATTCACTTATTATATTTATTAAGACAAAAACTTGTAGTTAAGTTTGCACTTGTAAAGAATAAGGACATTTTTCCCTTACGGAAAGTAACCATGGAAAACAAGACAGAAATAATACTAAGAGTCAACAGGAGTTGGCTTGTTGAAGTTTAGAAAAATTAATTGCTAAGTTGTGTAGGGCCTCTCTAAAGAAAATGAGCACATCTATAAATGATATATGAATTATAAGTAAAATACATAGTAATAATAGTAAAAAAAACAAGAAAGCAAAACAGTAATTTGGATATATAAAATATATCAATATATATAAAAGCCAAGCAACCAGAACACTAGAATGGCCAGTCACTACGACACGCACGGAGGCCAGCCAACTTGCCTGATCAGGGGGTGGCCCCTTCCTCCAGCTAGCTTTGGCTAAATCAGAGGTAGGGCCAGCCTTTCAACCTCCCTTGGCCCCTCTGCCTGCTGGCTTGACCCAATAGGCCCCCAACCGGGTAGGCCAGCCAGACCCCACCTGTGCATGAATTCATGCACCGGGCCCTAACTAGTATATGTGTACACACACACACACACACACACACACACACACACATACTGAGTGGCCCAATTTATTTATATATATATATATATATATATATATATATATATATATATATATATACTGAGTGGCCAGATTATTATGCATTCAGATATCTATATCTTTATTTAAATACATATATTCACAAATGTTCAAAAACTTAATAATACATTTTCTCATTTATTTTATAAAATTCCCTTCTCTGTGGGAATGGAGATGCTTATGTCCTGAACATATGTCTCTTCTTATACATAATGTATTTCTTTATTATAATAGTAAATGCTATATATTTTTTAAATATGTTTTATTGATTTTTACAGAGAGGAAGAGAGAGGGATAGAGAGTTAGAAAGATCAATGAGAGATCAATGAGAGAGAATCATTGATCAGCTGCCTCTTGCACACCCCTTCTGGGGATGTACCCGAAACCAGGGTACATGCCCTTGACCGGAATCGAACCTGGGACCTTTCAGTCTGCAGGCTGATGCTCTATCCACTGAGCCAAACCGGTTTTGGCAGTAAGTGCTGTTTTTTTTTTTTTTTTTGTATAGTTTATTGGTAGTTAATTTTGTCAGTAATACATAGTAAACTTATCTGTCTTTTCTTTATTACTTTGAATTAGTTATAATATTATAAACAAACTGGCAAAATTTGATTTCAAAACTATAAGTTACATTAGCTGAGTTTAGCTAATTTTCCTATTTATAATATTGAATTGGTTTAATTTTTCAGAAATTTTGACATTGGATAGATAACACTGTAATATTGTCTCATATGAGAATTCTGACTTACTCCCTTTTCACTGACTGTATCAATATACATTCATAATTTTCTGACTTGCCTAATGAGAACCTATTTATTTTTTAAAATAAGACTTATTTTGGAAATGTCAAAATCAAAATCATGTGTTATAATAAATGCAACTCCTAAGTGAATGAACTTACAGTTATAATCTGTTTTACTTATGCTTATGAGGGTAACTTTCTGAGGCTCTATATTAATTTTAAGGTAGGACTGATACTTTTGAAATGTATACAATCACTAAAACAAAAAAATGTTATAGAAAATAAGTCAACAAAGAAAATATTAACCATTCAATTAATCCAAAAGAAGGCAGGAAAATAGAAAGAAATGAAGAAAACATGTGACAAGTAGAAAATAAACAGCAAGATGATGGATGTGAACTCAATTACATCAATACTCATTTCAAATATAAATACTCCAGCAAAAATCAGAGAAAGGTGGATTTTAAAAAAGGAGACCCAGCTATATGCTACAGAAGAAATGCACTTCAAATACAAAGTACAGTTAGGCTAAAAGTAAAAGGACAGGAAAAACATATACCGTATTTGCCGGCGTATAAGACGATTTTTTGGCCCTGAAAAATACGTATTTGCCGGCATATAAGACGACTGGGCATATAAGACGACCCCCTAACATTTCCACTAAAAATACAGTGTTTGTTATATACTCACCGTATAAGACTACCCCCCACTTGGAGGCATATTTTTCAGGGCCAAAGGGTCGTCTTATACGCCGGCAAATACGGAACTAACATATCACTAATCAAAAGAAAGCTGAAGTACCTCTATCATTACCCATAAAGTAGATTTCAAAGTAAAACATATTATCAGGATAAAGAAGGGCATTTTCTAATGATAAAGGAGTTATTTGAGCAAGAGGACAGTATGATTCTAACTACTCATGCATCTTTTAATAGATCTTCAAAATACATCAAGCAAACACTGATATAACTGCAAGAAGACATTCTCAATTATAGTTAGAGATTTTCACATTGTTCTCTCTGTAACTGAGAGTACAAGTAGATATAACCCAGTAAAGTTCTAGAACAGTTGAATAACACTATCAATAACTTGGCCAACATAGCACAAAAGTTTTACATACATTTCAGACTAAGATAATGAAGGAAAATATGTAACTATGAAAATTTCTAGTCTATTAAGGAAAAAAATTAAATTATTCACATATAATCATTAAATCACATGCTTAATGTAAATAAATCAAAGAAGTATTTCACCACTACAATGGTTTCACTACATTTTTCTTTGTACCTCTTCCCAAATCATTCTATATAATGATTTTACTATTATAAATGTGCTTTCTACTTATTATAATTTTGCTTTTTAGACATGGATTATGGATGAAAATACTTATCTACTTTAAAATTAATTTCAAGAGTGGTATACTTTATGAAGTTTATAAATCTTCAACTGATGAGACATAAATATTTTCTATACATCAGAATGCCTACTGTAAAATGTGAAAGAAAGGAACTGAAATTATTACTTGCAATAAATGATGGCAGATATTTGTCTACATCTCAAAAATAAATTGAACAGAGTTTTACAAAATACCCAATATTAATTCAATCTAAGATAACGCTAATTATAAAACATGGCATTATTTTATGTTCTAGAAAATAATAAGTGCTGACAATCAAATTGTGACATTGCAAGATACAATAGTTTCTTAGATGGTAAAATGTGTGTGTGTTCTGAAATATTCAATGAATGTATCAAGAAGCTAAATGAGTTTGCTCTAAGATATTAAAAAGTAAATAGGTGTGGTTACACTAAAACATGGTCCTCTAAAACAAATTTTGTGTGAACTAAATTCAGACTGTTAACTCATTTAAAAAGCCATTGCGGAATTAGAATTTCTAGAAAAATTTGTAAGTTTTCTGACAGAATATCTGAAGAAAAAAGATATTCTCAACTCTCTATTGGCTAATCACACAATAGCAGGAATAACTATTATATAAAATACTTAATGTGTATAAAATTGTTGTATATGTTCACCCAAATCCTTAAACAAAGATATTTTGTGTCTGTTGATGTTCTCTGAAAGCTAGGGTTATTTGCAAAAAGACTCCAAGCAATAAATTAATTTCATTAGTTCAGCTGAGGCCATATTTTAATATGTGACCCAACTAATTATTGATATTAACCCAGAGCATGTCCATTCTCCAGGATCCATAAAAATCCAGACCAGTAGATACCAGAAAAAGTTGCTCAAAATGGCAACAGCTTTTAGAAAGACAATTAGAAAATATATGGGATAGAAAGGTATGATGCATTAATATATATCTGTCATTGAAATATTAAAAAAATTATAGAGGCCAAAATTAAACAAATATATGAATCAAAACTCAATTTAGGAAGTTGAGCAGAGGAATGTTCTGTATTTTAATTTTGATGAACTAGTACAAGAGTTGAAATTTGTGTATTTCTAAAATTCCCAATTATTAAAATAATAAAATACAAAATTAAAAAATATTTTAGTTAACGTTTGAATTATTTTTCTCCAAAGACCATTTTCCATGTGGACCAGTAATGTATTTTAATAAGAAAAATAATAGCATCATGTGTTAGAACAATACTTACATGTGCCTTATGATAAATTAGTTGTTTCTATTAGGTTTATAAAATATAAGCTGAATCTTACTTAGTTGGATATTAGGCAATTGAGAATATAGAAATTGTTATTAGTAAAGTAATTTGTTTTCCTGCATCATTACCATATTTGACTATAAACTTCTTTAAGTGCTGTTCTCTAAAGCTTTTTATCTAACATACATTTTTCAATGCATGTGGCCATTATATATACCGTATTTGCCGGCGTATAAGACGATTTTTTGGCCCTGAAAAATACCGTATTTGCCGGCGTATAAGAGACTGGGCGTATAAGACGACCCCCTAACATTTCCACTAAAAATACAGAGTTTGTTATATACTCGCCGTATAAGACTACCCCCGATTTGGAGGCATATTTTTCAGGGCCAAAAAATCATCTTATACACTGGCAAATACGGTATATATATATATATATATATATATATATATATATATATATATATATATGCAATTCATTCAATCAAACTTGGATACAAGTTGATCCTCCACCTCAGCATATTATAAACCACATGGATTACTTACCTTGTCTTTTCTTTGTTTTTCATCTTGGTACACAGTCCAGTGCTCTCCGTCATTGCTGTAAGCTAGTTTGTAGGAGCCTACGAACTGTACATGACCAAAATCTTTAGCTCCTTGTGTAATGATGCCAGTCACTTTGGTAGGGACAAGAAGATCTACCTAAAAAAAGGAAAACACATAATTTAAATGCCACAATAGAGTCTATTATACATTTGCAAGTCTCTTTAACTCAGGAGATTAAGAAACACATATGCTAAAGGCAAAATTCCATTGATTATCTGTAATTTGAAAGTAATGACTAAGTTTATTAATGGCTTGTAATTTGGATTTTGCCACCGGGGTAAACAATTTAAAACTTAAACAACCACTTTGACCATTTTAAAATAAAAAGATGGTCATTTCAGCATACCAATCACTTTTATATTAAACTTATTCATCCAGCTGTGCAGTTTTGTGTAATTGAGACAGTTTTGAGCTGGAAAGCTTGACCTTCTTGAGACTGGTCATTATCTCCCAGATATTGTATTATAATTCAGTTTCCTGACTTTACTGGTCAATTCATAATAATAAAGTTGTTGCTATGTACACATCAGAAACAAAAAGTGTTTCCCTAGCCAGTTTGGTTCAGTGGATAGAGCATCAGCCTGTGGACTGAAAGGTCCAGGGTTCGATTCTGATCAGGGCACATACCCAGGTTTCAGACTCCATCCCTAGTAGGGGACATGCAGGAGGCAGCCGATCAATGATTCTCTCTCATTGATGTTTCTATCTCTCTCTCCCTCTCCCTTCCTCTCTGAAATCAATAAAAATATTTTTAAAAGAGACAAAAATTATCTTAGATGTTTCAAAATTAAACATTAAATAAAAATTCAATCCTGGTTTCATGAATTTTAATCAGTTCATTGATATATAACAAATTAATAGTAATCATTATCTAATGAAAATCCTCTTTCAGAAAACTACAATCCTAAAAATATTGAGGAGAAAGTTGAGTATTGTTCAAAGATGAAGGATGATGAAAATATACATCCAGGACTTTTGGAATCTGTGTTTATAATGTGTGTTTGTTCCTACAAAATATATACTTAAAGGACACATATATACTTAAATACCAAAGGTGGTTTAGGAAGCATTAAATTCATCAAATTGAAATACAAAAGATAGGGATAATTTTTATCAAAGGATACATAACATTGAATAATTTAGTATTCTCCCCATTCTTTTCCTAATTCATGCATCTTTTTTTTACATCATGTGATGCTCATTAAATAAAAAGGAACAATTTGTTTCCATGTGGACAATTCTTTTAAGACCTTTACTTTTTGTTCCTTAATATTTCTTGATCTATGACTTCCTTTCTCCTCTTACAATAGCCACCTACTTCCTCCTACTTCCTCTGACTAAGCGCCCTGTTACATCCTTGATCTTATCATCTTTAACTGTCACGATCCCATGTGTGACCTTGGCTGCTTTCAACCACCATGTCCTTTTGTTTGTTTCTATTTCAGATTCTCCATCCTGAGATGCTCATAGCCACAAATAGATAGCCATGGGTCAGATACAGGTCATGAATGAGAAGAGAGGGCTAGGAGAATGCATTGAATAGAGCATAATTAAGGACAGATACTCATTAAATAAAAATATGAACAAAGTTCCCAATGTTTCACAGCCTAGAAATATTTCCTTTAAAAATCACATAAACTTTTATTTAATTAAAAACATGATGCTCAAAATGAGCTTTGGTCCTTTATTAAAATACTTGAGAAAGTCTAACAAAAGCTACAAAATACTGTGCTTCTGTTTTTGCTATTTTCCAAGCATGTATTATACCATCTAAAAACCTTGTGCATCCTATAGCAATGCAGGTTGGCAAAACTGTGGTAACCTGGGAAGGAAACTGCTATTGCTCACACTATGCTAAGTGTTTTCTTGTATGTGTTTATTGAACCCCCTCAACAACCCTGTATGACGGGGTAGTCTCTTCACTTTAGGGATGAGGGACAAATGTCTGACATAATTTTAGTCAAAGATAAAGAGTGAGTAAAGGAAGAATCCCAGATTCAAATCCATGTCTTTCCCATTCAAAATTCCGCCATACATAGAGATTCTCAGTTAATGATTTTTTCCCCCATTCTCTGTGACTATCTCAGGAATTTCTGAGGCATCTTAAGTCTTTCTCACAACACTCATCACATTTACAGCAACTCTAAGCCCTAGACAAAAACAACCCTGGGTTTACAATACTGGGAAAGCAGCCCTGTTTTCTAACACGAATTTCCCCTCTGTTATTCAGCTGTTGGAGCTTAAAAATATGGATTGCTTTTGTTGTCCTAATTCCAGAGATAATTGCTCTGAGACATAATAGAGATAGCTGCTGGTCTTCAAAGTGTTCTGGATGCTGCTAACACTCAATAAATGAAACCATATTCTCTCTCTCTCCTCTTTCTGCTCTGAGTCACTGTTTGCCATCAAGGCTATAAACACACAGGAACTCAAACTGCCTCCAAGAATATGAACACCTCTGGGGCAAGATTCCTTATTTCCTAAACCTCCTATATAGTCCTTAGCTAACGCGATGCAATGAGGAGGCTTGTAGCATCCCCTTTTCTGTGGTGTTTCTTAAAGCCAGCTGGGCTTCCTGCTGCCTGCTGGGTGGAGATGTTTTCTCCTGCAGTTCTATGTCTTGGCTCTTTCTAACAGATAGGGTTTTCCCCTGCTCAACTGTTCCCCTTCTCCAGTTTTTTTTTTTTTTCTAATTTAGAAATGTTTTCCTTTTTTTTTTTTTTCTTTTCTTTTTCAGTTAAGTCAACTTGTTGACTTAAATAGTCAGCAATCTGTTTCAAGCTGGATTTTGTCCTAGAATTCGTTAAATTTAAACTTAGAATATCAGGCTTAAGCAAACCCCTTTACTCTATAAAAATAATCAGTGTCTCAGACTTATCATGAGGTCGCTGCCACAGGGCATATTCAGATCTCACCCTGAGCTAGGCGCATGCACAGAGGATCCCAGAAAAGCCCATTCCTCTGGACCACTGCTTACCCCGAGCCCAGGACCGCTCTGCGCTCTTGCAGATCTTCTGAGTTAAGGTTGTTCTGCAAAGGTGTTGGACAAAGTACCATCTGCTGTTTCAAACCTCACCTCTCACGGTCTGGCTCAAGTGGAGCAGGTTATTTAGGGCTCTGGCCTGAAACAGGGGTAGACTTGTGGCTTTGCTGCACTACACTTCCTCTCTGGATCTGCATTACTGGTAAATATGCCTTGTAAGTAATGGTTCCTCAATAAAGGTTTTGCTGGATTGAGAGAGTACTGCTTCCTAAGCATGCTCCCTGGATAAGAATCAACCCATGGCTAAAATGCCGCAATATAGCATAGCAGAAAATGCTAATGGCCTTGCTCGTGTTTCTCTACCCAAGATAATATTACTGGTCAAGGAAACACACTGTCATGGTGGTAACAACCAATTTTTAGTGTGAAGGCAGCTAGCTGAAATGGTCTCTGATCTTCAGGAATGTGACTGTGAGAGGCAGCATACTACCCTGTTTCCCCAAAAATAAGACAGTGTCTTATATTAATCTTTGCTCCCAAAGATGCGCTAGGTCTTATTTTCAGGAGATGTATTAGGCTTCCATGAAGTAGGTCTTATTTTTGGAGGATGTCTTATTTTCGGGGGAAACACGGTAGTATTGTAGCGGAGCAGTGGTCTGCTTTCCCAGTCTGCTCTGCCCTCACTAGCTCTCTGCCCTTGGGCAGGTTCCCCTACCTCTCTGCATCTCAGTTTCTTCATCTGAAAATATACTCTATTATGGATACACATACGAATAGTCCATAGGATTTACTAGTATATGGATTAGATGAGTTAATATGTATTACGTGTGTAAAATAATATATAGAATATAGTCAGAGCAATGTAAGGCTTTGATAACAAAGAGCAAATAAACCCGAGGAAAGAATCTAGTTTGAGTTTTTGAACAACTTAATAGCAGCATAAATATAGAAACAGAAAAACTGGATGGCCAGATTGTGCTAAGCGCAACTTCTAGGTTGTAGTATATTTTGGGCACCTTCTCAGGATATGTAAAAAGACAGTTGCTTTATTTTTTCTTAAAGCAGAGAAAATTTGAATCAACTGAAATTCCCATTCATGGATAAAATGCTGAACTAAACATAATAAAATTGATTGTATGGAATGTTGTGCACACACACTTAAATATTGATTATATTATAATAGGGAATGGTTCCAAAATAATATTAGAAGAGAAAATAAGATTAGAAATTATAGCGATTTTTTTTCTTTTAATTGTAAGTGTGTAAAAATGAAAGAATTGATATATAGGGAGGCTTAGATGATATATGAGTATTGCAAGAGGATTATGTAGGAATATAACTTTTTATTGTAATTTCCTGTAATTTCCCAGTAAACTTGCATATTGGTAGAGTCTAACTTAGAAAAACAGTGTAGAGTAACTAAGAGCATTTGCTTGAAAAAGGTTAATATAAGCTACATTTCAAATATCTGCATAACACCCTGACAGATGGCTCCCTGGAAGAAGATAGGGAAGACCAGGAAAGTCATGATTTTCATGGAGATGTTTTTAGAGGGGTGAGGACAATGAAAAGTGCTACAGATTAATAAGTGTGCGGAGAAGTGAACAAAAAGGCCAAAGAGAGTTATCACAGAAATATGACAGTCAGCTGCATCTAAAATGCTCTAGTTTTTTGCTTTTATGTTGTATCAATTATTTTGGAACATATATTTGATGACTTCATGGAGATTTGCAAGATTAACTCACTAAATAGGGATGACTTTGAATCTAATATGATAATGTCGTATTTAAGATGGAATTATGGGTAAAATGTTTAGGTAACATTTTGGCTTAAACAAAGAATTTCCATCTTAACATTACATAAAACAATTGTGTATAATCCTAGCTACTTTAAGGCACATAATTAATTGTATTTAGCATTTGAACAATATTGTTAGTTATTGGTGTTGGTTATACGTCCAGTCCATATTTGCAGGCCTACTACTTAATGCCATCAATTTATTATGAACTATTTTCCAAACCCTTATCCGATATGCTTTGGTAACTCTACGGTTATGGGTTCAGAACCTTAAAATGTTATTCTAACACTCAATGCATTCCTCCCTTAAAAAAGTTTCAAATTCCAATAATAATTTTAAACTTTTAATATTGCAGTTGCTTTTTCTCCCTATGGAATTTTAAAACTATGGCCACTTTTACACAAGAAAAAAGATACCATAAAATAACATTTTAAAGGATAGAGGGAGTTTACAGTTTTACAGATGTTTTGCAATGTGGCTTTTACATGTAAAACCCATTATAACATGTGTGTCGTGTCATAAATGAGCTTTCCAAGCACAAGGGATCACCCAGGAGTGTGTGTTGTAGGACACCTGGCCTGTTGTAGACATTCTAAATATCCAGGAATCGTCTGCCCTCAGTTCAAAAGTGAGATTGCTCTGTACTTAACAATCACCTGCTTATTGACCGTTCATGACTATTGACTTTTCTAAAGTTCACGTATGCAGGTAGTTCAACTGCATATTTTAACTAAGATTGGGAGCTAGCATGATAATGATTAATATTTCATATTTTTGCAATGCTATTTATCATTATAAAAGTAACATATGCTATGAAAAGTACTGAGAAATACTAAGACAAAATATTTAAAAAATCTCCACCTCACTAGCAAATATAATCAGTGTTTTTTACTCCCCCATAAACATGGATTATTTAAAAAAAATTTTATTTTAGACAATCTTGTTGAACTTGGCATTTGAACAACTTTGGTTACCAGACATTAGTTGCAAGTTTAGTCCATATTTGTAGGTTAATTAGTTTATTCTTCCTTTTTTGTAATATTTCACTGGCAATTCTCTATATCAATAAACTACTTTTAAGATATTTTTGTTCTAACAAGCTATTTTAAGGAATTACCAGAATCATTTATTTACTGTAAAACATTTCCCCTCCCTGTACCCTTAATTTATTTTTCTTTAAAATCAACAGTTTCATGAAATACTAGTCCTTTCATTTAGCCACCGATCTCATTTACATAAGACCAATTAATGAAATTAAGATTATTTGGTCAAATTCTTTCATTGTGGAAACTTCAGATGATACAAAGAGATATAAGAAATCCAGATAAAATAGCCTATACTTCTGTTACCCAGAGTTAATTCTTATTGGCATCTTGATATTCATATTAGACATCTGCTCTTCCCATATGTGTTCATACAAGAAATTCACACTATAATGTAGTTCTTTAATTAGTGTTTTTTTTTTATTTTACTATATATTATATATAACTAAAGGGTTCCTCTTTGTCTCTTGCAATCTATTAGGAAGTTGTGATAATTTCCTTTCTGACCTTCAGTTATCAACACTGTCCCCAACATTGTTAGGAAGGCTCAGTAGACATTTAGGTGCCACAACCTAGCTAGTCTGGATGATGAGCTTCTCCCATTCTTGCTGGGTTTTTTTCTCTTAACATAGGAAGGATGACTTATTTTCTTAAAAATAGAGAATCCAAAGTATCCTCTTGTCATGTATAAAATCATAGAAATAGGCAACTTGGTTTTCATTGTTCACCATGCGCTTGGCATACACAAGGTGTTTCAATAAACACATCCAGTATTGAGTGAACCAGTGATCTAACATATAGGCAAAATATATTCTATTCTACTCAGCCAGGTTTGCATTATGGAGAAATGAGTGGGATGGGACTCCGGGAGGTAGAGCACCGGTCACAGCACACAGTTTCTGTTTGGAGTGGAGTGTCTGCCGGGTCCCCTGAGCTACAGGGCAGACTCTGGGTCTTGGCTGCCACTGTTCTGCTCCAGAGGCTGGAATCTGCACACGCAGTTAGAGGGGACTCTGTCCAGGTAGCTTGGAAACTCATTGTCTGACATGTATTTGAATGCATACTTGATAGAAGATGGGAAGGAATCAAAGGCTGCGGCAGTCACAACTTAGAAGTTGAATGTGGTAAAATGAGGTAAGCTCAGCATGGGAACACTGAAAACCAGGTTTTCTTTCTAGGCTCCAGAGGAACTTTCCAAATGTAGTTCTCAGGAAACATTTGAGAAAATGAACCAGGTTTCATTAAAGCTCTAGGTGTGAAATAGTTCTAAATGGAAGTCTATATCTCAAGATTTTTTTCCTTACATCTCAAATACGTTTAAAAGATAGAAACCACCAAATGTACAAGCACATTCTGAGTTAATAAATTAAGATTCTAAAGACTGAATCTATTCTCTGGCATTGATTAATTCACTTAAATTATGACATATAAAGGGGAAATAATTTGATTTTCTGTTATTTTCTTAATGAACAGATCTTTGCAATGTTCTGTATAAATCCAATTTGTTAATTGGTTTGAAAATTATTTTCAAACATTATAATTAAAATTAACTAAATTTGACATGAAACTAACAGATAAGCTCTTACCCAATTTCTCCAATTCTATTTTAGAAAGAGTGAAATATGTTTGGAAAAAATATATAAAACTTAGAAAATTCTTAAGGAAAATAACAGTACTATACTTTTTTAATTCATTGAAAGTGACTTTCTGCTGAACTCATAAAAAATAAGATCACCTTGGGAGAGAAGAATTAACATACCTTTTATATACCTTTTGGGTGTGATTTTGATTTGGCTGGGAACTTTAATATATTTCATGAATAAGAATTCAGAGCAGTGGCTAATTGAATTAGTCTGAAACTGATAGGGTCATTATTAATTGGTTAATGGAGATATAATACAAGTCATAGATCAAAGAGCATAGTGATATCCAATAAACATTATTAATTATTTTAATTATAGCAGTACCACAGCCCAAATGAAGTAGAAAAAAAATTACTGGTAAATGATTTGCATGTAACTTAGAAAAGAATAACACAACTATAAGTAGAAATTGAAAGAGTTTTTTAGTGTTTTTTCAAAGCACAGCAAGAGGACAACCTAGGTAAAAATCATATCAGAATCTTTTATAAAGCTAAAGAGTCACCAAACTGGTGATAAAACTTTCATGCATTCCGACACACAGAATTCAGTTGACTATTCACTTGAAAAGCTGTTTGAATATACATTTTTGACAGCTACTTTACTTAATATAATTTTACCAAGGGCATTTGTATTTGGTATACCATTATATATCTTAAAGTCTGACATGTACAAACATAACACATCTATATACAAATATGTGTGCCAATATGTATATTTGCATAAATTTTCTTGTTCTGTGACAAATAATAAAAATCATGAGAACTCTGAAAATAAAACATCCACAGAGCAAAGTACACTGCCATAATGGCAAATCACACTGCATATTTTAAATATTAAGAGACCCTTGAAAAATAGGAAAGTTGACAGGATACACAATGCAATTTTATGTACCATGCTTGCAGAAAGGAATTGCACATTTTATGTTTATACAAAACGTTGCCATTCTCAGTTTGTAATTCATCTATAGAGTCCTATACATCATTTAGTTTCATTAGCCCAAGTAAACCTTAGTTCTAGATTTTCCAATCTGACCTGGATATGTGCACACTTTGTGGTGATTGGTTTTTAGGCTGAAACAACAACAAAGAAACAAGATGCAGAGAAATCTAGATGTCACTTTTTCCTCTTCCTCTTTACAAAAGGAAGTGGGAGGGGTCATAGCCCCATAGTCTCTGAGGAATCAGGCATGAGGTACCTACTTCAAATGGCTTTGGGTAAATTGTCAATGTCAACAGTTGAAAAGCAGCCATGTCAGCATGTTGCTCAGAAGTGATTGGAGGGGAGAGCAGGGGATATGGCCCAGTAGGAAGAGAAATACATGCCTTTGGATTACAGAGTTAAGAGCCATTGACACAAAGTGGAATATTTTGTCCAAAGAACAGAAATATATATATATATATATATATATATATATATATATATATATATATATAATTAGTTATAGTTATAATATATTATCATATATATATGATAAAGAGAATAGGAATTATTGACATTCGAATGCATGGTAACACAGAATTTCAGCATTTTATTTGCAGAAGGAAAGTCAAGTCAGGCTCAGATGGATCTGAAAGGGCTGTCTAGTTCATCAGTATTTCAGTCACTACAAATTGTGTCAGCTGAGAGAGCATCATTAAAGGTCAAGTTTATAGATTTCCTCACTGAATATCCATAAAATCAGCATTTTTTATTTATTTATATTAATTTATTTATGGTATAACAACCTTACCTATATTCTTCCCAATGTTACTGATGTTAATTTCCACTTGTTTTGTTCCCAAGTGGAAATAAGAAGCAGTTATTGTATACAGGGAACTCCAATCTTATCAAGCTTCTCTTTTAGGTGTCAATAATTATTTATATTTATTTTCCTCAATATAAATACTGTCCAAGTTCATTTGAGCTTAAGTGGCAGAATATAAAATGGGTGCTAGATGCTGATAAAATCTGAATGCTACCTAGTGAACATGTTTTAATTAAGTTCCACAGTACAATGTGGCCTTTATAATAATAAAGGTCTATGATAATTAGACCGACATCATTCCACATGTCCTTTTGGACAAAAGCTGGGGATGGAGGGAAGCCCAGGTCCCAAGTGCCTGCCACCAGCCAGAGGGAAGCAAACCCGGGTTCCAGGTGTCAGAGGGAAGCCTCTTCCAGCAGCTGGGGGAAGGAAGGCCTACTCTTGCATGAATTTCGGTGCATTGGGCCTCTAGAATATCTAGTATATCTATAATAGAGCTGAAAGTAGGAATATACCTATAAATTATAATCTTGGTTTGCTTATACAATATGTAACTTTCATAATGTAATGTTCTTGATTTCATGTGAACAATAAAAATGTTTATTCTTTCCTTCTTTGGAGAAGTGACCATATTGAAGGAACTTTTGTATATATGTTTGTGTCAGAACATGGGCTATTTCTGTGTGCAATCAGCTCTAAACAATCTCAAATTTTAAAAATCTCATTCTTAAACTCTAAAACTATCCATACACTATATTTTCAATTACTGTAAAATGGATCAAAACCCATAGTTTTACATTAGATATGAAATTAATAAATTACGCAGAACAAACTCATTTTTTTACATATATATTCAATATGTTAAACACTCCCTAAGTTAGAGCTCACTTTATTGAAGAACCCTTTTATAGATCTATTTTATAGATCTTGTTCTTTATTTTATGTTTTCCCATCACCATTTATCTCTCTTTTACTCTCTTCCACCAACACCACCTCTTGCTTTAGCAATCACCACTCTTGTCCAGAATTTAAATAAATTTCATGAGACACTCCTCCATGGCTGAACTGTCTTTGATAGCCCATCTGGAACTTGAGACACAAAGCTACTGATATTTTAAATATAATTTGCAAAAAACAGAAGTGATACAAACAGAAAATAGAGATACTATAAGTACTTAAGGATCCTGGTAGCCAATTTATTTTTAATAAAGTTCAAATACTGATTTAAAGAGAAATCATGTAGAAACTATTAGATAGAATGACAATAAAATATAATGTCATAAATTTCTTTTTAAAAAATATATTTTATTGATTTTTTTTTACAGAGAGGAAGAGAGAGGGATAGAGGGTTAGAAACATTGATGAGAGAGGAACATCGATAAGCTGCCTCTTGCACACCCCCCAATGGGGATGTGCCCGCAACCAAGGCACATGCCCGTGACCTCAATCAAACCTGGGACCTTTCAGTCCGCAGGCTGATGCTCTACCCCCTGAGTCAAACCAGTTTAGGCAAATGTCATAAATTTCTTTACAATGAAACTGTTGCCATCACAATTAGCAAGCTAATATTTATAATAGGAGGAAAGCAAATGGGAGGTCAGACAATTTAAGCATGGTCATCTAGGCAGCTGCACAAGGAACCACCAGTCCATTCCCTGGCCATCACTGGGGAAGGAATCAAACAAAGGGGGAAGTGGACACATGTGCAGTCAAGTTAGCATGACCTGGGAAAGGTGCTTGCCTGTCAGTCTAACCCGTGTAAAAGATAATTGGCTAGAGGGGCAGAGCTACTGCAAGCACAGGAAAGCCTGCAGGGTTAGTGGGTTAAATTCCCAGTTATAATCTCCAAAGAATTGTCTCTCTCTTACAAGCTCTTGTATTCCTGTTTCTCACTTGCTCCATGACCTGCACTTGCCCATGCACTAGCCTGCCACGTGGACCCCCACATGCAATGACCTGCAGCTGGGAAGACAAGCTAACCTAGCCAGATGCTGGACTGGACTGTGGATCCAGTATGGAGCAGGAACTCTGGGCAGTGACTTTAATTCTGGTGCTGCGGAAGGCAAGATTGGACTTTTTTCATGGCTGGATGGAGAGAGATGGGACCTTGGAGGCCCACACAAATAAATATCATTCATTCTTCCCTGCAAGTCTCAGAAAATTCCTTTTCTTGTGACATCACAAGAATTCTACTTCTACCAGTAACTGGGGTGGGGGTGGGGGTTGGAGGGAAGGAAACATATGTAATACATTCAACAATAAAGCTTTATTTAAAAAAAAAAGATACCTAATTTTCTCCATTAATGGACACTGTTGATGTTAATAAACATTCAAACCTGTAAAGAATTTTTGTGAGTTTATTTGAGCCAAACAGTTGACAATTGACAGAAAGCAGAATCTCAATGCACTGAGAAAATGCTTTGGAGAAAGGTAGTTTTTCACCTGTTTTTATAAATGCTATCAAAGGAAGAGACATAAGTTGGTTAAATGAAATTCATTGGTGATAGATTAGGGAGGTGATAGAAAGCAAAGTGTGTGTGTTGGGTGGGAGGAATGGGTGTGTAACCCCTGGGATTACATGAAAAGTAAAATGATAGATGCATGCTTCTGTTACACAGGTGGGCACAGGATAGTTAGCTGTCAACAATGAACATGATAACAATAACAATGAGGGGATTTGTGGTCTCCCCCTGGATCATTGGTTGCTCCCTGAGGGGTCCAGAAAAAGGGAAGCTACAATATACCCTGACATTCCACAGGTATGTTATCATAGCTGCAAAAGGGCTATAGGAAAAGTTAAGATCAGAGTTGATCTTTATTAGGGAAGATACCAGCCTAGGACATGATTACCCACCATAGACTGATTTTTAATGAAAAAGTTTTCATTTCAGACCATCCTTTGTGGTTATTTTATTTTATTTTTTTAAATTATACCTTATTAATTTTTTACAGAGAGAAAGGGAGAGAGATAGAGAGCTAGAAACATCAATGATGAGAGAAACATTGACCAGCTCCCTCCTGCACAACCCTCACAGGGGATGTGCCACACCCAGTGTACATGCCCTTGACCTGAATGGAACCGGAGACCTTTCAGTTCGCAGACCTAAGCTCTATCCACTGAGCCAAACCTTTTTCAGCTTGTGGTTACTTTAGGTCTCAGAGTTTGCAAGGCCGCTATGCAGGCCTTCCCTGAACTAGTCAGGTTAGCATGTGGCCCCTTTCCATCCACAACTATATATTTAGCGTTGCAATGTCACCCCAAAACATACTAAGTCTTAGAGTGAAGAATAACATAATTAGGCCATTTCTGAATCTTTTTAAAGATATTCTGCTTGCCCACAATATTGTATCTCTGGTCCTAACAAAAGCAAGAGTATTTAAAATCTAAGCTCTATTTTATTTTTCAGCATTTCACATAAATTCGTTTTATCATTACAATTATACCACTAACATTGAGCCATTCTTTTTTTTAAATGATTTTTTTCTGTTAGCTGAATTTATTTTGTATAATTTGTTTTCGTATTTCTGCATTTTTTTGCTGCCTTTGGCATAAAATAACTATGGCAAAATCATGTAAACACATAACCTGGGTTTTCTTGTATTGCAAGACGCCTGATAAAGAACTAGATGCTCAACAAATTTTATATTTCATTACTGAATGAGACCAAACTTAATATGTCAATACATACATCAAAATTAACATATTTGATAAAAAATCCAATGTAAAGGGCACTAAGCCTTTTTTCTCAACTGTCAATCTATGCTCTCTTCAGCATATCCCTCCATTATTGCATTATGTTCTCAGTAATCTGTTTATGAATGCCTGTCCTCCTAGCAGATTTTGAGTTTCTTGAATGTTCTAATCACGTTTTAGATCAAGCATGTCAAACTCGCAGCTGGCGGGCCACATGCCTGCTTGTGATCTTTGCATCTCCCAGGTTTATTGTAGGGTCTGCACATGGAGGCATCCAGGCACATGCTTGTTACGTAGGTGGACCGATGAAGTGGAGAGCGACTGGGTCAGGAGCACAGGTTGGAGTTTGTTTCTAAAGTCTAGCAGAGTGAACGCTTTTCCATAGATACGTAGCAAGGAGAAATGATGTATAAATATCTAAAGCACTTTTGAAGTGAAGAAAAGGATTTCCCCGTGAAAGCAGTTTTAAAGTGGTGCACTAAGACTTTCATGTTTATACTCCATGGCACTGTGAATTTGGCAGTATTGTGCAGCACGTGTAAACTCTGACAAGAAAAGATTAAAGTTAGCGAGAATAACTTTAATGCTTTGTCAGGAATGCAGAATGGGGTAAAGGTCCCTGATTCAAACACTGGTAATGAGAATGGAAAACCCAGGGGCAGTCTGACAGGTGAAAGGATGGAGGCTTTTTTGCAATGTTCTCTTGATTTAATCACAGCTTAACTAAAGATAAAGAGTGCCAAGCTGACAGCCAGTGCCAGCTCTCAGGAATAAGAGTGGGTGACCATGTTGAGGTCAGACATGGCAGATAAAGAGCTGGGGACAAGTAGAAGCTAGTTGCATATCAAGTCCAATGACCTTTTGCCAAGTAAGTTTCAGAATGGGGAGGCCAAGGGAAACAGTATGGTTTGGATTTTTCTAGGGCTGTAAGGGTAGACTATGCAAATCTGAATCCAGCACTGTTGGGAGAGATCAGACCGGAGGGATGTCTAAAAGGAGCAAGGAGAGGAAGCTAAGTTGGGCCAGTTGGTCCAGAGCATCTTGGAAGCAGGATATTAAGGTTGGACGATGGAATTTCAGAGACTGAGAGTGACAAAGAAAGTTGCGGATCTTAGGAAAGTCTAGCAGGAAGAGCTGAATGGGAAGCAGAGCATTGAGAAAGGCAGGGTTTCAAATGGGGCTGCAGGTGGTTTGGGGGCTGTCTGACAAGACAGCAACAGGTCAAGTTCAAAACATGCAGACATCCTATATCACAGAACGGAGACAGGTGACTAACACTGTTCTCTCAGTGGTTGGGTTCTCTTCTCAGGGAACAGTGGTGAAGTTGCATTTGGGAAGGAATTGAATATCAGGCAGGGAATCAACTGGAGAACAAATAGGACTGTGGCCCTTAGGTGGCAGATAGGAACAGAGAGGAACAGCAGCAGTTCTAATGATGCCTGACCCGGAGCTCAGGTGACAGGGCTTCATGTGTCCACTGTCTTGAACAAGATTAATTCCAAAGTTTGGGATGTCAAGGCATGAATTTGTAAGGATGAACAAGGTGCCCGGTTGTGGGGGCTCAGAGTACACAGAAGGAAGAAGCCGGAGAGGTCATTGTGTCGATGAGGGCCATCCAAATCACTGAAGAGCTGAGGGTCCTGAATAGTCCTGCAGCACCTGTCCCTGGCATAAAACGCAATCCCTTCACACCCAGTCTACATAGATTGGATATAATGCTGAAAGGTCAGTGTGAAGAAAGGCTTACCTGCATGGGTAACACGTTACAGTGTTAAGCAAAGAGCGCGCGCGCGCGCACACACAAACACACACACACACACACACACACACACACACACACACACACACACACCCTGAACAAGGATAGTATGGTTTCTACAACTGTAAAGTTTTCCTTGATTTGCTCCACAAACATGCCCTTGATTTTCTCCTTCCATTTCAGACTAACTAAAAGAAAGAATGCAGGAAATGGAGAAGGCAATTTCTGCTTTGTGTCTGTAGATCCCTTTTGTTCTAATTACATGCTATATTCACTTGCATGCTAATTACTCCCGCGAAAAATAATCAGAAATAAATATAATTAACATATTTACTGATCAATATAGGGCACTGAATTAGTTCTCTATTCTAGCATAATCATTTCTATAGTTTTACAAGTCTTGTTATGACATACCTGCTAGGAAAAATGTAACATATTTTTGCTTGAACAAAATATTCTTTAAATACCCTCATTTTTTTCCTTCACTCTTGATTGTGAATATGAAGTGTGGGCTTTTAGTGACAAGATTTAATTGGATTTAATTGTGGTGGCTGAATGTTGGTACAGTGCCCAGAAAGCTTTGGGGATGGAATCTTTTTGTATACTAAAAGAATAAATAAGGGACATGCATGCACTGCGCCAAAATTTATTCCTTATTCTTGTACCTGAAATAAATTTTTGGTCGAAAAGGTAAAAAAAAAAACACAACCCACACACCTACCTTTAAAAAATAAGTGGCTTTGATTTCATGTCTGCCTGAATTCTCTTGCTGATTGTCTGATGTATTTTATGCTAGGTAAAATTATTTTAAAATTCAGTAAATTAATTCATGCAAATTTAAATCTGCTTAAATAAGTTTCTATTATTATTTTTAGTACTAAGATTTGAGTCATTTTTGGTCCCCTCATGTTGAAATTAATGCATTGTGTGTGTTTTTTTTTTTTAATTTTTAAGGTCAACTAAAATTTAGAGTAAAACATAAAATTTCATTTAAAAAAGCATATTGTTGCACTGTACAATATAAAACTGAAAACTGGAAATGAGATTAATGCTGATTGAAAAACATGGAGAGGCTAAGTGCCTTGATTTAAAAATGAGCATGTAAAGTATTTACTACCTCTTCCTTTGAACCACAAAATAAAGAGAATATAATTAGTAAACCACTCTAACAATAACAAAAAAATAAAACAGTGGCTTGTATGCAATAGTGCAATCATCAAATACTCCCAAAATTTGAGAAAATTTTTACAAAATTCCAAATAAGCAGGACAATTTATAGAACAAAGTTTCTTCTATCCACTGCTAATGATATAAAACTAAAACTAGACAATAAGGACTTAAATCTTCACTATGTTGTACATTAGCTTGGTAACCTAAAATAAGTTAATTAACCTATCTGTATCTCTCTTGTAAAATGAGGCACAGTTTAGAATATTTTCCAAGTTCTTTCAATTTAAAAATCTCTGTGATTCCCTATGCTATATGTTAATCAAATAACCACCACTGTTAACTTTTCTCTTATATTCTGACCCAACCATCAATCCAATATTCATTGAGTGTCTTCTGCTTGCTAGGTCCACGGGTTACCACCATCCTCTTGTGGAGGTTTGGTGTCTCGGGAGAAGCAGACCTGTGTATGCACAGATCCCAGCACAAGGGTGCGGCCCCCTGAGAGGTGGGAGCCAAGTACCTGCGGGTGCCCAGTTGAGCCTGACTGTCTTGGGATTAGTAGGAGCCAGTGAAGAAAGAAAGGCAGGTTGCTCCAAATTAGAAGTGCACTTGCAAATGTACGTTGGAAGAGCTTTCTGTGTTTGGAGAAAAGAAATCTCCTTGTGAGTGTTAGCGGACAGAAGAGATGGAGGAGAAGGAGGCTGGCACAGAAGGTTGGACCTAACTTGGTAGGGCTTTTCTTAGTCACTAGCCATACTTAGTAAATGAAGAAATTTACTGTCTAAGAAATTAAGATTTTAATTCAAATGTGCTGGCTTAAAAGTATTACTAATTAGGCTTACATTATGTATTCCACTTGAACACATCCTTGGTCCTCGCTGGATGGTGGGTTCTTTGTAGAATGCCTAGCTCTACCCTTCAAACAGCATGTCTCTGTTCTTCAGTCTTATGTTTTACCTCTTAGGGCAGCCCCCATACCCCTAGCTTTTTTTGCCGACCACCCATTTGCAAATGGCTTGGTTTCTTCTTGTTTGTCTGCAAAAAAGTAAAAGTATATTACCAATACCTAACATGTGAGCCCGATGTGTATCTCAGTAGCATTTTATGCCCTTTTAAAAAGTAGCAGTTAATCATGTAGCGTGATGTAAATTTGAAATTTTTCACATAGACAGACTACCAAATAGTATTCTATCTTTAATTTCTAGTGACATTAGTATGCTGATTTTTTAATGTTTGCTATTTGTCAAAATATGCAGCCAATTTTTCACTAAGGGAGAGATTTTCCATAGCACCTTTTAAGTATGCTAGGAAAAAAAAGGCTCTGATAAAAATCAATTCTTCATTTCTGAAAAGTGCAGATCCTTCGTGTATCTGCAGCTTATATTTCAAAGTGTTTGCTTCTCACAGCTTAATCTTTTTTAAAAAAATATATCTTATTGATTTCAGAGAGGAAGGGAGAGGGCGAGAGAGATAGAAACATCAATGATGAGAGAGAATCATTGATCAGCTGCCTCCTGCATGCCCCCTACTGGGGATCGAGCCAGCAACCCACATATGTGCCCTTGGCCAGAATTAAACCTGGGACCCTATACTCTACCCACTGAGCCAAATCTATGGGACTCACAGCTTGATCTTTTAAATGGTCACTGCTACTTGGTCTCATTATCCATAGGCATGCTCAATCTGTACAGTCTCATCATTGTGCCAAACCTCCTCATTTTGGTGATAGACTCAGAGGAGGAATCATTACATATGCAACGAAGAGTCTGCATATAATAATGCAACAAATTATTTTTTGTATTTCTTTGGCTTAAATTTTTTGTTTGACAAATCATATCAGGGAATACACATATCTTGATATCCCTGGGTAGCACATTTATCTTATTATATGTAACATAATAATTAACTATATGTCATAAAATATATGCACCGTTTATTAAGAAAATCTCAAATAGCTTGTGTTATTATTTAAACAACGTCTATGAGAAGGAAAAGGGAACTGGCTGAGGTACTGAATTGGAACACACTGACTGTCTCCAGAACTCTCTAAGACCATGCCATGCATATATATGGTCTCCTGAGGACACTTGCTTTTTCCCACTGAAAATGGCTCTACTTGGTTAGAAATTACCATTTCAAATCCACACTAAAACTGTAGGTTGTTTCTCATATTCGAGGAGAAAAGTAATGACAACATTAAGGCAGCAAAATCAATACATTTATATATTGTCATTTCAAGCGATTTATGTGTTTATCAGGCTGCTCAATAAAATAATGCATAATGACTGAATCTACCAACCCATACAACTAAGCATATTTTTCTGACTTGGGCAACTTCTTTCTTAAAGATAAATGGCATTCAGACAGTTTTATTTTTATTAAATTTAGATTTATTTTCCTTTGAAATTAAACAAAATTAATTAAAAGCATGCTCCTGTAAGAGCAAGAGGAAATAGTCCCTCCCCCTTTTTAAAAGATTTCCTTCTAGCTTTAGTGTCTGTCCCATTTTGCACAGAGGTCCCGCTGCAGAGATAACAGCTGGTACTCAACAGGACTTCAGTCATTTCTTCTTGCCTGTGCATCCCTAGACAATCATTTATCCTTTCTGAAACTATTTCCTTTCCTATAAAGTGGGGTTCATGGCAATTGTCCTTGATCTTTTTATACAACTATTCTGAGGGTTAAATGAGATATGAAAATATTTCTGTAAATACTATGAAAAGTGCTATAACAAGATAAATTTATATATATAAAAGGCTAAGCAACTCTCTGACCGACCGTCCAAGTGGCTGGTAGGTATGACGTGTACTGACCACCAGAGGGCAGATGCTCAATGCAGGAGCTTCAGAGCAACAGCAACTTTGCAGAGTGCCCTTTCACACTCCTGGACCCCTCTTGCCTAGTCCTGCCCTGCCTGCCACCTTCTAAATAATTCCATTCAATGTGCACTAATCCATGTATGAGGCCACTAGTTTTAAAATAATTTGCCCTTATATTTAGTCTAAAACACATTTGTTCTGAAAGAGCAATATAAGCTGAGTTTCTTAGAAACAAAATGACACCAAATTAAAATCCAACATAAAGATGTGACAAAGAGCAATAGCAATTATGTAATCATAAGCAAGGATGACATTTCATGATTCTAGAACAAATATCATTATTTGTAGAAGTGGTCATCTTTTTGGGCTGAGAATTTTTTAAATATATATATATATATATATATATATATATATATATATATATATTCTTGATTTAAAAGAGGAAGGGAGAGGGAGAGAGAGAAACACCAATGATAAGAGAGAATTGTGGATGGGCTGCTCCTGCACACCCTCTAGTGGAGATTGAGCCCGAAACCCAGGCATGCGCCCTGGCCAGGAATCGAACTAGTGACCTCCTGGTTCCTGGGTCGACACTCAACCACTGAGCCACGCTGGCCGGGCTGCGCTGAGAATCTTGATAAAGATTATTTTTATGTCATTGGAAGGTGATTTTAATGAAAACCAAAATTAATGATTAAGGCTTTGATTCACAAATAGATTTAAGGTTATAGAATGAACTTCAGATTGCTTACTGTTGCTTCCATGTGGTTTCAGATAATTGGATAAATCCCTAGCACTGAAATAGCAGTTATTCTTTGAGTACTTAAAGTTTAGAAACTGAGCTTGTGGGGAAATATAATTCTTTTTACATGTCAACAAATACTAAGCAGAGAGAAGCAGCAGCTCCTCCCTATCTGCTCTTTCAGATACAAGAAAACATTCGTACTACTAAATCAAATCTGGAATCTCACTGCCTTCCTTTATACTCCCCCAGGCAGCCTCCCCTACCACCATGTGCCTGGGTTCCCTCCATTCCCACTGTCCAAAGTGAAGCTTTACCAGCAGCAGCTCTGTAGAATGGAGATAGCTCCCAGAGAGAGGAGCTATCCCGGCCAGAAGACTGTGCTGATTTTTTCCTTGCTGATGTGATCTTAAGCTAGGTATTAGTCCTTTGGGAAGGGGTTCTGCAGTATCCATGATGGCTCTTTGGGTTCTTTCTAGAATGTACATTAAGATGAATCATATGAGTGAAAGGGGACAGGTGATACTGAAGGATACAGAATGTCTAAAGAGAAAAACAGGTCTTCTCAGAGGTATTTGGCTAAAGTGTGGACGTTAGTCGTGAGAGGTGGACTTCAGGGTAGCCCCGTGATTTCCACACTATTCTTCACACTGATGTAATGTTTTCATCCACTGAGTGCAGACAGGCCCTGTGACTTTCTTCAAACCTACAGAATATGACAAAGATCATGGGATTTCTGTTTCTTGGTCACTTTAAGACTGTCTTCACAAGCTGAAGCCAGATTTTCTTCTAGTTGGCTTAATAAATACACATTGAGAAAGTCACATGACAGGAAACTAAGAGTTGCTTCCAGAAGAAAAATGTGACCCCTGTAACTGAAGGTGTCCTGGAACATGAGGGCAGCCTCCATCCCACAGCCAACAAAGCAGCTGGGCCCTCATACAGCAGTGAGTAAATTAATTCTGACAATAAACTGAATTGGCTGGGGAGCAGATTTTCCCCCACTCAAGCTTCCAGATATGAAAGCAGCCCAAATGACAACTCAATTGCATCTTTCTGAGGCCCTGAGCAGAAGACCCAGCTAACCCATGGCTGGATTTCTGACCCACAGAGACAGTGACATAATGCATATGCATTGGTTTGGTTTGTATTAATTTGTTACACAGCAATAGGAAACCAATATACCAGGTAATAAGAGAAACTTAGAACATGACGTGGTGAAAAGATTAGAGGTCGAGGAATAGGATGAAGGATGGAGAAAATACATGAAGTGAAGGTAAAGGGCTGCATGGGGAATGGATAGCAAAAAGTGTCCTGTAGCCGAAACCGGTATGGCTCAGTGGTAGAGCGTCGGTCTGTGGACTGAAAGGTCCCAGGTTCAATTCCGGTCAAGGGCATGTACATTGGTTGTGGGAACATCCCTGTTAGGGGGTGTGTAAGAGGCAGCTGGCCGATGTTTCTCTCTCATTGATGTTTCTAGCTCTCGATCTCTTTCCCTTCCTCTCTGTAAAAGATCAACAAAAATATTTTAAAAAGAAAAGAAATAAAGTAAAAAAAAAAGTGTCCTATATTATTTACAAGAGCAAAGTCGTGGGTTTGTGAATGGAATATGAAGCATTCCTGTATAGCATGTCTTTTGAATGCAAAGCCATTTCAATTTATCCTGTATTTTTCTGATTCTAACGCTTTCCTTTCTATCAAATATTTATGCTGCTGAACCTTATCCCTGTAGTGTGCATTTCATTTTCACAGCTTTGTTTAGAATCTCTATAGCAACTGGCCTATGCCCACTTCCCTTCTTTAACTAGTTGAACTGCAAGGAACTCTATTTTTATAATAACATGAACAGTGAGATTTGACTATGTAAAAGTTTCTTTTATTAAGGGTAAGAGTACAATGAAGTAGTTAAATCTTTTTTTAATTAGAAAAATCTAAGATGTACTTTCTGGTAACCAATCACTCTATCCTACTATATCTTGCCTCATCGATTCACCATCTGCTTCCAAATTTCATCCAACAACATGTTTGTTTTTTTTTTTTTTATCACACCTCTTATTTTCTCACTTGTATTTAAAATCACATGAACCTAGTGAAAATTAACATGTTAATACTCTTCACACTGCACCTATTCTCTAGGTCATTCATTGCCAATTAATGTTGGCCATGAGTTAAGGGAAAGAAGTATTTGGACAACTTGATATTGATAGCACTGTGGGGAGGAGGGCTGGGGGGGGGGGTGGGGAGAAAGGGAGGGAGAGGGGGAGGGAAAAGAAGGTTGTATGTAATCTCACCCAAAGTTATAAATAGTATCTCTTGGGTTTGGCAGGATGCTGGCCTACTTTGACTATTTGCCCCCCCCCCCCTCCATATCATAGGCAGATTGTGCGTTTTTCCTCACTGCTCTCTTTCCCCGTTGCTGTCTTGGTGAAAGGCACCAGTTTCTCCAAAGACTCCTATGTCAAAATGTGAATATATTCACATCCCCCGCTCCAGCGAGCCTATATGCCATCCACATTTAGCAAATTTGTGGATTCAGATAATTTCCATTTTATGCTCTGCAATCTATTAGTCTGGCTTTGGAGGTTTCATAAATCTTAGCAGATGCAATAGGGATTCAATGATGAAAGAATGAGTGTAGAAATTAAGAGCTACTGTCACAGGGCTGCATTTTTAGATGGCAATTCCTAACACAGACCTATAAAAGCACCTAAACACAACCTTTGTGTAACTCCAAGCCAGTTCAGACAGCAAATAATTGCAAGGATATGATAACTATGTTCAGAAGGCCACCCTATAAATTCTTTATATTAAAATATATATATTCATTCCATGGACACCAGTAAAGCAAAATACTGACTTGGCTATTATCAGGTTGATTTAGACAATATCCTGAGTCTAGATAACTAAGACTCAATTCACACTTAACTTGCAAGAGTATCTTCATAATACAGGTCTTACAATGATCATTTCAATAAAAGATTCCAAACATTGGCATCTAGACACTGGTTAAAAAAGTAGCAAGTAAAAATGAAGGCAAGTAATTAAAAATCTGAAAAGAAAATTTTTACAAGTCCCTCAGACTTACATATGTTTATATTCAAATTATTAAATTAAGTTTATAGCCAATTCCAGTTTGAAGCTACTGTTTCAATGAAGACACTGTGATTTCTACACATATTTCAGTATTCTTACTAATTATTTTAAACAAAGTACAGCCTGGGTAAAGAAAAGATATTTTACACACACACACACACACACACACACACACACACACACACACATTTTTCTTTTTTTAAATATTATAAAAATACTATTGTTGACTAATATGTTATTATGATACATTCTAAAACTTATGACCTTGAAATTAAATGAGAGGTAATGATTATTTACTCTTGTTCTCTTTTCAGGATTAGTAATGCACATATATAAGTTTTAAATTTTGGACCAGATTAAACGTTTACCTAATTCAACTACTGCTTAAACATCCGTGGAAACACAAGTTTTGTTTTAGTATATTCCACTCTAAACAAGAGAAAAATTTAAAAATAGTGAAACCTTTTAAGATTTAACTACTATGAAACATTATAATGAATAATTCCAGTGAGAAAGAAATGAAAGAGCTCAACTGGTAATCAGCTGCACTGTAGGCAAAATGTTTTAATTAATTTAAGGCAGCACTTCTTGACTTTATAAAAAAAGTGCACACCCCTTTATTGAACATAAAGCTTTCTCAACCTTCTTAATGATATTTAAACTTAAAAAAATAAATTCCATGCATAAAACAAAACCAAAGCAATGTGACAAAATATTGTTTTGCTAATACACCATGCATATGGTCTACTATTCCTCTACTTTCTCTCATCAGAACCCTTACTCTTTTATTCTGCAAATGACACCCCTTAAGTACAATGAGGAAGATAGGAGAGAGTTTTCAGAGAATAGCTACTGAATTGTCTAGTCTACCTGCCACCGGACCTGGTGCTTAGATTCTAAGCTGGTGGTAATCGAGCATGTCAAATTTTAAAGTAATCCCAATGGGAAGCCAGCTTCCTTGAAAAACAAACTAAGGAATCATTTCTTTACAGATAATTTAGGGTACACCCTGTTTTTGTAAACATAATCTTCCCTGGAACATGAATGTGCAAGATGGTGAAAGCTGGATTACACAGACTGCCTGGGGAAGGGACGTGGTTGCCCCTGACTCATTTGTTGAGTCTTCCCCTCTGCCCTCTAGCTCCCACTTTGCACCCAAGACCTCCAAGGCAACCTTGGGTTTCTGAGCAATATAATTGGAAAGCCAGTAACGAAACACATCTGACATATCCTCTTACTGCTTATATTACACCCATTCCTCTCTGATTCAATTATTGGCCACTGAACTCCCTAAAGCTAGCTATAACTATGTGCAGTTCCCCTAAGAGGACTGTGCTAATAGTATATTGCACCAAGATTACTTTAAATGAGGACATAGTAGGAAACCCTGCAATTGTGTATCTTCATCATTTTTGTATTTAAGGATTTTATGCATCCTTTGTGATGCAAACTGTTTTTAGGACATCCCATAGAGCTAGGGTATTTATGATACTTTCAGGTAACCATATCTTTTCCAATAACTATCTGCTATACTTATAGCAGCAGTAGACTAAGTTAAATAGAAGAGATTTTGATTACTTTCTCAAGTTACTTTTTGGAAGAGTTCTGGAAAACTAAACTTGAGAAACCCACTGGGAACAATTTCACAATATTTTTTCCCCATCTTAATTATTCTATCACTTCAGGCTATTGTGTAAAAGTTGTTACTTAGTAAAAAAAAAATGCTTGTTTTTAAAGTTCCATTTTCCCCTCTATACTCAGGCAACAAATGTAAGTTGCATTAAAAGAACCTATTTAATAACATTTTTCCCCCTTTACTGGATGATTGAAAGAGAGATCTGAATAAAAGTATTAAATTTGGAGTTTGGTAATTGTTATAGATTCCCTTTTGGCTGGCATTTTATGAAAGAGAAACACTATTTACCAACACCATATTGTTTAGTTCTTTCCAAATTACTGGTTGCCTGGAGAGAAAAACCTGGATTTACTGGATGTATTTCCACCTAAATTATGTGCAGGAAACACACACAAAAAACAACAACAACATTTCTCATTTTCTTTTCCAAGAAAACTTGTTTCCCTTCGGAATTTCCTAGAATTTAGCCCAATGAGAAAACATAATTATGTGTGCAAAACTCTTTATTCCCCGATCTCCAACTCCGTATTGGTTTCCTTTTATATTCTTTTGTATCTTATCTCTATTTGACTAGATGGTTGGTAGGTGAAAGATATTGTCTCTTTCACTGCAGGAACAATTGGGATTAAAATACAAGCAGTAGATTGCTTTGTTTCTCTCTTTTTAGTAACAGTTTTACTTATGATACCTGTTTATTGGTAAAAGCTACATGACAAAATAAGTGCTTAAAAATTCAATGACACTCTAAACGCCTTTGTATGTAATTCCTAACAGCAGTGCCTCTACACATTTACTTATTTTTTTTTTTATCATGAAGACCACACTTAGTATGTTAGGACTCTATAATACCTAGCAAACCCTCCAGCTCTGCTACCTGCTCCCCAACACCAGGGGATTTGAAGAAATCTGGTTGGGAGTTACTAGTTTTCATATAAACGCATGTTTCAGGGAAGAAGGGTAAGGGGCAAGGGGAAGGCATTTTTCTATCGTGTCCCTGTCTAGCCTTTTATTACTATCTAGCATACAACTCATGACCCGTTTGCAAAGTTATTTCTATATCAGTCCAAAGAGTAGACTTATCTGGCAATAATCATTAAAACTGCTGAGCTGTTACATGCTGAAAATGAACGTGGGATGTAGGAAGTTGAAACCTTAATTCATTTTCATATACTTCTTAAAATTTTAATAAAATTCAAACTCTGTAAGACTTATCACATAATCACTTGAGGGATTAAAAATATCATAATCTTGCCTGATGAGTCATTTTAATGGTCAGTGAAATTGGTATGCTGCCTGTGATCTTACTTAGTGGATATGTCTCAATTTCTGCTTTATTACTTTCCATTACCATGTTTTATTCATCTGCCTATTTCTCTCTTGCTCAAAATTTCCAAATGAGGACAGAAAATACTTTAACTTTTATGAAGGCTCATTCTCCCTCCTACTCAGTAAGCAAGGCTATGAGTCTGATGATGTTCTTGACAGACATATTTTTATCCATAATGAGCTAAGACAACGTGTACCCTAAATTTACCTCGGCTTCTGTAATTGATCAATTAGGAGGCATACAGTATAGCCACTATGTTCGCATCTCCCCTTGACCTATTTATGAATAATCTTAGGCCTCTTTCATTTCAGTCGTCAAATTTAATGATGCCTGCTAGATCTGAAGATATTTTTGAGATGAAAGGAGAGCAAGGTGTTTCTGATTACCTTTAGGTGTTCCTACAAGCATATCAGCCGACATATTATGTAAGTGCCGTTGGGTAATTACCAACTTTTCTAATACTATTGGACGCAGCGCGACTGAATTGTAAAACCTCACACTCCAGCACTGAACAGGAATTTTCACGATGCCTATATTTCTGGATAGTTATAACTATGCTTTCCACTTTGATATTCAAGCAGGAAGGACTAAAAAAGAAATACTACTCCCCACCTTCATCTCAATGTGTGGAAGAACACAGAACAGCAGAGAAAGCATGGCTGCCAACACAGCAGAAAACACTGGTGGTGCCAAACAAAGCAGTCACCACCGAGAGCGTGGGCATTCTCTAACTGGGAGCCGGCTTGTTTGGGGAAGGCTTATTTGTTCTTTGAGCAAGGAGCGCACACACATAGGAGCACTGATGGCAGGAGCACTATCAGTGTGAGGCACCGATATCGTATGGGACACTGATATCCTGTTGGACACATTACAGAGGTTCCAGGGTTTTTCAGGTGCTCTGTGATGTGGGGTAATGTCGTCAGGACATTCAACTGTGGTAAGGTTACAACAAAGGGGCAAGCACAACATAGGGTCCCGAGTGCTATGATATTGGAAAATGCTCCACATGGTACAACAAACGCCACTTTCCAACCTTGGACAGTCAGGGAAGTCTCCCCAGAATGGGCAATATCTGAAATGAGTTCTAGAATATTCTTAGTTAGAGTGTCATCCGCAAGAGCATTGCTGTCATTGCTAGAAAAGCGATTGCTAGAAACATAGGATCTTCTATCCTGGCATGAACCCAATTGAACAAATCTGTATTTTAACCAGCTCTCCAGGGGAACTGTACACTCAGTTTGGGAAGCAGTGTTCTGGAAGGAAATGTGTAAGTAGCTAAGTGAACAAGCAGGTCCCTTCCGGGGAGAGAGAACAACGCGGACAAAGGCCTGGGAGTGGCAAGAACTTGTCCTGTACTGGGAACATGGGCACATACAAGTTAGTATTGCCAGAAGGAAGATTTTAATGGGAGAGGACACCAGGAATGAGACAGGAGAAATGTGCAGAGTCTAGGTAATGACAGACAGACAGTGCTATATAAAGGAGTTGCATTTTATATAATGGTTGAGAGGATCAGTTTCATATTTTAGTAAGCTTCCTTTAGCTGCTGCATGGAGATATTTTTGGTGGATAGCAAGTACTGAAGCACAGAGACAATTCAGAACCTTATTGTAGTAGTTAAGAAGAAAAACATAATGATTTAAATTTATACAGTGGCCATGAGGGTGGAAAGATGTGCACCAATATCAGTAGAAGGAAGAGCGATGTGGAAAATTTGAACAGACTTATTGATTAATTGAATACAGGACATTGAGAGGCTATAAGGGAGAAGAAATCACAGATGCTTGGGCATTTGGGTAGTCTGTGGGACCAATCCATGAATATAAGGATTGAATTTAGATAGAAAAGGTAAGCAACTTGCTGAACACATTGAGTTTGAAATATCTGTAAGACAGTAATATCAAGTAATAGTTGGGCATATAGGTCAAGAGCTATATACATTTGGGAGCATAGAGTTGTGAACAAGGAAATCAAGAGTGGATTGCATCCCCCAGGAAGAGCATGTAATTTGAGTGGAAAAGAAAGTAGACGGGATATTAAGCAACAACAACAACAACACCACCAACAACAAAAATAGATTAAAACTTATCAGGAAAGACTGGTCAAAAGACTGGAAGAAAAATAGTGTTCCTATTTCCACAACTAGAAGGAACTTTCTAACAATGTTCAATGTAAAATATTTATTGCTGATATGATCTTGCTACAAGCAGTTTCAGAGAAGTGATGGTGCAGAAGAGTGACTAGGAGGGGATGAAGAATATAAAAAAGAGAAGGTAAAGAAATCAGTTGGCTGATAATTGATGGAAAGGGCACATGGCTCTGTGTAAATGGAGTTGCACATGTAAAAGCTGCGTTAGAGATTGCTGAATTTACCTATGTGATGCCTACCACAATGGTTTATTTGTTTGATTTAAGTTTTTATTTCCCAACATGGGCAAAATAAAGGCAGCCACTTTGTTTACAAAATTCTGCTTAATGAGACCTATTTCTCTTTGAGCTTATTCACATTATTCAGATATCATAACTGGGAAATTATGGAAGTGATCATCACGAACCTGATGACCATCTTGCTATAAGGCCAAGAACAGATAGAGCCAGTGGGATCTCGCAGCATTCTTTGCAAACTTGGAAGATCCAGACTGTGACATAATGAGATGACCCTCTCACTCCCTGGGCTTTACTTAGCTTTTGTCTTAAATCATAAATGTATTGAACACATTGAAGCCACCATCTATCTGTCATATGATTATCTACAGAAATAATCTAAGCGTGCTAACATCATTGTCAGGCAATTAAGCAATATTCCAGGCATAGTAAGGTTTAACTTAATGAGGCTAACATTTGAATTAGAAATTGCGGGATTAATTACATTGAGAAATGTCAAGTGTAAAGAACACTGTCACAAATAGGCTGCTGCAAAAACATCAGAGTGAGCCTTTATAAAAGTGCAAGGCTTTCTAAAGGGGAATCTGATGTCTAGAAACTTGAAACATCTCTAGGAATTCATGAAAACTGACTTTGGCCAGACATTTGAAGTACTGTGGGTGGTGGGAAGGAAGAACTTTCCGCCGACCAGGTAGGATGGTCATCAAATGCCACATGCAATTCTTTCCTTTCATTGCATTATCCCTGCTCGTAGCCCAGATGACAGACACGGACACGACCACCTATTCAGGCTCAGGACCAAGTTCTTTGCTTTATTTCACGAGCAATAATGTGTTAGGGCAGGCATAACTATCCCTATTCAACCAAGGCAGAACCTGAGCTGCATGAGGCTAAGCAAGGCACACAGCTAACAGGTGTCCTAGCTGGGATTCAAAGTCCAGTCTGACAGATGCCAGGGCTCGTGGTTATAACAGCAAGGCCCCTGCCTCCCAGAAATTCATGAAGAACTTACTTCTTAGGATTATGGTTGGGGTTGGGTTCAAATATAATGTTTAATATCCAAATTTCCTGTTTGTCTTTTTCTTATACTAGAGTATGTCTTGCTGAGTAATGTTTGTGTTAAGGTAACCCTTTTCTACAATTACCTCACATACAATTCTTAAGCAGGAGACTGGGGACATTACAACAGTATCTTTTCTACTCATAATCTCATCCTTTGTAACAGCCTGCTTGTATTTTTCCACTCATATGTCAGGTTAATGTTCTCCCCTTTGTCCTCTTTGCTGCACTACATTCTCCTCTCCTTCAAAATCATTAATTTTTCCAGATTACCTTTCAGTACAGGTTCTATTTACTCCAAATTTTAAACACTTTTTGTAGTTGGTTTTACAAACATAAGGTACAATTTCTTTTGTATCTTTGACTAGCTTCACAGGTGATTTTTGCGTTAACAATGCTGTGTGCTATTTTGTGCTTCTCTTGTTTACAAAGCACAGGCATTATCTCAAATTATTAGTCTTTTTTTTTACACAGATAATACCCCTCATAGTATTGCCAATTCTATGTTCTTCCTGAATTGAATAATATGGGGTCAGAGGGCAATAGCGGTTTTACAAATAAATACTAGCTATTTAGTAGCCAGTTCACACTTATACTCTCACATTCTCCCATACAGGAGAGACTCTCAGACGGGTGTGAAGTCTGTGGCAGTTGAAGGCTACTTCTGGGACACAAATCTGGACTTTATCCAACCAACGTAAATCCACCCAGTGAACAGACAACATATGGCAAAAGGATCCAGAACAAAAGGGAGAAGTATCATATATGTGATGGCTCCACATCACATCTCCATGCGGGAGGTATTGTTGATACTCCAGTAAGAACCTTGGTGCCTGTGGCATGCTCTGTCACCTACTTCTTTGTGCAACATGCCCTTTAGTTCCCACATCCTTTCCCATTAATGACACTTCACGTCATCCATGCCTTTACACTTCTTTAGTCTTGACATCACTGTTTACTACGAACTCACAGAATTCTGGGCCTGCTCTTTCCCAATTTTGGTCAAGGGCATGCATCTCGACTGCAGGCTTGATCCCCAGCCATGGTTGGGGCATGTGGGTAGGCAACCAATTGATGTGTCTCTCTCACATCAATGTGTGTCTCTCTCTCCCTTCCACTTTCTCTAAAAACCATTGGAATATATCCTCAGGGGAGGAAAAAAGCAAAAGGAAGGTCAATAAGAAGGGTCACTCTAAGAATCAGCCTGATAGATTTAAAAAAAAAGAAAGAGGGTGTAGTTTAGAGTTAGATAAACTTGGACTGGCTAGAATAGATAACCTGTATGATCTTGGACAAGTTACTTACTTCTCTAAACTTGTGTTGTTTTTCTTTTTTTGACTCAGATATAACAATGATGGTGACTATTTTACACGGATTTTATAAAGATCAAAGATAACTTCTATGGAAATCCTAGTTTTCTGTCTATCATTGTAATTTGTTAATTCCTACAGGACTGTCACCAGTCAGGTATATAGTCCTGAGGTCAGGAGGTTGATCTCATTCCCAGTTCTAGTGACAAGTGTCAATTCAATAAAACAAACTGTTTGGATTTAAGCAAATGTTCATGCTCCCATTAGAAATGCAGTCCAATGGTATTTGGAATAGTGCCTGCTTAATATTGACTGTATGAGGCTTTGTTTTACCTTGCATTTAAAAAAATATTACACAGATTTTCAGCACAGTGTACTAATTTCCCACTGGGTTGAAAACATTGTATTTGTAACTGTAAGCACAGTTTCTCAATTTTCTGTTTTCCATGATCTGAGCATATTTTTTAAATTATAATTACTCTACCCAAATCTATTATTGAAATATATGATAAAGTAATCAAAGAAAATCCAAATCTTTCCAGATATGATTTAATCTTTCCCCCCTATGACTTTATTACCTTACAAATAGTTTTCATTTTACATGACTCTAATTGAACATATAAAATCTATTAGACACATTTCCATTTATATGAAGATTTTACTGTGCTTAGATAAAATGTGCACATCCAGTCTCACTAGAGTTTCCTTGTAATTAAAGAACATATATGACCAATAGATTTAAAGAACCTAAAATGTTTTAAATTGCTTTATAAATATAATTTTGAAATAATAAGACACACTTTCCATGCTCTCAGGAATAATTTTTTAATCTATTATGTTTATTTTATTTCTAGGAATAGTGGCCAAAATAGTACATCTTTCGTTTTTAGATAATTTCATATATAAGGATAATATATATTAAGAAAACTTCATAATTAAATTTCAAACCTTTAATCTGAAAACAAGAGGGATATTGTTCACTTAAAAAGTGCCATTCCATTAGGTAAACCCAGTTGAAGTAATAAGCACGATCTGTGATTTAGAGCAGGGAGATTAAAAGCTGAAATGGCTAACAGTTTAGTCTTTTTCTAAAGAGTTCTGTAATCATGAAGTCTGAGATTATTTAATACTAGAGGCCCAGTGCATGTAATTTGTGCACAGGGGTGAGGGTGGGGTATGTCCCTCAGCCCAGCCTGTACCCTCTCCAATCTGGGACCCCTCAAGGGATGTCTGACTGCCCATTTAGGCCCAATTCTATTGGATCCTAGGGCAGTCAGACATCCTTCTCACTGTACTCCCCTGCAGGCCTGCCCCCCTCCTCCCGCACCAACTGCCCTAGCCAGCAGACCTGGTCCCCCCCAACAGCTCTACCCTTCAGGCCTGGGTTCCCCCCAACTGCCTTTCCCTGCTGGCCCGGTTGCCCCTATTTCCCTCTTCTGTCAGCCTGCTCAACCATAACTGCCCTCCCCTGCAGACTTGATTGATCCTCCCCAACTGCCTTCCCTTGCAGGCCTGGTCCCTCTCAACTTCCCTCCCATGCTGGCCATCTTGTGGCAGCTATCTTGTGTCCACATGAGGGCAGCCATCTTTGATCACATGGGAGCAGCCATCTTGTGTTGGAGTGATGGTCAATTTGCATATGACTCTTTTATTAGACAGGATTAATGAAAAGATTTCAAGAATATTTTGCTGCCAAGAATAGAAATTCTTTCTTCATGGGAGGTGATTTTTAAAAATATATATATTTATTATTTTTTTTTTTTTACAGAGAGGAAAGGAGAGAGATAGAGTTAGAAATATCTATGAGAGAGAATCATTGATTTGATCAGCTGCTTTTTGCATGCCCCTACTGGGGATGTGCCCGCAACCAAGGTACATGGCCTTGACCAGAATCAAACCTGGGACCCTTCACTCCACAGGTTGTCACTCTATCCACTGAGCCAAACTGGTTTCAGCAAGGGAGGTGATTTTTAATATATTAAACAAAGTCTTGTTGATGAATATGAGCTATACACATGATTCATTCTTTCATTCATTCTCTCTTCATTTAACACATATTTACTGAATGTCAACATTGTGGTCAGCATGGTTATGAAGGCTGGGGTGTAGATGAGGAAAGAATAATGTAATATGTGTATGTACTATTCAACTCAAGTGTATTGATGTAAGATACACAAATATATCTCAGAATATATAACATTTTACATATGTAACCCATTTTCTGGGGAATAACTCCTAAAAGAATTGACAAAATGCTGCAGTACTCAGTCAACCAGTTAATTTGGTTGAAAAATTGGCCCATGCAATTATAATCTATCATATAGACTGAATTATGGTTAAATAAAGCTATTATTTTATTTCTGTTTATTTTCAGTGGGTCATGGTGTACCTTAGAATTAGCCCCACCCGCTCATATTCACTTGACTTTCCAATTTTCAAGTTCTGAAACACTAAGAATTGGACTAGCACTATTACATTACAATGTATAATAATAATTTAACTGGTTCATAAAACTCTTGACTTTGTTATGCTTAACAGAATTTTTCAGAGTGTTTACCTCCTTCACTCTTCTTTATGAGAGCATGGAATGGGCATATCAGTTGTCTAAAGTTGTGAAGTCATTTTTTAAAAGCCTTTGATCACACTTGTGACTAAACATTACAGACTCTTTAATGAAGTGTAATGTGAAATGAAATTCCACTTTGACAAGAAATCCAGGAGGAAAGGGAGAAAAAATTAGGAATGCTAACAACTAACTAAGGCAATTAATCTTCTGTGTTTGTGGGTCAGTTGTCTCTGGCTCCTGAATAACTGAAGAACAGATAAGTTGCTTTGGATAACCTAACAAAACCAGAAATTGATGTGACCTGCATTTTGTCTACAGTATGGTTCGCCGCTAAAAACAAAAAGGGTTGGACAAAGAGAACACAGCAATCTCTGTACCTGTGAACACTTTTGTAGACTTTCTTCCCCCGGTGATCATAATATAAATTGTTCATTTTTTACAAATGAATGAACCAGAGCAGTCTGATGAGCCAAGGAGTGATTTCAGTATTGGAACACTTGGGACCTAACAGGGTATGACTACTCACTGCTTTGTAAGCACGCCTAACTGAGAAGCAGAAAGCACTAGCAGTGAAGCCACATGGGCTCTGAAGGGCAATATCAAAGCTGAAGCAAAAAGCAGTTACATCTTAATAATATAACAGAACCTTAGAGATAGATAAATGGTATAGTCATCTCGTCCAAAGGAGGAATGAGAAATATTTATTATATAAGAGGTGTAATAGCTTGGGCTGAAATGTTTACAACCCTGGTTCTTAGGCCAGTATTTTAGGTACCTTCATTTTTAAATGTATTCTTAAATTTCCCTTTTACTATTTTTTCAAAGATTGCACATAATACATTGGTATCCATTAAATACAAAAATATTTGATTCTTAAAATGGAAATTAAAAATGAAAAACAATAAGATTGTTTTTTATGTAAAAAAAATGCACATTTTCCTAAGCAATTTCTCAGTATTTTATGCAAAAAATCCTTATGACTAGGATGAAGCAAATAATGTATAGCATCAATTTATAGTGAGAAATGCTATAAGAGTCCATGGATGGGAACATGGCTATCTGGTATTGAAATGGAGTGAGAAAAATAAGGTTTTCATAAGCACTAAAACCTTATGGAACTTCTATCAAAACATGAACTGAGTAGTCTGAAAGAAGTAAAAAAAATCATATGAATAGCAGAAGCACTCTTGAGAAGTAAATGTTAAAGTTGTGGCAATAGCCCTGAGAATTTTCATTTAGAGTTACAGCTTTTCTCGAGACCACATTTCTTCTATACCTTTGTCATCGTGGGAAGCTATTTACTGCCATGTGTGTTACAGCTTGTAGAGCAAAGCCGCTCTAAGTGGTGTGTGATGAGATTTCTAGCCAAAGGAGAATGTTTAAGCCAATGTTCAGTGTAAGTCTAGATTATCTTTATGTATACCATGATTCGCTCTAATAATTATAGCTTTTCTCTCTCCTTTCTTTTCCTCAGCTTAACCCTTACTCTGACCCCAGTGTTGTGAAATGCATGTGATTGAATGTTTTGCATTTTTATAATTCATATTTGACAGATGCTGTAATGCATCTAGCTCAAAATATATCGAGCATAAAGGCTTTGTATGAACAGATATAAGAGATCACAGGTAATTTAAGAATCATATTTTTAGACTAAAAGAGGTCTTAGATTATTTGTCCAACCTCCTTATTAAAAATAAAGACACAGAGAACCTGCCTAAAAATTTTGTACTTGTTGGTGGGGCTAAGATTAAAACTGAAGTCCCTTGAATTCTGATCTACTTCACATAATACTACACTTTAGTAGTCCAGAATTGCTGAATTTCTAAAGCTTATAACTTTGTAAAAATAATAAATAAACCATTTTTCTACTGGCCTTCAAGGTGAATGCAAGAGAGTATGCTGGGAACAAAGAACAATTCAAACAAACAAACAAACCAACAAACACGAAGAGCATTGTGGACTTCTTTATGGTAAAGGTGTGGAACCTGTAGTCTTTACTATCTGGACTCATGAAATCAATTTGCTGTAAAAATATCTGTCTCATTTGGATCGCTACTCCTCTTGCTGAAGGTTATCTGACTGCTGCTATAAGATGCCAAAGTGTGAATCAAGATGCGTGGTGTTTGTAGAAAGAGCCAACAGTAGAGGCTTGATACTATGTTAAACACTTTTCACACAAACAGCCACATTTTATTATCTCGAGGACAGAGGAGGAAACTTTATCTCAATGTGATTAATTTGACTATATGGAGTGAAAGCTTTTGCGACAGAATCTGAATTCAGACCTGGACTTTTATGTTCAAAACTCAATAAAATGTGTATGTGGGAGGTGCGGGGGTGGGAGAGGGTTTAGGAGGGAGGGAAAGTCTGTGCACTTTCTGCAATGTCATCTTGTTATTCACGCCGACTTAGTTATCAGAAAGCTGTCTTTACAGGGAAATAAGCTGTTTGTGAACTCTGCAGAAATCCAGCTCCTACATAGGTTGGTTATCTGCAGGCAGATTAAATCTTTCTTAGTAGCTCTGTAACCTTGGACCTGGTCCTTAACCATCATGAATCTCAGTTTCCTCATTTTAAAAATGGTAATGATATCCACCCTACATCTTTCACGGTGTTTTATGAGGATCAATGCAGAAAGTGTTCAATAAATCTTCTCTCTATTGCTATTCTTACTCTCATATTCACCCTCACACTCAACCTAGCTCTATTGTCAAGATTTACAGTCATTTTTTTATAAATCCAAATTACTATCGATGATAATAAAAGCATAATATGCTAATTAGATCAGACAGCCAGACGACCTTCCAGACAAAGCCATGACTGCGGCTGCCATGGCTGAGTCCCTTGCATGAATTTTGTGCATCAGGCCTCTAGTTCAAATATAAGGTATTATATTATGTACCAGCCTGCTCTGTCAAGTATGGTCCACGGAAAGATTCAGTTAGAATAACTATTATTTTAAAAGGCAGCTTCACTTTACAAATGTGTAAACAACACTATGCGACTTCAAAAGAAGCACAATATTCTGAGTCTTTAAATAAATTTGGAAGTATCTTTCATATGCAGCTATATTTATTCCTGTGAAACTGTGGGGGATCAAAATAATTTTTAAATTCATGGTTTCTTTTAACAATGCATGAATAGAAACACATTATAGTACATCAGTGAAAATATTAAGATTTTTTAAAATTTATGTTTTTTTTAATATATTTTATTGATATTTTACAAAGAGCAAGGGAGATAGATAGAAAGCTAGAAACGTCGATGAGAGAGAAACATTGACCAGCTGCCTCTTGCACACCCCCTACCGGGGATGTGCCCGCAACCAATCTACATGCCCTTGACCGGAATCGAACCTGGGACCTTTCAGTCCGCAGACCGACGCTCTACCACTGAGCCAAACCGGTTTTGGCATCTGGTTTTTTTGTGTGTGTGTGTTTTTTTTTTAAATAAATGTGTTACATATGCGGGGACAATATTCACTGGATAATATGAAGAAGCATGATGGAAAAATGGCATCATGTACTCACTGGGTAATATTACATGAATTACAATAGGACAAAGTAAATTCGTTTTGTAGTTTTCTTTGTAACTGGAGGCCTGGTGCATGAAATTCAGGCAAGGGTCCCCTCAGCCCAGCCTGAATACTCTTCAGGGGGTATATCTGACTGCCAGTTTAGGCCCCATGCCTGCTGCTCAGTCATTTGGTCATCCCTCATTACCCCTCCTGCTGGCCTGGTCACCCCATGCAGCCTGCTGTTCAGTTGTTTGGTCGTCCCTCACTAACCCCTCACCCCTGCCAGTCTGGTCGCCCCACACAGCCTACTGTTTAGTCTTTTGGTCATCCCTCACTAACCCCCCTGTTGGCCTGGTCAACCCATGTGGCCTGCTGTTCAGTTGTTACTGTGACAGCATCCTGGACAATTTGCATATTCATCTATTATTAGTATAAATGGTTACTTATTTATTTATTCTGTCATCTGTTAGTAATGATCATATTGTGTCACTTGCCAAAAAAAAAAAACCCAAAAAAGTTCTCTATAAATCCAGAAGAACAAATAACACATTCCTCCAAAAGGCTTATTTTATTCCACTGAGTCATCATGGATAACACTTTTCTTTGATCATCATATAAAAAGTTGTCCAGGGGAGGAAGAATCATTGACTTACTTGTGCATTTATTATCTCTAATCTGCAATATATTGGCCCTAGTCTTCTGTGTCTAACTAAACTTATCCTCCTCTCTGAAGTCTGGTTGCCCAAGTTCATAGTTAACTCTTTTGTGAGCCCTTATAGCATAGTTATTTAAAGTAGGCAATAGGCAATCAGTAAATAGTAGCTTGCACTATTTTGCATATTTTAAGTATAAATCTGGACTCTACATTTAGATGTGACTCTCATATCTGATATTTCTCTGCAACTTTTGCCTCAACACAGCATCTGCTTTATTAGGCAATCACAAAATTCATTTTAAAAAATATATTTTATTGACTTTTCACAGAGAGGAAGAGAGAGGGATAGAGAGCTAGAAACATCAATGAGAGAGAATCATCAATCAGTTGTCCCTTGCACACCCCCTACTGGGGATGTACCTGAAACCAAGGTACATGTCCTTGATCGGAATCGAATCTGGGACCTTTCAGTTCATAGTCTGAACCTCTATCCACTGAGCCAAACCGGTTTTGGCAATCATACAATTCTTGATGAGATTTGTGAAGAATGGATGGTTAAGATACCTCCTTGATGTTTTAAGTTCAGTTCCCACAAGCAGACTAATAATGGGAGGGATATTTGTTTCCTCTAATCTCTCTGGGTTTATTCAACATACTAATAGGTCAAGGGGCATGAAAAACATGCTCAATGAATGTCTCCACAGTTGACCTCTCACATTTGCCCTCTCACTCAGTCTTTGTTCTACTCTCAAGAATTATAAAGTGCCATCAGTCCCTTGCATCCCCTTACCCCTTGTATCATCATTAGTTTTCAGTTGGAATAATCCTGGAAACATATATATTCCCCCTTTCAAAGAACTAGTGAGGTCTTTGGAGGCTAGCCTTGGTGTTAGAAAGTTATTAACTCTGGAATTACACCCTCCCCCCACAACACACACACCTCACACACCACCACTGAATGCAAAAGAAAACTCTGACCCTGCAGCTAGCCATAATAGTACTTCGCAAAGACTCATTATTCTCTTGAAATATAAAGGAGGGAAAGAACACAGTAACCTAACACAGGGAACCTGGGCTTTTAAGTAATTATATCTCAAGGGTTGGATATGCAAGACCTATTCTCATCCTATTTCCTAGCAACATAAATTTGAGCAAGTGGTCCAAATTAGGCTAATCATGCTAGTTCTCTTGGTTCTATTTCTGAGTTGTTGAAAGTTGTGTTCTGATTTTGTTATAGCTTTCTGGTAAGGCTGTTCTGGGAGGTACTTGGGCTGTCCCCATAGCGCACAGTCTTGCAATGTGCTAGGCAACCAGAGAGTTCCTTGTCCTAATCAGTGTGGGGAACACTGCTTAATGGCCCTTCATAAATATTCATAATGAGTATTAGTGCATTAAAATGTAAATTTAACTGCAAAAAATGTTTTCCTTTTATGTTATCATGTATTCCCTCCAGTTTTAGCCTTCTAAAGGTAATGTTTTATAAAATGCTTTTAGTGTATACAGTATACCATTCGCTGTTTTATATAGAGAGAGGTGTTTCTTAGATGCAGATAGCAGATCTTACCCTCATGTGAGCCTTATACTCAGCTACTAATTTCTTTGATAATTTATGGGACTTGGATGTATTGTGAATGACTCAAATTTATAGTCACCCAAATGAAATATAGATTAAGAAGATTGCTTTCCTATGGGCCATTTCTCCAGAGATAGTTGCCTGAATTAAGGAATAAAATGTCAGGTCAAACTTATTTCTTATTGCAATCAAGCAATCTAAATGGCAGCTATTGAGGTAAGTCCAGGGGGGTTACATTTACAAGGGAACAGGTTTTTTGACTACTTAAAATCAATCCTTCTTTGCATCCCTCTAATAATTTTTATTGAATTAAAGCCGTCATTCTCTTTTAAGGAAATTTTGATCTTCAATATGGCTAACTTGGCGATGGGATATAACAAATCAGTTAAGCGCATGTGCATGGACACACACAGACACATGCACACACACATATGCACACACACACACACATACACACACTATAATATATGTTCCTGTGATCGATCTATCTATATAACCAGCTGCATTTCTCAGCAAAAACAGTAATATTTGATGGGAAAGAACTAAATACATAAATTATATTCCCCCCTACAGAATACAGTTACACAGAGACATACCTTTCTAAATCTCCTTTACATTACCTTACTAAAAGAAAAGACTGCGTAAGTACACCACTAAACAGTCTCACATACATAGGTATATACATGGCAACAGTTTCTATATTTACGTAGAATAAAAAAAAGGTACTGCCTGCTCTTTTAAAAATAATTAAAAGTGAAAGAGAAAAGATGTCAGATGAAAAAGAAATGTATGATGACTAAAGATAAACATAAGTGAATTTTTAAAATGAGCTAAAGAAATGACTGACAAATTAATTTGTTATATTCTAAGACATAGTAAATTGTGGAAATTACTTATGCTCTGTATGTTGTACAGAAATGTCTGAAGTAGAACGCTGCCTTTTGCAAATATTTAAGTTTATTTTCATCTTACATGAATTTGAGAAGAAATATATATGGGAAATCATGAATTTATTTTTAACAGTGGTAATGTATCATAAACTATTGTCCTTGGAAAAATGTAGTATTAATCAACATTTTGACATAAATATTACCACCGATTTAGCAATTTCAAAATTATACAAAAAGTTTAAGTACAGGCTATTTGCCTGCATGTTGCCATACATACCATGTAATAACATGCTTAATATAAATGGAAAAATGTATTTAACTACTTAAATTGCATTGAAATTTCAAGCTAAGACACGTGTTCTTGACAATAAACCAGTTGTGTATCAAGGTTCCTATTAACCTGTCTCATTAGGCCTTTCTTCCTTATTGTGCACTGGAGACCCAATTACTGACGGACATAGAGCACAATGACAAACCATCCCATTATCAAACACCCAAACCCCCCAAAATTATCTCAATGTTTAAATAACTTGCAAGGTTACAATTCAAAAGACACAGTAGCACTGCTCAATTTAAACTTGAATTTTTCCATAGAGCTACGAAGATTACATTTGAATAATTAATTTTAATGTTTTCATTTATATGCACTGCATTAAAATTTCACTTGTTCTGAGCCATTAATGATGGGCTATAACCCAATTTCCAGGTTTTAGAGATTATTTCTACATGAATTAGCCTTGGTGTTTATACCATGCACACCTCAGAAAAATGCAAAATTTGTAACTATTCTTCACTCCTAATTGGCCTGACTCAGGCATGCTTTAACTAAGCAGACCCTTTATGCATGTTATTCACAAAGATATCATAGTTATTTTCTGGAAAATACCCTTTGTTATTCATTTTCTTCCACTTTTTAAGTACAATAGAGTCCTTTGTTGTTACTCTTAATAGCCTACTTAAAATCCAACATTGTTCAGCATAGCTAAGAAAAATGTTTTAATAAACCTTCCTTAGCCTCATATTACACTTGCTTTTTCATCTGTCCTAATATACTCAAGCTTTCAACCTTTTATTCATTCATTTAATGACTAAGTGCTGAGTACCCACCATATATAAAGCTTTGGGCTAGGTACTTTTCAGGATATGGATGTTTATGTTCAGAACCGGTTACCTTATAGTTTTACTCTATTGAAAGGGTGACATGATAGTAAGCGACTGGTAAAATCAGGAGTGAAAAGAAAGGAGTCTAAACAGAGAGTCAGACTCCATGGTTTCAATCGTGAATCTGTTACCTTCTAGCTTTGTGATACTTTGAGCTTAAGTAGCAGAAAAACTTCATCCATAATGGCTTCCCTATCTGTGAAATTGATTATTTTATATACCACGAAGTTTTAAAATAGGATAGCTCCAGGGTTGGTTAATTAAGGGGCTCATCAGCATCCTCAAACATAGGTTCTTCCCATTTTTTTTTTTTTTACTTTGAAATCTTCAAAATGTTGATTTTATCCCTCTATCTTCCTCCAATATTCCAAGTGGTATCCCTCAATTTCATGCCACGTGACATACCAACGCAACAACGTTCAGCCTTCAGTATTCAGCAAAACCACACTTTATTAAAGAGGAGGAGTTATCCCTTCTTTGTAATTATACACAAAAGACTGGGCTTTTGCCACCATGAGTTTATTATGTGTCCCTTGTACTTTTTTTTTTTTCTCACGTCACTTAAACTGGGTTAATCAGATTTTCTCAAAGGAATTGGGAATGAGCAATGACTAACAATTTGGACCCACTGCCTGATGATGACATATATTTGATTTCATGAGAAATCCTAGTACCTTGCTACCTCAAGTGTGGCAGCTGGACCACTCACATTGGTATCACCTGAGAGCTGGTTAGAAATGCAGAATAGGTAGCCTCACCCCAAGACACATTGGTTTAAAATCTGCATTTCACAAGATGCCTAGGTGATTCATATGCATACTAAATTTCCCAAGTCATCACTCTTGCAAACAGAATATAAGATTTCTGTTTTCACTCTACAGCTGTTTTGAAACCAAATATTTTATCAGAATTATGCTAACATTGATGCGCTCATACAGAAACATTTTCTGAGGTAAATTGCATGGAGCCAAGTTAATTCTTTAATCAATTTTCTTATCAGAAAGCATTTCATTCTTTATTTTCTTTAAATTATTTTATCGGATCAATTATTTTCTAGGTAAATTTTACAACAAAAATTCAATTCACTTATCATATTTTATTTTCCATATAAAATTACAGGGGGAGGGCATTTCCACTAAGTCCAATTTTCCTAGCCTAAATTGAGCAGTTCTAACTTTTGATTATTGCATTAACATTTAGTCAATACAAATTTATTATTCTTGGTTTTAGCCACAGCCAATTTTATTTCTACTTGATTATATATAACTGTAATTGTCATTATGAGTTAGAAAAATTCACCTCCAAATAATTATTTCATATCAATTAAATACCTGAACCTGTCTTTATGTGATACAACATGTGGCCACCATTGGAAGGAAAGAAAATGAATTGTGATGAAAAAATTAAGTAAATAAAACGAGATTTATTTTTTGATGGTGGGAGGAAAATGAATCTAAGATTATGACATGAGTTTGAGTTCTTATTTTGTCCTAGAATTAGGACAGACATAGCCTCTTTTATAGACAACTAGAGTCCTGGTGCATGAAATCTGTGCATGGGTGGGATTTTACTTAGCCCAGCCTGCATGCTCTCCAACCTGGGGCCCTAAGAGGGATATTCTATGCCTGACCGCTGACTTCTAACTGCTGACCTGCCTGCCTGGCTCTAACTGCTCCCCTACCAGCCTGATCACCTCTAACTGCTCCCCTGCTGGTCCTATCACCCCTAAACATCTCTACCTTGCCCTGCATCTGGGTCCTGGGCTTCCCTCTCTCTAGCCAACCGCAAGTACCCAGGACTCAAGCTGGCTTCACCTGGGATAGCCACAGCTGCAGGGGACCATGGGCAGGTGGCTTTCTTCGGGCTGCAGCCACAGGCACCTAGGACTGCCAGGTGGGCGGCTTGTCCCTCTCCTGGACAAAGGTGCAAACACAGCTGCTGGCGCCCAGGACCATGGGACAGGCAGCTTGTCCTTCTCCTAGGCCACAGGTGCAGGCACTGGTGCCTGGGACCGTGGGGGCTGTGGGGCGTGCAGACTGTTCCTCTCCCAGGCCACTGGCATCCATGATCATGGGGTGGGTGGATTGTCCCTTTCCTGAGTCACAGCCTGGCTGGTCCCCATTCCTCTCCTGTGAGCTCATTGGTGGCCTGGCTGGTCCTCATTCCTCTCTCCCCACTATTGAGTGTCTGAGCAGTTACAGCAGGATAGCATGATGATGTGAGGGCATGGCAACCATTTGCATATGAGCTCTTTTATTATATAGGACTAGTGGCTCAGTGCATGGAATTCATGCACATTACAAGGGAAATAATTAGAGGAAATATATTAATGTTGCTATTTGCCCTATCTGTATAATAAAAGTGTCAGTGATGAAAGAAAAATAGTAAAATGTATATGAAAATCTCCTTGTCAGAGCCTAGGGTACATCATGGGACCCAGAGTCAAGTCCCCACCCACCCACCCACGTGCACCTCAAAATCACACGAGACTCAGACCCAGCCAGCCCCACACCTGTCAAGACTGGCAGGGCTGGGGGCACAGCCTCCAGTCCCCTGTCAAGACACACCATGCAGGAGGCGCAGCCTCGGGTCTCACCTCATGTACCCTGGTGCAGCCTCAGGTTTCCTGTCCTAGCTCTGGGGTGCAGGGTGCGGCCTCAGATCCCGCAGCCCAGCATCAGGTCCCCTGACCCCAGCGCTGGGGCACGGGGAGCAGCCTTAGGTCCCTCGGCCCTAGCACGAGGGCACTAGGGTGCAAGGGCATAATGGCCATTTGCATATTAGCTCTTTATTATATAGGATGTATGGGATGAGTAGGATGTATAGTTTGAGTAGGAAGGAGTGAGTGACTGCCTATAGTACAGAAGCATATACCGTATTTGCCGGCGTATAAGACGATTTTTTGGCCCTGAAAAAATACGTATTTGCCGGCATATAAGACGACTGGGCATATAAGACGACCCCCTAACATTTCCACTAAAAATACAGAGTTTGTTATATACTCGCCATATAAGACTACCCCTCACTTGGAGGCATATTTTTCAGGGCCAAAGGGTCGTCTTATACGCCGGCAAATACGGTAACTGAAGCATCAGATGGGGTAGGAGGGTGCCTAATTAGAGGATAACATGGGAATACATGATAAAGGATCTTTGCTTAAAAAAAAAAAAGGTAACTTTTTTTCACTTAATAAAGGTAACCCTGGATAAAGTTAAGTCTTGATAAAAAGGAAGAGTCTCCTTCTATCTTCTATTGAAATAGGAAGAAAGGAAGAGAGCATTCTTGTACTTGAGATACATTTTGGCCTTTTATCTGTACATTAACATAAACCAAGGAACTTCTATAAAATGACCAATAACAGTGCACTGCCATGAGATTCTGATCAAATACGTATGGGCAAGGAATGTGCAGGGAAATTCTTTGAAGTCCCACGCTGATTTTCATGTGAAGCCAGGGCTACGGTGCATAGAGTTGCTTTGAGACAGAGGAAATAAGGTGAAAGATAAATGACATTAGGGAGCTCATCTTGATCTCAGTAACTATAAAGAGTATAATATTTTGCAGGATGAGAAAAGTGTTTATAAGATAGGGAGAGAGAAACAGTTGAAGGTTACATAAATGTCTTTTACTTCTCATAGTACTGCTTCTGTTTACATTAATATGTGGGAAGAAACACTTAAAGTCATCAAGAACATGCCCCATAAGGAAGAGAAGCTTCCTGGAGCCATCCCCCTGCTGTCAAACCCCTGAGGTGATGTTCACTGGAAGTGAGGGTGGCTGATTCAGAAAGAAGAGATTGCTCAAGGAATGTAATGTGCCTGCTGGCATGACCTTAGAGAAAAATAATGAAAAAGGAAAACATGAAAACAAACAAATAATAAGGACACTGTAAAGAATGTAAATATAGGTAGCCTATTCTTTTGGTATGTATTATGTATTTATAGTTTTATTCAACACTTGTGATTCTGCTACATAAAATATCTAATACAGGAGAGCACAATTAGGCAAACATGATAGATAAAAATACAGGATTATCCCCTCAGGGCCACTCCACCTCCCCTTGCTCCTGAGGGGCAATCAGGGCAGTAGCCGCCACTTGCACCTGCTGACAGTGCTAACTCCACTTATATCATCTGCTGATGCCAGTCCCAATTGCTCTATGCCATCAGAGGGTATGAGGGGGTGGGGTGGTGCTGTCAGTGCATGTGAGCAGCAGCGGCAAGAGCAGGGCTTTCAGCAGAGAGGGGAAAAGGGGCATAACAGGAGGGACCAGATGGGGTGTGGAGGATGGGTTGAGACCTGTCCCTGTGCTCACTGTAGCCTCCTGGACTACAGGCCCATTTTCAAGGTGCACAAATTTGTGTACTGAGCCCCTAGTCTATATATGTAAAAGCCTAGGTGACCTTCATGACTGAACGACTGGAATGACTAGTTGCAGCTGGCAGACCCTGATTGCCTGTGCCTGTCCTCTGTGCTGGGAAAGGAAAGTGAGGGTGGGTGGCAGTGGACTCATCCATTTTCCTGGGGGATCTGTTAGTCAGCCCCTCCCCCTGCCTCAGGGCCAGTAGCTAACCTCCTGGGTCCCTATCCCCATCTGGCAGGTCCCAATTGGCCCGCTGTGGTGGTGATTGGCCCTTTCCCCCTTGGCTGGCAGGGGCTGGGACAGGGAACTAGGAGTGGGTGGCAGTGGAGGGAAGGAGGAGAGCGGAAGGGGTGAACAACATGGTGGCAGCACACAGAAGGTGAGGGAAGGAGAAGGCAGGAGGAGGGGAGGCAGGGAGATGGGGGACCTGATTTGCCCTGATAGTTGGCCAGGCCTAGGGACCCTCCTGTGCATGAATTTCATGTACCATTCCTCTAGTGTATAAGAAGTGTGTATACATCTTTGGGGGACATCCATATACAACTAATGGGAATTTACTAGAAATTTTTAAACATTCATAGTATATTTCTCCTTTAATTACAGTTGACATACGATATTACGTATATTAGGTTCAGGTGTACACCAGTGATTAGACATTACATGACTTACTAAGTGATCATCCCAATAAATTTCCTACCAATCTGACACCACACATAGCTATTAGAATACAGGATTATTGATTAGATTCCCTATGCTGTACTTTACATCCCATGACTATTTCCGTTCTGTAACAACCGATTTGTACTTCTTAATCCCTTCACCTTATTTACTCCTCCCCTACCCCCAACTGTCTGCCCATCTTGCAACTGTCAAAGTGCTCTCTATATCTATGAATCTGTTTCTGTTCTGCTTGACCATTTATTTTTATTTTTTACATTCAATTGTTGATAGATATGTAATTACCACTATTTTATTGCTCCTATTTCTTGGTGGAGGTATGGTTCTCTTGGGAGGTTCTCAGAAAAGAAACAATGGCCTTTGCCAGCACTTTTGTCTTGCAGAAAGTTGACACCCCTCCCCTCTGCCCAGCTTGTGCCCTGATGCCAGGCAATTCAGTTCCTCTCCATATGTCTTTGGTGACTTTCCAGCTGCTGCTCTACTGCTGGAGCTCAGTGGGAGAGTATAGAATAAGTCTGTATGTGGGCCCTATAAGAGAAATTGCCTGGGGCTCCCGCAGCCTCCACTTCACTCAGCCACATCCTTGCTAGTTGCATAGCCAGAAGTTATGCGGTCTCCGTCTCCTGGCACTGGAAACCTGGGCTGGGGTTTCTGGTGTGGGGCTTGGAACCCTTGCTCCTCAGAATAGACCTTTGTAGCAGAGATATCCCTCCTGATTATTATTTGCTATATCTGGATGTGAGATGAATCCTTTGTGTTCCTCCTACCAGTCCTGATGTGGCTTCTTCCTTAAATCCTTAGCTGTAGAACTTTCATTTGGCCAGATTTCAGGCAGTTCCAAATGATGGGTATTCTGTAATGTAGTTAGAATTTTTAGGTGGTTGTGGAAGGATGTGAGTGCCTCATTTACCTATGCCATCATCTTGAAGGGAATTTTTTTTAACTTAAAAATTATTTCAAAAGGTTTCCAATAATCCTATAAATGTGTATATATGTATGTGCACATATAAAGTTACACATACATTCACAATCTTTAAATATATATGGCTCCAATATAATTATAAATTTGAGTAAATAATCTCCATCTGTTTTGACGTGCTGAGCATAGTTTCAATATTTATGTAGATAAAAACCTATTTTAATGATTGTACCAGAAGGAAATATTCAACTTTCCTAAGGCTAAGGTGATCTTTATCACAGGATTCCCTTGAAAGTTGCTTTGGTATCCTGCAGGTAGTTGATAGAGGAAACAAAAATCTTAAGATTTCATTTTGGGGTACACACACAACATTCAATAACTTCTTTCATCTCTTTCCTGTAAGAAATGTAATATACTCCAACAGAGTGACAATACTAAAAGAACAATACTAAGAACACTGTTTGCAGCAATTAAAGTCTACACTCAGAAGCAGGTACACCTTCACAGACCACTCTACCCATTCCACTCCATAGTGATGAGAATATTTATGAAGCAGTGTTTATTTATGGGAACTGCTTTTTAAAAGAGCTATTAAAGACTGCACACTGAAAAAGACAAATGAGTTGTTAGGGGTATCATACTCTATATACAATGTAAAGGTTAGAAATTCAGGAAAGCCTTTTTATTTAAGAAATGAAAATTTAATAATTTGAATAATCCAGCAATGGATTTACTAATCCAGGGATAGAATTCCCTGTAACTGGAATGATATATGCATATGCTCAATGATCATACATCTATGAAGGCTATATTGGAAACATTCTAAACATCAGGTCTGACTCATGGCGTCTATTTTTGTATCAGGATGATATTAAAGTCCTTTTCTAAATCTATACTGCAGTTATTAGGGTAAACAGTGTTTTCAGTGGGTAAACAGTTGATGGTATAAAGTTAGTGTTTTTCTTTTTTATTTAAGCATTTAAAAAATCTTATATGATATACTTTATAATTAACACATATTTGCATATCTAAAGGTAAGTAATTTTCTTAAAATACTAATTACATTCCTTTCAAAATTCAAACCATTTATCTACTTTCCTTTTCTTTTTTTACTTTCAATCTTGTAAACTCTACTTAACAAGCATCAAAACTGAGGTTAAATGGCTTTTCTTAAGAAATGGATGCATCAGGAGTTCTTAACGTATCTATCAAGCAAAGCAATTTTATAATATGTCACTGGGATAAGATAAATAACAGAAGAGCATGCAAACTAGACATTTTTTATTTTTATTTTTAGGTATTGCATTTCTATGTTCATCATGTAGGAGGGTTTAAAGAATATTAATTCAAACATATATCTTGAAGCACCTAATAGACTGCTACAATGTTGTGATTTTCAGCTTCAAGGATTGGGTTTTACTATGAGCTGTGAAGCATTTTCTGTCCTCTGCCGGTTATATTCATAAAGTAACACGGGGGAACCACTGTGGTTTCTGGAGCAGCAGGATCAGAGGAGAATGAGCCGTGGCGGCCTGCGCCTCCCAACCCTGACTGTGCCTTCCCGGAGCTTCTCTCAGAACCCCAATAGTTGGCTCTACTCCTCTCAGGCCTGGCCACTTTAATCACGCCTGCCACAGATTGACTAGATTCAGTAATTATATTCGTTTTCTAGAGTGGCCATGACAAAGCACCACAGACCAGTGGCATCAACCACAGAAACTTATTTTTTTTATAGTCCTGGAGGCTGTCGGTCTGGAGTCAAGATATGGGCAGATGGTTGATTGTTCCCTGTATTTTCAAAGTCTTCCCCTTGTATATATCTGTGCCCTAATTTCCTCACCTTACAGGGACACCAATAGTATTTCATCAGGACTTACACATTTGTGGCTTCATTTAACTTTAATTACTTTAGAATTTCAGTTATAATTTTAGGTTTGCTGGGATTATTAGCATAAACTCTCATTGAAGTTTATTAACATGCCCACTGAAACATAATAGAGAGAAATGGAAAATAGTATTTGAAAAGCATACTTGTTCTTTACATATAGAGAAGTCAGTGTTTTCTTTTTCTTATGAAAGAACTTCTCAGAAAATGACTCATCTAAGATTGTTAAATGGCTTCCCTATTTAAAACTAAAGTTTTATCTGAACTGGATTAAATACAATTACTGTTTAATTAAAACAAAAACCTTTAAGAGGACAACTCCAATAAGATCAATTAACATTTTGTTCCATTGAACATAATTAGAAAGCCAATTATTGTAATTCATTGGCCGAACCTTTAAAATACACTTGGCCTTCACAACATATCTACCTGGCATTGCATTAAAAATTCAGAAGTTAAATAGAAAAATTATATACTAAGTTTAATGTTAGAACTCATTTTTAAATTATAATTATTAAAAATAGAACTAATATGTCTTATTTGACAATTGGTACTTTTGATTAATTTGAGAATTCTGCATGAAATATATATATTCTTATAGAAAAAAAGACAAATTGAATTTTAGATTAGGGACCTGGAATATTGAGCAAATATAAGAGGAATTTGAGTCTACACATTCATTTTAAAAAACTGAATATTATTTAGTCAGAGTTTTTGAAATATTTGCTTTACATTTCTGAGTTACACAGCTTATGTAGACAGAGAGAAATTTTACTGATGCCAATAATAATTTGAAAAGAAAGCTTGTATTTTCATGTACTCATGAACTAGCCAGAAACATTTCCAGAAAAAAATATCAAAATGATCTTTAACTACTGCTATGGCAATTTGTGATCTAGTGATTATTAATAGGGATTTTTAAATGCCCTACACTTTAATATATACATATATTACACATAGATAATATATACATATATAAAATATATACAACATTGTTTGATGCCAAATATATGCAGTTCTATTCCTCATCTGAAAAAAAATTATTTTGAAATATGCCCTAAGAAAACTAGGTGAATGGTTTAGAAGATGTTTACATGTAAGATTTGAAAAAGCTCAGGTGGGCCGAAACCGGTTTGGCTCAGTGGATAGAGTGTCGGTCTGCAGGTTCGATTCCGGTCAAGGGCATGTACCTTGGTTGTGGGCGCAACCCTGGTGGGGGGTGTGCAAGAGGCAGCTGGTCGATGATTCTCTCATCGATGTTTCTAACTCTCTATCCCTCTCTCTTCCTCTCTGTAAAAAAAGCAATAAAATATTTTTTTTAAAAAAAGGAAAAGCTCAGGTGGGCTAAGCAAACCCCCAGAGGGGCCTGGTCTCCAGCATGCTCACTGGGGAAAGCCAAGCCACCAGATGTGTGTGGCTGAGGTTCAGAACCCTCTGGTTTAAACAGCTCCTTGGTTCCAAAGTCATATTTTCAGGTCTTGCAGGGGATTAGTCCAGCCTCCGTACCCATGAGGGACTTGCCAGGATTTTACCCTTAGGCTCCTTTTACACGATTGGCTTTTCTGACCCATTATTCCTGTGTAGGATGCTTCTCTGGAGATTGAACTTGTACCTCCTATACTTTCTTTTCTATCTTCTCATTGCACACTTGGTATTTTGGTGATTCATTTAAACTTATTATTTCCTGACTAAACCCAATTTTGCATATGAAAAAATTGAATCACTTGACCAATAGTAGCTTTTTTCTTCATATTTTTCGTATTTTATTTTAAAAATGGATCTACAGCAACCTAGAAAATTTATAGAACTCAAGTATATTAAAATATTAATAGTTGCCATGAAACAGGTAGGAAAGTAAGGTTTGGGGTAAAGTTAAAATAATGATCTAGTGTATCTAGAGTTCTGGTGACTTTCCTATGAACCATCAGCTGCCTCTAGACTACTGTACTCTTTGTGGGATGTATTAACTTAGCGATCTGGACTATGGGTTGTGCTGGAACTCCATGTTAACAGACAAAGGGGTCTGCTCTCCTAATCACCACAGCTATCTTTCTGACACAAGAACAAAAGTTCCCTTTCTCCCTGCATCTCCTATCTGGAGGGGAAGCTGTTTAGGGACAGAAGAGGGGGCCATCAGCTTGGCTGGTATCCACTGTGACACAGAAGAGTGCAGGCCAAGACTCTGAACTCACTGGAAAGATTCCAGGCTCTACTGCTAGACACAGAAGCTGAGTGCAGCTGCTGCATTAAGACCAGAACTTTGAAGGTAGCTAAAAAGAATTCAGCATTTAAATTTACTCATTCTAAAAGAGTAATTGGTTATGTATTTTCCAAATAGTTGAATCAATTTTACTAAAATTAGAAGAGCTGCACATTGCAGGTGCATAATTATGCTTGCCATTAAACACAAACACAGATGCAGGCAACAAAATTAGGTGCGATCGTTTCATTGAGAAAAGAATGGCACTTGTTTCCCATTTCTCATTTTTGGTTAAAAAAGTTTAAGCTTTGATTTTTCTCAAAGACCCAAAGATATGTTGGTGCCCTCAGTGTTTTAATATTTTTTCACATTCCAGTGGGGATTATTGATCAGGTCAATCTGGAGGTGAGGGGGGGGAAATGTTATCAGCCCACAGGATAGGACTCCTTTCCTGCAGTCATAATAACCATCACCACACGGTAATCAACCCTACCTGGTAGATGCCACAAAAAGCAAACATGCTTTCAACCTACCTAGAATGGTCTTGCTGTAATATTGCCTCCTGTAACTCCATGGGGAAAGGCACTGCTTACGTACCAGGCAGTATATATATAGTAATGACTGTCACAGATGTCCTCTCATTTAACCTTCACAAAAATCCCTTGAGGTACGTTTGCTATCATGGAAGATGGGAAGCCCTGGGATGGTGAATTCATTTGCCACACTAATAAAGATAGTAATAAGCAGAGCTAGATTTTGAACCAGTCCTAGAATCTATTCTGGCATTTCATATCCTCACCAGTCAATAAATTATCAGAAGACAAAGTCTTCTACAGCTTCGATCAGACCAGCCACATTACTTATAAGTTCGGCAGGTCTGAGGGAGGGACCCCTCTCACTGCTTGGGCTTTTGGAAGACAGATGTTATAGTGATTTATTTTTATTTTTATGTAACATTACTTTTTTGTAAAAAAAAAATAATAGACTGTAAGACCATACTGAGATTTCCTAAACTGATCTTACACAATTAGAATAAATTTCTCAAACCAATATAACCTCAGAAATGATTAAACTGAATCCCACATGAGGATTCACACTCATATTAGCTAGAGGTAAAAATAATTCATTTTAGCATCTCTATAAATAAAGCTTTTTTTATTCTAGACTTGAAGAAACTTTAGGGGCAACAGAGAGCAGAGTTCACCTCATGTGTTGGTATAATGAGTAAATCTCAGCAAAAGTCCTGCTGATCAATTCAGCTTTCTCATTTCCTTTCTTGATAGCTTTTATTATAGAAACTTCAGTTTTAATATTAAATGTGTTTTCAACTTTTCTTAGCTAGAGAATCAAGAAATAAAACCAGTCATACATTTTAAATAATGATGATCCCCTAGAATTTAATTCATTATAAATATTTATGTGAATACTTCTTAGAATGGGGTTATTCCTTGATAGAACTATTCCATTAAATGTCCTAAATTGCATCTTACTATCATGCTTTCACTTTATTTAAAATTTTATGCAGATAGTATATTGAGTAATGTAGCTCAAGTTTCAATAATATTGCCAAGAACTTAACTTTTTTTCCAGTTTCTCTGATATGCGATGCTTCTTTTTATCTCAAGGACTACACATTACTGTTCTTTCTGAAACATTCTTTTTATTCCACCTCCCTACTCCTATTTGCAGACACCAACTCCTGCTTATATTCTAGGCCTCTGCTCAAATATCACTTTCACAGGATACCTTACCTGATGCCTTGATTAGATCTCTACTGTATGTTCTAATGGAGTCTTCTATTTTCCTAGAATCTTTCTTTTCTATTACCTATTGTTTATAGCTTTGTCTTTATGAGCAATAAACATCATAAGAGCAGGAACCTGTCTTTTTTCTTTTCCCATAAATCCCCAAAATGTGGGCCTAGGATTCATTCAATAAATATCTGCTGAACAAGTGGGTAATTTTGCAAAATATTGAGTAATTTTGCAAAAATGTTCATTTAAAAAGCAAACGAACAATCTCATAGAATATACCATGATAAAGATTATTGAAATGAAAACCAATGGACATTCTTTGTTCACTTCCCTCCCAAGTAACCTGAATTTGAAGGTTCTGATGATACTGTGAAATACCCACCATCCCTGTCTTTCCAAGGATCACAAAGGGGAACACAACATGTGGCTCTAGTGTAGGTACGTGTAGATGCAGTACAGTTGCATCTGTGCTTCTCATTAGAGAGGATCATTCAGGCTTCTGTCTGGATCAGCTAAGATCTTAAGTCTCAATCGTAGGCACCAAACATTATCTGGATACCTAGCAGGTATTAAGAAACACAGGCATTTATATTTCCATTTGTGTAATGATACCACATCAACTTTGAAAATAAGGAAACTTGACTCCAGAAAAGGCAGATAATCTGCCGAGGAGTTTACCATATGTTAGTAGCACAAACAAAACCTCCTTTGCACTTCGTAAGGTTAGCCTTTCTAAACACCCCATTTTAAGACTTTTGTTTTCATTTTTTTTTTTTTGGCATCAGATACCTGATTGCCCTAGTCCAAGAAATCTTAGACAGATAGAGATTTTAAAGAGTCACGAATTGGACATTGATTAGAGGTAACTCTAAAAGCCACAGAGGAAGTTTAAATTTTAGTAAAATGCAATTGCAAAATTGTAAAACCTGAATTCTGTGTGAAAACATTTATTATTTATTATTTAGAGTTGCTTGATAGATAACACTTTCTTCATTTTTATTAAACTGCTTCTTTCTCCTGATTTTTAGGCTCTGCATTTCAGTATAAGATCAACACACCTTTGACAGAGAAGTTTGGCTAAGCCCAACTTATATGACTCTGCTTTCCCCAGATCCCATAGCTAAACCCCATCTCAATGAAAAATAGATTGCATCTAACTTGAAGCAGGAGGCTTCACTTTCCATTACCCATCAGGTCGCCTCAGATTTGCAGTGTATCCCTCTCTGCACAGTGTGTATCCTGCTCAGGGTACTCGGCTGCAAGGGCGGGACCTACATGGAAAGCTTCCTGGGTTCTGCTCACGCAGGGCCCTGGAATCACTGGTCTGCTCAGAGGAGGGCTTTTTCTGCAGACATGCTCCTGGGGGGAGGCAGTGGCCCAAACTCACTCTTGTTGCTGCTCTGTGATGTTCCTTTGTGTTTCTCCACTGGGCTCTCACATGCCAGCTCCCAGTGCCAGGCTAGCTCAAGTCAATGGATCTTCTACTGTGTCACTCACTCATGATCCTGAAACTAGTTCTGCTCCTCAAAGGGTGGTCGACAGCTGAGTCCTGTTCAGGATACATCTCTCCTAATGAACATTTACTCCTATTAGACTCAGACTACAAAACTGCCACCAATAGTATTCCAGTCACTGGGCCCAGTACATGAGCTATTGTGGGTGTGTTGTATTGTCATCACAATTGTTTGACTGATCTTTAATTTATCATTCTTTGCTTTTCTCCTTACCTGGACTGCATAGTCATTTTCCATAACTGAGCAAAGCTCTATGGCAACCCCCAGGCCCAAGCCCTCAGCTTCAGCTCTTCAGCCATTTGGCAGCTCGACCTCTCTCTCTGCCCTATGCCTTGAAAGTGGACAGAATGATGAGAGCAAATTATGAATTAAAGAGCTTTATATTATCTAAGTTGTATCTCAAGACTGGACTAAAGCTGGGGGACCATGTCTTCTGTGAGGTTCTGATTTTAAAATTCACTAAAATAAAAATACTCTTGGTCATCTTGAGCAAATTCAACATCTTCACAGGCCCATAGGCAACATACCAAACAACAAGTTTGGATCTAAAAAGTCACAGAGGGAGGGGGTGAATTGTGGTGAATGAAAGGACATATGCCTCATTGAGGCCATTCAAGTTAAAAGTTAACATCACCATGTGCTGTCTGAAAAAATCTGGCCCCAGTCTGAACCCAGCCCTCTGCTACTGGTCTGTAACCTCTGTTGAAGCATTATCTGCAAAGTCAACTAATTCTGTGCAATTGTTATTGTTAATTCTATAAACATTTTGCTTGCTCACCCAGTTCTTATTAATTCCACACTGGGTGAGGTCCAGTGTTGCACTACTAAATTACCACTATCACCATTCTCCTTTCCATTAGCTGTTTGATGAAGGTTCACTATAAATGAGGCATTTTGTGAAGTGCTACGCCTGCATTATGTGACATGAAGTTTAGAACAGGCCTATAGATTGATAAATACTATTAGTCTTTTTTTGTATATTCTCTATGCTCTGGTTTCCAGACATTTAAAGACTTTGGCTTCAGGAGTCTGCTGAAGCTATCAGCTTAATATACATGACAGTGACTTGCTCCTGGGCCTGGTTTTATAATGTAAATCAGTCCCACTTATCTCTTTTTCCTCTTTCCAAAATTCTCCTCTCAGAAGAGAAGCATCATGTTACTCGCATTCATTGGCCAACCTAAGTCACATGGCAAAGTGTGAAGTAAGTTGGTAAGAAGATGTGCCCTCTTTCAGAAAGGCGGACTGTAGGGGGTAGAAGTGGCAAATCATTTGAACAATAATATAATCTTCTATACTTCATCTCTTCAATACCTATCATGCATCGTATATTCATGGGTTAGATTCAATACTTTGTAGTCTAAAATTTTGTAATTACATTTCCATGTAAAAAAACGAACTCTAATTCAACATACTGAGATAGGTATGTTTCACATTCTTGGCACATTAGTATCATGATATCACAATATGACTGAAACTTGAAGATTGTGGATAGAGCTATCTTCTAATTAGCATCAGTTGGCTAGTTTAATGCTATTGCTCATTTCCCAATATTCTGTGTGATTCTCTGTGTATTTGGTTGTAGCAGAAAAATAGTAAGCCTGGATTATTTGATTTTTAAACTCTTCTTTTAGTCTCTATTGGAGACATTGAAAAGTAGGCAAACTTTTCAAAATTGCAAAGGAAATACTAAGAAATAAGATAGATTTCTCTAATATGTTTTGCACTTATTTGAGCCATTAAAAACCTACCTTGGAAATGAAAATATTTATGTCCTATAGAACAGATTTTAGTATATTAAAAAATAATTTGAAGAATAAAACTTCCTAAAGAGATTCTATACTTTCTACATTTAAATCCAATTAGCATTTTAATTCATGATATTATTTATATTTAGAATTTATCAAGTGCTATATTTGCTACTTGCATTTGTCAAGATTTGAATAATAGGCAGAATGCTGTTTTCTATTACTGTGTTCCCACAAATCTCCTGGGACAAATAAACAAACAAAACAACCCCCAAAACAATAAGTGGATAGCCTTTTATAAAACTTAACATCTTTTGCTATCAATTTTTAATATTTGGCATCCTTCACTTCTTCTCTTATTGGTTAATGTGACCTGGTACATGGGAAGAATGTGGTCCATTAGCATGAATGGTAAGCTTCAATAACTGCAAGGCATGTTGGGATTCTCTTTTTCACATTATGCTCAGGGAGCAGCTCTCTCCACATGGCGGGTTGTGCCTGTGGAGTGGACATTTACAACATTCCCAAGATGACGACACAGATGCTCAAGAGGAAAATGCCAACCTCAATGTCATGCAACTAGTACCTATGGGGAATCAAGATTGAGATTAGACCCTAAAGACTGGGTGTTTCTTTTGGAATATGAATGCACTGAGCCAAAAAAAAAAAACTTTGAGGATCTTAAATGCCATCTAGTGGCAATTTCTATATACTGTAGACACAATATCCCAAATGTCATTAAGATATTCCTGGCAACTTCAACCCATTCCCATGATAGAAAGTATTTATTGTAAGAGACTGACCTCTACAGTTTATCACTCAACTCTGTGTGTGTATCCCAAAGGGTTCATCTTATCTCTAGAAATGCACTACATACAGATAAGCCAAAAGAATAGCTTCTTTTTCCAAGAACAACACAGAAATTAACAATATTGAAGTAGATGTCAGTTTAAGCATATTTGTTTGAGAGTTAATAAACTATTGGCTTTCCAATACCTTTTTATCTGGAATATAGGCACACACACACACACACACACACACACACACACACACACACTTGCATGAGCACGTGCACATATATTCACACAGTATGTATGGTCCCTAGCCAGAGAACACTGAAGGCACAGATCTTCTTTCTCAAATTCTAGATCTGGTTCTTCACGTGTGTTTTACATACCTTATTCCTTACAAAATTAAGAGAAATTGAAGATTTGCTGTTGGTTTCATTTATTTAATAAAAGATCAAGTATATACCTAAAATTTTAAACTCTGCATATATGACATTTTTTTAATTTGAAATATCCTGATATCCTACTCCTAAAACTGCAATTAGATTCAGACTCAAATAATTTTCAATTCGACATATCTAATCTAGCTCCATTAAACTGGTTGCCTCTAAATGAATACGTCTGTCAGTCAAGCCACAAGTTACCAATTTTTTCTCTCTCAAACTTTACCTTGTGCAAGAATCCCAGGATATCTATCCAAAAGACGCACCTATCTATGTGGATGGGACTGGGGACTCTCCATTTTCAGGCAGCCCATGCCAGCAGGTTCTGATTTGACAATAACACGCAAGAAGGTACGAACAGCTGGTGGAGTGCCTTTTCCCACTGAGGGCTTTAAAGCTGCTTTGTTTTTAGAATTCCCCTTATTTCCCATTACAGAGTTTAGAGGCAGCTGTAGAAGCATACATAGGTACAGAGTCAGTGTTACATTCTAAAGCACTCTGACATCCATTTTCTTCTCCTCCCATATCATCAGGCATATGCCTAAGGGAACAGATGGGTCCTGGGGTACTCATGAAGGGCCATCAAATCCTACAGCTTCGGGGTTTAAAATTCTGCAGTGCTTGTCATGAAATGAACAAAGGCTGAGCCTAAAATAAATGGTGGGATGTCGGGAGAGGGAAGACAGGTGACTCAGGGTCCAACTGAAATAATACTTATTCAATTACTCTTGTTTTTATTTTATTCATTTACTTTAAGCCCTCCTAACCTTATTTGGTTTTGCTAAGTATGTTGCATATAAAATGTAGTAATAATCATACACATTACCACAATGATAATTCATATAATTTTGAATGCATTCTATAAAACCTTACTCTATTTTTTTATTTTAAAACTATAGAACAAAATATCATATAAATAGATGTTAATTAATAATGACAATAGGTAAATATCTATTGCTTTTTCTCTTTCTTATTTGGATAACCTTAGAAAAATGTTTTTTATATATTTCTGACAGCATAAATAAAATAGTACAATTGGGCACATGAACCCATTCTATGTAATATATATGGATACACATAACACTGCCTCTTTTAAAGTTTTTCCCATCAAAAGTACCTGAGTATGTACAATAAGAAATGTCTGGGACCACAGAAATCATGCTATCAATAAGATGACAGTCTGAATTCTTCAGTGAGGAATACCCGCAACGAAAATATTTGTAAAATAATGATGCTTTCATAGTTCCAAGTTCCTGTGGCTCAACAGCAGGAAATGCTACAAAATAGCTATTCCTCATGTTTAGTGTCCCATTTTATTGTAAAACATCCTAATATTAATTCTACACTCAAATTTATTGCATGTCAATCACAAAATCCCATCTCATTAGAATGGGTAGAGAGAACTTGAGACTATAAACAAAGAGAAGGGAAAACCAAAATGTACAAACATTTGCAAAACAAAAAACTTTATAATTTAAGTATTTAAAATCATACGTTTCAATTATATCCATTTTAAGTAGAGGAAAACAGTTTTTTTTTTTTTTATCAAGCGTATTTTTCAACAAGTGAGGATTATTTTTTACCATTAGAGTGATGAATAAATGTTGGTATACCAATATAAAAATTCTCTAGCTAAGCCCTTTAACTCACAGAAACTATTTATTAATAAATAAAACTTCATGTTACTTTCTTTGCTCAGAATATTCAATGTATAGAGCCCATTTTATTCATTACACGGGTTCACTATTCTTCAGGTACTAACTTCAGCTTATGTGCAACATTCTTATTGAAGATGAAATTGAAATAAAATTTGAACTCATTTAGACAATTTTAAATGCTTGGCTTGTGCAGATATAGACATAGAATTGATAAAATTGTTTGTGATATCGAATAGGTCTAGCACAAAAATAGGAAATGCAATGAACTGAAAAAAAGTATTTCCAAATACACATATTTTGCATATATTTTGCTGTACTGAAAAAAATCATAAAAATTTGAGTTAAAAAAGACTGCTAAAGTTAGATTCATTCTACATGATGTATACAAGATGTCAGATGCAAAGAACCATGAAAAATGCCACTCAGTAGAAAATAGAAACAATTTTTTTGGATGCAGTTCTGATATTTATAGGATTAAGTCAAGGACCTCTGTAAATTGTGTTTTATATGTTTTGAGACAGAATACTTTATGGAAATAATTGAATGTACCTAGATTATTATGAAGATACAGTGAATATTATCAGAAAACCCTTTGAGATAAAAAAAATAGTACTACAGAAATATAATTAGATCAATATAGAATATTCTAAAGTAATACCTGGGGGTGTTAAGATACTTATTTTCAAAAAACATTCTGTGATGAATATAAGTTTGAAAATACTATTAATAAAAGAGTAATATGCAAATTGACTGCACCTCTGCTACACCCACAAGCGATGCCCACAAGCCTATCAGGAGTGAATATGCAAATAAACCCAACCAAGATGGCTATGGCCACAGAGAATAGGAGGGAAGTTTGGATTTCCTTGGCAATGGAGGAAGCCAAGCTTTCCGCCTCCCCTTACTGGCCAGGCCTCTACTCAATGGTACAAAGTTTCAATGATAGAAGATAAATAAATCCCAATAAAAATGATGGCGACCATTAAAATATGTAACATGTGTTCAATGTTCAGTAACATTGAAAGGGTTACACAATTTTTATAGCAGGGAACCACAAACCTAGAGGGCAGGCTGGAGCCACAGATGTACCAGAAGCTCTCCTTCAATTCAGGCATGGGCACTTCTGTGCTGTTCAGCACTAGAAGGGCTTCCTAGTCCAATGAACATCTCCTATACAAAGGGAGTCACCTCACTCACAAATAGTCTACAAAATAGTGTGATAAAATCATCATATGAGTTTCCTGCTATGTTTCCCCTTCTACTGCTGATGGGCTGTGAAATCTTTATAAATGTGTCAGACTCTCTGTAGCCTCATAAAACAGACACAATTTAGTATCTGCGAGGGCTGTTTTCAAAACAAAATGAGACCACCGGTGAAAGTTGATTCCCATTTTATCTGAAAGCCTTTACAAATGCTCTTCTTATTTGAAACTTAATCCTTAGCTCTGAATTTTACACATTAGCATATTTTTTCAGCTCATATTTTTAGAGGAGAATGGTTGTCATTCTTATAACTGTATTTCATTAATACAAAGATAATGAATATGTCATAAATTAAAATTTACTTGCAAACAAAGAAAGCATAAGTCATTTAATTTTCATAAAAACATGAATGGATCTGCTGTGCACATGCAATTCTTACAAGCCCTGCTGTTCAGTTTTTCAATGGTTTCAAATACTGCTTCTAAGAAGAAACATCAACTTTCCATATTTCCTTTGGAATTTTGAATCCATGATAATTAGGGCATCAGTAATCATACATGCAGGCAGACAGTGCCAAATATATCTTTCGGTTTTGTGCATCTGGCATTGTATTTTGTTACAACAGGTGGTACCTCAGAAATATTTGTTTGAAAATTATGAAGCCACTTAAATAATCTTTAAACCACAAAGCCTCCATCTAATTTTTATGTTCCTTTTATGTTCCTTTCCAAAACTGCACCATGTGCTTAACTTAATCTACACCAGAAGCTATTGCTTTGTGTATTTTCCATGATGTGCTATATGGAAATTCTAGAGCCTTAGTATTCATAATGGATTAACACACATTATTCTTATTTCTAAGGGAATGGCTTTTTGAAAAGCTGTTTATAGAGAGCACTAACCCCAAAATGACTCAAAATGAGTGAAAAGGTAAGGACCATATTTTGGGTAGTAAATAGATAAACTATGAATGATTTAAGATTAATCTTGAAGTTATATGGCTACATCTATAACACTTATTGAGTTATATGATGCTTGTGTTGTTGTTGTTAACTACCAGAAATTAGCTGGAGGTCCTGATACTTTTTTTATTACTTTGAATTGAGTCAATCATTCTTTAGATATTAAAATCCTAGTGGTATGAGAGTTTAAAAGAGGAAGGTTGCCTGGGAGGTTATCATTTTTGTAATATCCATATTTTAGAGGGAAAAAAGAAAAAAACGAATCCCAGAAGATTAATGTAATTTGTCAGCCCTCAAAACCTGATGCTTTGCCCTCTAAGTACCCTCTGTATAAATATCCTATTCAATTTTGCTTTGTTCATTAGGGTTTTTTTGTGTATTTGGATAGTAGAGATTCCCTTTGATATCATAAAATTATAAAAAATTAAAGATGATTCACAGTACAAGCAAGGTATGGACATCCTTTGATTCACTTCATATATTTCAACATTTATTAACATTGTGAAGGATGGAAACTTTATCATAATCACACAAAATAAAAACATCATTACTTAATCTCTTTCAGACAGCTTTATAACTGAAACTTTCATGTAGGCTTATGTTCACTCTACTTGAAATTTTGGAAGAGTGACTTGGAAATCAGACTATTCCTTCATATTGAGGGACCCTTGATCCTTGAAAATGCTTTTCCTTTAGTTCTAATGTAAATAAATTGTGCAGAGAACAAGATAAGTTAATGATTTTAAAGAAGTTATGAATTTTATAGTTGAAATATGCCCTTTAAAATCTAAAATGGACTAAATTAAATATGGCTTATTTAATTAGAAAACTCAAATTCAATTGCTTTTTGCACATTTCCACAAAATTAGTATTGAAATGAAGTTGTGAAGGGTTAGCTACAATTCTGACAAAGGTCAACACTAAAATGTGCACTTTAACAACTCAATTAATTCTATTAATTTGGATGAAATACTATTCAGACTACCTTAACTTAGCAATTGTTTCATGAAATAGACCAAAAGGTCATTTACTAGGTGACACTGTGACATTTTCATTTATATTGTGCTTCCTTGTGTGAAATCTGAAAAAACACTTTCAATAGATTCAATTATAGAGAATGAATTACTACCTCTAAGGCAATGAATACACACAGAGCATAATTAATGTAACATAATTTACAGTTTTTAATCGTAAGATTTTTTTTTTAAGTTGGTTAGTCAATCCAAGTTAATTCTTGGAGAGTTCTCATTGCTTTCTTGCATCTACTATACCAAAATATTTTTTCACAATTAATAAGATTATCATCAGTAGTGCTCCTTCTGCTGATAGAATGTTGTTAAACACCACAATTTTATGCTGCATTTTAATCAGCTTGTGTAATATGAGTATAAATACTAATGGAACTTACTCAATGTATTGAAAGCCACTGAATATGGACATAAAACACATAAACATTCTAATAAGAATGTTATTTCAGTAGAGAATATTGCCAACTAACATAATGCTCATTTTGCGTTATTAATAATATTGCTACTATTCCCAGGTAAAGAATTTGAAAAATATAATTTCACCAATATAAAAAATTAAAAATTTTGTTTGCCAATGCAAATTTATATACTTTATCAACATCTCTCACAGTTTGCAACTGATCTAACAATATATCACTTTATCTTTCATAGCTTTACTAAAAAATTCCCTTTTGAAAGAAGCAAAGAATATGTATACAGACCGGACCTTCACTCTTGATTAAAATTGGTGGTGGCAGGTCATGTTCTCCTAAGGTTTCACAAGGGACAGGAAAGAGAAAGGAGGGAGCTACCTGTTGCTGGGTACCTTCTATGTGCTCATCGCTTGTCTTATTTAATTAAACTTTAGACCCAACAAAATGTCTGCTTTTTTGTTGCTTTAATGTTACTTTATTTTATAAGAGGGATTAACATTTAGCCCAGCCATATGTTAGAAATTTTCAACTAAGAGTCAAAAATAATTGGCTTATACTCTTTCAACTTAGGTTGAAGTTATTTTTCAAGGCTGAAACTGCAATTTAGCAGAAACAAACAAACAAAAATCACACACACACATACCAACAAAACCTCTGTGTTTTTGAAAAACACATTGGTAGGGGCTTCTTGCTCAAAATATCGGAGAACAGCAAACACATCAAAGCGATGAAACAGTTTTTCAGAGGTGTGAAAAAATGCCTCCCATTTACTGCTGCCTGTGGGCGCACACATTTATGCCATGTTTACAAAGGAATAGCATAATGATTTTGTGATAAATAATAATGGAAGCTGCTCATATGTTGGGTAAGATCACATTTGAAAGGTAATACAATAACACTTGCTTACGAAGCACCTGATATTTTGCCCTTATAGAAGCACTGGAAACAACAATAGAGTAATAATAAGAAGAAAATGTTGAAGTGATATTTGAATACATTAGAATTCCTTTAAAATATTTTTGGCATTTCATTTAGAACAATTGCATTTCCAGATATTATCTATTGAATAAATTTTGGGGAAAAACCTATGAAACTGAAATAAAACTCATCATTAGAGGGTTATATCTAGTTAGTCTATGAAAGAAAGTTCTTAAAAAAATCAATAAGCAGAAGATTGATAGTGAAGGAGGGAAATTTAAATGAGAGGCATTGCTTCTCTTCTGAAGAGCTATTACCCAAAATTGATGCATCTTAGGTTAAAAGCAGAATTAAACTTTATAAGAAGCCTCAAATAAGAATAAAAAATTGACTCTATATAAACAATTTAAAAACAAACTTATCCTATGCAATATCTATACAAATGTTAATCTTATTTTCAACAAAGACACTAATAACCATGGCAATATATAGTTGAACAGCTTCTATTCTTTTGATGAGAAAATACTAAGAATAGTAACAATTCTTTTTCTTTCATGATGTCAAAAAAGAAAAAAAAATAAGTGTAAGTAAAGATCTCAATTTACCCTGCTTTCAAGATTCTGAGTATGTTTTGACACAACAAAAAATAGACATACGGTATACTGCAAGAACTGGTCCTTGAGTTGATAGAAAATCTGTCACCAACCGAATAAATCAATTGCAGCATGCAAGTGACGTTAAGAAGATAGTTGAAAAGCCATCTTTAAAAAAATGTGATGGATGGAGGTTTGCATCGAAGAGCACACCTCGATTCATGTTAAAATATTTGTTTATTTTTATCTTTCTAAGGAAATATGCCACTGGCAACTCCTTCATGTGGATATTTCTAGAGCCTACCAGCCTGCGTTAGTTATAGTGTAAGATATTTTGTACTATTCCACATGGCATTATGACTCAACAGTGATATTTAATCTGAGGCATGACTGGAATATTTCCAATTTAAAAAATACTATACAGCAACAAAGAGCAAGTTCAACTTTACCATTCAATTCTAACAAATTGAAAAAAAATGCTTCCATGGATTCCTCAAATTAAGAACTTAAAAATTCTTAAAGGCTATGTACAATAATAATTTAGTTCCTATATTATAAAGGTCAGATTTTTAGTATGAGCTTTTAGTTTCTTTTTAAATATTATTTTGAAATTTGAGGATATTAGCCTTTGGCCTCTAACTTGTGGATCAAAATGCTATGCTGGGTGCCGAAACAGGTTTGGCTCAGTGGTAGAGCATCGGTCTGCGGACTGAAAGGTCCCAGGTTCTATTCCAGTCAAGGGCATGTACATTGGTTGCAGGCACATCCCCATTAGGGAGTGTGCAAGAGGCAGCTGGCCGATGTTTCTCTTTCATCGACGTTTGTAGCTCTCTATCTCTCTCCCTTCCTCTCTGTAAAAAATCAATAAAAATATTTTTTAAAAATGCTATGCTGTGTATGTCCAAATCAACAAATTCAATTGTATTTTGAACTATTCCTTTATCCATTCATACATTCAACAAATATTTATTGAATGCCTACTATGTGCCAGGTATTGTGACAGGTATTTTAGTTAGGTACTGAACAACAAGTTGAGAGAGTAAAAAAGACAGATGTGGTCCTATCCCTCTTGGAGCAAACAATGAAGCATGAAAACACAATTTTAGTAATAGTGTGATAATGCTCTGAGATAATTGTAGATGACTCATTAGTGCACAGGAGAGAACGTAAGCCAAATCTGGCATGGACTGGAGCTGGTGGCTTACTTTGGAGGCACCAGAGGAATGTATACCCCATCGTAGCTGAAGGATTATATCAGTAAAAGGCCGGGGTGCTCTGGGCAGAGGTGTTCTTTCCCCATTATTTTCCTCCAGGAAGAGGGCATTTATAAAGGAATGGAAAGAGAGGGATAGTGTTTGGTTTGAAAAACTGAAGCAAATTTAGAAAAAAAACTAAAAAGTTAAGAGTGAATAGGGCCAAAGGATGCACTTTTAGCTTATATTCAAGAACCTGGACTTTATTCTGAGGCTAATAGAAAGCAGTTGGAAAGTCCTCAAAAGAGAGTAAGAAAATCAACTTTGTATTTTGGAAAAATATCATACTTATGATAACTTGGGAAACAGCTTTTTAGAGTAGGAACAGAAATTGGAAAGCTGCAAACACCTTGCGTGAAAGAGGCTGGTAGCCTAGAGCATGAAAGTGGCAGTGGGATGGTAAGAAGTGAAGACATTTGAGAGCAGCTGAAATAACCAATACTATTAATGCGTTAATATGAGTATGTGAGGCTGGAGACACTGAAAGGAAAAGGAGAATGTTTGTAACTGTGAGAATAAGGGAAAATAACGGCAAGAGAAGAAAAGACCATCTCTGCTTTCCTTCTAGCTCTCTTACGAGATGTAATCAAATTACACCATTGCTTAGCAACCACAGGGAAAGAGCTAATAAGCCATGATTCATGATGCTATGGGAACAATTGGCGGGTCAGTAGTTTGATGTCAAGGTGTTTAGATTCCTGCTGCGACACTTGCAAACCAATATTGACTACTAGCGTGAGGATAGATGAGAGTTAAAATGCAAATGCTCCCATGATCAATCCAGTTGATCTATATATAGTGTGATCCGGTACAGCCTGCTGCATCCATCTGACAGTAGCATCTGTAAATCAACATTGGAAGAAAAATAGCACCCAGAAGTAGCTTCAGAGGGATTTTTGTTTTTACCAGTATAGTTAAGCCAAAGAGAGAGGCACATTTACATTAGTATGAAGGCAATGCCTCCAACCATCATCTCACCAACAGGAAATCTTTTCAAAGAAGAGGCACAGTGGGTGGCGGACGTTTTTGAAAACTGTTACCTGTAACCACTGTGACTGGTCATTGTGGCCGGAGGTCCAGGCATTCACTTTGCCCTGCTTGTCCAGCCGAGCTTTCCTTGGCTCCCAAGTGAACATGTCCATATTGAGAGTCCTGAAGATGCTGGAGGCAGTGATCTGAAAGTCCTGGATATGCCCCGATTTCATCCCCAGAGGCTCAGAACAGCCTGAAGGAAAACGAGAAGGGCTCCGTGAGAAAAAGAATTTATCACCCTGCAAGTTTTATGGCTTCATTTTAGATAGGCAAGAGCAGATTAAGCCTAATGCTATTCATTCCCCCAAAGAGAGAGCATCTAAATTCAAAAAAGGTTATAATCAGAAATAAATCTGGAACAAAATCGAAAAACAAAATAGCCAATTCAGGTTATTTTGTCTGAATATATTTTGGAAAAATTGAAAACAAGACAGAATTCAAATTACTTTTCTGCAATAGATGATTCTGCAAAATGAAAACAATGCTCCCTGTCTCATTAACGATAGCCTCATGACTGTTCCTGGGTTTTCAACAGTTTTCATTGCACCTTTAAAAATGGAACATTTTCTCACAAAGTATATTTGGTTTTCTTTTTATTTGCTTCCATAATGCTGCAAATGAAAATTCCCTCAGTACAAAGTCATTTTCACAAACTGCTCCAATGGTATATATTTTGAACTGGACAGCATTTTCTTTTCCAAGAAATGTTTGCTAATCTTTACCACATATTCTTATAGCACCAACAATGACTGCTTCTGAAAGGTGAGAAGCTAATATTTATTCAAAGTACACCATATGCCAGGCATTGTACAACTATAGGATTTAAACAAATATAAAGCTGAAGAAAGTAAGCTAATTCTAGCAAAAGCCATTATGGGATGAGCCTTTCATACATTCTTATATTTTGATCATACTCAATAACTTTTAGTGTTGGGTAAATTTGGAAGATTCTCAAATTTGCCATATATGGTTTCAGGCTTGACATGGTGAAAATTGTGGATGTGTCTGTCCTTGAAATATGTGTGTGTATGTGTGTATGTGCACATGAATTTCCAATCTTGAATTCAATTGTGACAGAATTCCATCCATAAAGCCATCCATAGGAAGTATGATTAGATAGTGGTTGAGGCTTCCACAAAGTAAGTTTTATTATCAAGAAATCCAAAATAAGCCTGGCCTGTGCTGCTCAATGCTTGAGTGTCAACCTATAAACCAGGAGGTCATGGTTTTATTCCAGGTTGGGGCACATGGCCGGGTCTGGGGTTTGATTTTTAGTGGGGGGTGTGCAGAATGCAGCCAATTAATGATTCTCTCTCATCACTGATATCCTTCCTTCTTCTCTGATAGCTGTATCATCTATCTATATCTACCGTATATCTATATCTATATATCTATATCTATCTAATCTATCTATATGACCTAGATCAATGAAATCCAAGATAAAAGGAAAAATCAATGCCATTTCCTCATACTCTATTGGTCCCTCACAATCTGTGTGGACTTGTACCCACTTTTAACCACATTGTACCTCAGTTTCCTCATCTTTAAGATAATGGTAATAAAAATTACTTTAAGAAGTGTTTTAAGACATTAGCTAGTAAACTTAAAGTATTTTAAAACAGTGCCAGCATATAGCCAGCATTCAGGAAATGTTAGCTCTTCTTATTATTCCATAAAGCTCATTTCAATAGATAACGATGTTAAGACCACAAATCAGCATATCTGGGGGTACTAAATAGCTTATGACTGGCTGCAGTTTCTAAAACTAACCAATTTGAAATCAAAGCTCTAAGAGAGGTGGCTTAGAACTCTTCAATTATAGATAAATAGTTCTTAACTACAATGGTCTTCTTTCTGTCTTAGTCCATGTAGATTACTTCTTCTTTCTTGAGGCTTCTCCATGTCTACCTTCAACTCCACCTTCTAGGAATTTCCTCTTCTATGCAAACATTATCAAAACAGTGATGGAGTATTAGCCAATTATGTCTTAGTACTGGTTTGTTGGGTCCCATGATAAAAACACCTGTAACTCCTAAATATAAATTATGGAGGAGAAACGTTTTATGACCAAATTTCAAGGATTGTAGAATGGTCTCCAGTCTTAATGACATGTCATTTATCTTTAGGCAGTTCTATGGCAACATGCTTTGTCTAAATTATAGATTTCTGACTTGTTCTTCTATTGCTCTTATCAAGTCCTCACCCCCATCCTGCACTGCTACTGGAGTTTTATTTTATTTTTTTAAACTGATGGTCTTGCGGAAGAGATTCAAGGGAAAAAGGAAAGGTTGCTGGTTTCTTCCTTTTGTGATATAACACAGTATTTTAAATATTGCACAGAAAAGGGATACCTTTACTTTGACCATTTCTGCTCAGTCATAGAATTCATTTCATATGCATTCTATTGTCTAGTACTTAGCCCAGAGAAAGTTCTGAATAATTTGTTCAAAGAATGATGAATATTCCTCCCCTAATTACAGTCATGATCCATTTCAATCTAAATATCTTAAATCATATCTCTCTTAGATAATTTAGGGCTTTTCTTTTTAAATATCTGGTAAAAGACTAGCTGATGATCTTCTAGGCAGGCTGAGAGATCTTATAACAGTTTATTGAATACAATACGGTAGCCTTAGGCTTTATAGTATTGCAATGAATTGTGGGAAATAGTTTCATACATTATATTACTGTTTATTTCCAAATGTAACAGCTAACCTCTTCCAATTTTCCTCACAAATTTTCTTTCTCATCCATATGATTTGATAAGTATAAATTAACTCTTTTACCAGCATGGATAGCACCTGCACAAAATGAAATATTAACAATGAAATTGATTATTTTACAGCTTTTAAAAGTATCCATCATGTGATATTATTCTCTGCATGCAAGTTTAAAATCAATGTGTGGGTGTGGGTGATGGGTATATGGCTTCTTTCTGAGAACATAAAAATCTGTAAAGTGTCAGGTGTAACCTCAAATCAAACTTGAAAGTAAAATATATTCATCTCTTAGGGGTATAACTGTGCCATGTATGAGAGACTGACCCTCACAAATCAAAAGGCTGAAAAGTCCGGGAAGGTGATGTTAAGCAACTAAAAACCACGGGGGCTTGTAGCAAACCTCATCATCTGTGGCTTCTTCTTGATTGCTTTATGATGGATGAGTTAGGGTTGACACCAGCCTGTGCTGATATAGTGACATGCAATAAAAACACTGTACAACAATTCTGCTCAGATTTACTGGTAGTCAGTAAGCTGGTTTGAATTAAGAAAATAAGGAAAACATCCCTGTTAGGATAATTAATTATTAAGCTCTAAAACCATATGTTGGCTGCTTCATAAATGACACCCATATATAATATGAAATATGATTCTTAAAACTAATTCACTCATCTAGCTAAATGCCTCTGATTCCTTTACATATAATGGGTTCATTTAAAGAATGGTTGTTGTTTTTAAAATATGTTTTTATTGATTTTAGAGCAAGAGAAAGTGAGAAGATAGAGATAGAAACATAGACAAGAGAGAAACATCTAACATTTGGATGCCTCCTGCACACCCCCTACTGGGTTCACAACCCAGAGAGGTGTCCTGACCAGGAATAGAACCAGTGACCTCCTAATTCATGGGGTCAATGTTCAACTACTGAGACACACTGGCGGGGCAAAAGTTTGATTGCTTTTTAATAGTAACTTTTATTTGCTTAAAATGGTTCCCTTTTTCAACATCACAAACATACCTAAGAAGGGAAATAAATATCAAGTATACATTATAACAAATATACAACCTCTTGAAATACATAAATAGTTCCCAGTTATTCTGTTTTAGGGATGTGTCCTCCTATTTTTTTAAATTTCAAGGATATATTTATTGATTTTAGAGAGAAAAGGAAGGAGAGAGAGAGAGAGAGAGAGAGAGAGAGAGAGAGAGAGAGAGAGAGAGAAAGAAAAGAGAGAGACATCGATGTGGGAGATAAACAGATCAGTTGATTGCAACCTAGATAAGTGCCCTGACTAGGAATTGAACCTGCAAGCTTTGGTGTATAGGACAATGCTTTATCCACCTGAGCCACCTGGCCAGGGCATATTTAACTGAATAGTATCATTGGACATTTGATAAAAGTCTTTATTTTGTGAAGGTTATTCTAAAAAGTGAGGTACGCATTATTTTTTTTTTCATTTTTCAAAACACAGTTGTTTGAACAAAACAATTACATTTCATGTAAATGTTGATGCTAGAATAAGGACAACCACCAAAAAGAAACACAGTGAAATGCCTAGACAAAACTGTCTGTTTAGTGCAGAATCTAGCTATATTAAATGGGATCCCTGTGAGACCTACACATCGAGTCTTCATCTTTCCATCTAATACTGATGCTCCTGGAAGGTAAGGATTATTTAACCTGAGTCCTTTGATGGGTTATCTTTGAGTTGGATAACCACTGTTTATGCAATAGGCAGGATGGTAGATAAGAATGACCCAAGAGTGAGTTTATAGTAGCAATCTTGTTATTGAAGTATTGTTTCCTTGGGAGAAATGATAAAATGTACATGTTTCATTTTAAAAAAATCCCAAAAGTCAAGTTCTTACAGTAGATGGACAGAGCTAAAACTTACTTTTCTATTCCATATAGCCTAAATGTAACTGTAATTTGCAAAGTCAGGCAGGTTTTAGTTTTTACTGAACTTTTCTTATAAGACATAAATCATAGTCAATACTAGAAACAATGAGACATTTAAAGAAACAAAAAGTTTCTAGTGAGAATTTGTTGTATATTCATTGACCACTTGCACTGCTTCTTCTAAATTAGTTATCTTATGTAGCATGTCTTAGATTGTTTCTCTCTCTCTCTCTCTCTCTCTCTCTCTCTCTCTCTCTCTCTCTCTCACACACACACACACAAACACACACACACACACACACACACACACACACACACACACACACACGAGTTTATCACTGAACCATGCCCTTTACATGTCATAGCAGGAATGAATGTCTATGGGTGTTAAAAAATTACAGGTTAGTAGTAGACTATACACCATTTTTTTTTCTTTAAAGAAAATACTAAAATAGATAGTATGGAACTCACCTGATAGTTCACATCCAAGAAGTTCCATTCTCAAAGTACAGTGTCTTCGACAAACTTGGGGATAAAGTCTTACATACTGAGCTTTTATGGGGGGTGTGAAAGAGTTAGCATAGGGTGTGTTGTTATCAACATTTCCACGAAACACCTATGTAAGAGAGGATATAGAGTTGTAATTATTAATTGTAACAGCTCCTTTACCTGTTTTTATACATTGATCTTATATCCTACCCAACATAATCTTAACCAAAATTAGATTAAATAATTTGGGGATATGAAGCATTTAGGAAGCATCTTGCCACCAGTTGAATACATAAACCATAGAACTAAAATACAAATTAATGTTATTAAACCAATGTAGCCTCAGATATGACTTCTACTCTATTATGAAGTTATTATCAATTTTAAGGTCAGTCCAGGGGATGTTTCTCTCCTTTTTTTTTGAAAAATGGGCTCTTAAGCCTTTCAACTTAATCTAGCCTGTCCATTTTACTACTTAGTAATGATAATTCTTTTTTTTTTCTTTAGGAACTAGTCTTTCCTGTGCTTCCTATTCACTCAGTCTCTAGAATGCCATGATTAGACTTATGATGCTTTAGGGTCTGATTCCTAAGATTATGTCTTTTTTATTTTTATTTTTTTAATTTCTTTTTAAAAATATATTTTATTGATATTTTACAGAAAGAGAGGGAGAGAGATAGAGAGCTAGAAACGTCGATGAGAAAGAAACATCGACCAGCTGCCTCTTGCACACCCCCTAACGGGGATATGCCCACAACCAATGTACATGCCCTTGACCAGAATCGAACCCGGGACCTTTCAGTCTGCAGACCAATGCTCTACCACTGAGCCAAACTGGTTTCGGCCTAAGATTATGTCTTATCGGTCAGTCCCAGATCATTGGATAGGAGACTCATAATTCTTTATATATATGAAAAAACTATATTTCCTTCTAAAATTAAGGATTAAACATGTTATTTTAAAATATTTTAACCTCATTGCTATTTCACATGACCTGGTAAACAGATAAATTTATTTGAGAAGGTAATTTAAAAAATCTTTTACTATAATTTGTTAAGTCTGGTCTAATGACTTGTCTTTAAATTAAATGAGCTACAGTCGTGAAATTAAAAAAAAAATCATTAAAACTGGGGAAAAACAAAGGAGACATTGAATATTTATTTTCTCTAAAATGTTTTATTCTGTAGCCCTGGCTGGGTAGATCAATTGGTTAGAGTGTCATCCCAATATGCCAAGGGTACGGGTTCAATATCTGGCCAGGGTGCATACAAGAATCAACCAATGAATGCATAAGTAAGTGGAACAATTGATATTTTTCATTTTTTTCTTTCTTCCTTCCTCTATCTCAATAAATAAAGATGCATTACTAAAATATTTTGTTCAGCTAAATAAAAATTTTTCTCCCGATATGAATTACATAAAAAGATACATCTTTTCTATATTTGTGCTTTACTTTTTAAATAATTTTTTTATTTACAAATAACAATTTTGAACTATAGTTATTTGATTATGGACAGGGTTGATCTGTCAAAGCAATACAGTGAAATTGAAAACTGATTATTATTAAAATAAAACAATTATCATGCCAACATTGTTAACCTTGTATGATAAAGTAATTATAAGATCCTCAATTAAAATCAGATAAAGTCTTAAATATTAGCTGGTGTGCATTTATAACTTGGAAAAACTCCTTACCTTTTCACCCCACTAGTCTGATATTTATTAAAATACCATAAACTTATTTGCAATAACAGAAAGCTTCTGCTGAAGACCCATTATTCATTTGGTAAGCAATGATTATTAATGGAATTTGACTTTTATATTAACTATGTTAAGTCATTCTTACCATGTCTTCATTTGTGCCTTTTACTTTGTACATTGTCCAAGTCTTTCCATCATTGCTATAGGCAATTTTGTAGGATTTTATATATTCTGGGCTTCCAATCCTCTTGGCTCCTTGGGTAATTACACCAGTAACTCTCATTTTTCTTTGTAAATTTATCTGAGGAAATAGGAAAATCAATGGTTATCTCAGGATAACAATATCGATACTATCCACTTTGGAAATGGAGCATTTCTATTTATTAGTATATATTTAAAATAATACAAAATATAGTAATTTCTTGTAATTTTAAAAGATGGATATATATATATATACATCCATCTTGTAATACATATATATATCAAGTTTAGGTTTAAAATCTTAAATCCTTCTTGAATATCTTTTTTTCAAGTAAAGCAATATTTTTGGACAAACTTTGAAAAGGGCAATGTGCCCCTAAAATATTAAGTATAGAAAGCACTGGTTGGTATGATATGAAGATGTGACTTAGTAAACTGAAAACAGAATATTGCCCTTCCAAAAGAGCCTCAGTGACATTAACAATGAATCTCTAAGGTCAACATAATTGTAAATGTATCTCAAATGCTTTAGGCTTCAACAAATTTCTACTTAAAATAAAACATGAAAAACTCCCTGAGATCTTTGAGTACTAGAAAAGAAAGCTAAAAGCAACAAAATTGACAAAACCCAAAAACAAACGGAAGTATCTTCAGTTTGCATATATTATTTCAATACTCAGGCATCAAATTTACTTACATTTTATGTAAAAATATTGTTTGGAGGCTCAAAACAATGAATATACATCATATAGGTAAATTTTACTTAATACTCTTAACATTTATATCCATTAGTTTTTTTTAAAGATCGATTTTAGAATTTTAACAGTGAAATTTGGAATAGATAACCTCTGAAAAATACTTCATTTTACTATGTTAGGTTAATTACCACATGATTATGGAAGGTAAATATTGTTCTAGTATCAAATATATGACATTCTTTTTTCTTTTTATGACACTCTTCATAATTAGAACCTTTCTATATATACAACATAAATAATGGGTAGTTTTAATAAGTTTAGAAGTCAAATTCCACACAATATTGCCGATTATTCCTTTCACAATTATCTTTGATCTCATTTCAGTTATCGTATTTATATTGCTTATGGATGGCCCAATTATCTCTGCCAAGTTCTAATTGATGAAGCATAAACTAATTTTTCTAAAGCTTAAATTATAGATGCATAACAATAAAAAATAATTTGTAAAAGTGATTTATAGAATACAGGATTATTAAGAGTTACTAGGTGTTGGGGCAACAGTAAAAAGGGCTAAGATTTCACTGTCATGGTCATATTCAAATTTAATATGAGAAATCTATATTGTTATGAGAAATAAATTAATCCCTGGAAGAAGCCTAGAGAATGATTCTAGAAACATCTCCACCATAAGACCTGCTTCAAGTAATTCCCTTTTATCATATTCCAACGATATTTTATGGCAAAATAGCATTGGCTAAATGGTGATCTGCCTTTTTAATCTACCTCAAGATACTGTCACATTTCACATAATCAAAAAAGCAAAATAAATAAACCCTAAAATAGGTTATATAATATTAGAAGAAGTTATAGAAAAACAGGAAAGCTTGTACATTCCTGGTGGGAGTATAAATAACACAGTCTTTCATGAAGAACAATTTAGTGACGTGAAACAAGATGACAAATACATATTGTCTATATTGAGATAAATTAATTTGGATTGGAATGTACTGAAGGTCAAATGTGTTCACCTAATAAATAGAAAAAAATGTAGAAAATATATTTTTGTGACATCTTAGAAGAAGCTGTTATTTTAAGAAGATCAGAAAAGCACAAAATGTATAGGGAAGTGGCTCATAAAAACTTAAAGATTTATTTTTAATCAAGTACATCACAGGTAACATTAATAGAAAGGTGTCAGTCTGGGAGAAGATATGTGTAGTGTTAAAAACTGGCAGGGTCTTATTTAGTACACTGGTTAGTATTAGTACTTATTAGTACATTGGTTCTCAAAACTTTGGGTCTCATGATTCCTTTAATAAAAATTATTAAAGGCTCCAAAGAGTAAATTCACTCACACCAGGCTTTGGGGCCTTTAATATATCATATGTACATAATTAGAAATTAATACTGACAGGTTTTAGAAATATTTATTTTTTAATGAAAAATAACAATAACAAACAAATTACATTTGAACATAAAAACCCTATTTTTATATTATACTAATTCTTTTGTTTAAAACCAAAAATTTACCAAGGAGAGGTTTTTTACAGTGTTGAAAAAACTCTTTATCTGGCTTAAGAGAAGACAAGGAGGTCCTCATATTTGTTTCTGTATTCAATCTATTGAGAAATATATTTTGGCTGAAGTATATTAAAAAAAAAACATAGCTTCACAGAGTTGGAAAAGGAAGGAGTATTTTAACAACCTATTCAGATAAGTGTGCATATGCTTCTTCAAAACTTGACAAATTTAAATTCTTAAAATTTAAATGCAGTGTGGAATCTGAAAAGTTTAGAGTGAACATTTCATATTCATTAAGTTTAAACCCAAGATTTATCTTGCACTTTGTATAGATCTTTTACCAATGCATAGTTTTGTAACATTATTCATTGGGCATTTAAAAAATATAAGTTCACTGAGCTATGAAGATTCTTTTAAAGTTGACAGATTTTATTATATAACTAGAGGCCTGGTGCACAAATTCATGCATAAGGGGGGTCCCTCAGACTGGCCTGTGGATCAGGCTGAAACCGGCTCTCTGACATCCCCGAGGAGTCCCGGATTATGAGAGGGCACAGGCCAGGTTGAGGGACCTCGTGGGTGCATGATCAGTGCCAGGGAGGGACTCGGGAGGTTGGCCAGCCAGGGAGGGACCACAGGAGAGCTCCAGGGCATGTCCAGCCATTTTGCACAGTCCTAATCAGCCAAACCCCAGCAGCAAGCTAACCTACTTGTTGGAGCATCTGCCCCCTGGTGATATCAATGCACATCCTAGCGAATAGTTGAACAGCCTTAGCATCTCATTAGTATATTACGCTTTAATTGGTTGAAAGGGTAACTGGATGACTGAACAGTTAGCATATTAAGCTTTTATTATATAGGGTATCAAAAAGTCACATTCATTAATATCACCACCAATGTCATCAGAAAAAAAATCTTTTAAGTATTGCAACTATAGAGCTCACATTGAAGGTTATGTTTTTCCAAAAATTCTAACATTTCTAATATTATCACTAGCAACAATTAGTAACATTAATTTTCCTTATTATTCATTTTCATGAAAATACCTGCCATAGATCCAGGTATGAATAGTCAGTTGTTGCTCTTCTTTGAACTAAATATGATAGTCAAATAGGGAGAGGATAGTCAGCTCTTAAGTCATACAATCTCACAAGTGCTCTCCCTTGAAATAATCATCATACTTAGTACTCAGCAGAAGTGTCTTATGTGTAATTTCCATTTTATCATGCTGAATATTAAATATACAGTGGGAGTTGGCATTTAAGAGAAGCAATAATCATTAGTGCTTCATCAAGGACATTCTTAAACAATAATCATTAGTGCTTCATAAAGGACATTCTTAAATAAACTAGATTTTTTTGTACTATCACATGCATGTGATGGTAAGTAATACAATAACTACTAGTACAGTTTTGTGCTATAGTCTTGATTTGTGCTTAGACAGCCACAGTTTTACTAACCTTTATTTTATGGCATTGGTGCAAATGTTAACAATAAGAAAATGGCAAAGGAACTCTTAGAATTCTTATGAAAACAGTGTTGACTTGTGAACCTCCTGAATGAGTCCTTGAGCCTCCCTGCCTTCACAACAAATATGTGAACTGCCTATTCTGTTGGCAACTACTCATCTGAAATATATACAGGGGAAGGGTCAGACACATACACACACAGGCACGCCCACACACTCTAAAGAGATAAAGAAATCAATAAAAATGGAGTGAAAGATAGTAAAAGGCAATTTAAAAAAAGGAATGATCAATATCTAAATGTTCACCATTTCTTAAACACAGGTAAATGAAATAAAAAGAGCTATTTTCAGTCAAAATGGTAAAACAAAAAATATAAGATAATATCAAGTATTGGTGAAGTATTCCTGTGCTGATGGGAGGGGTATAAACTGGTTTACTCACTTCAACTTGTTAGTCCTTAGTAAAATGAAGCAACTTATTCCTGGATATTTAAAAAACAAATAAAACTTTTGCATAATTTCTTAATGAAGAATGCAGATACATAATTTTAATTTTTTAAATCTATTGGTTTTAGAGAGTGGAAAGGAGAGAGAGAGAGACATCAATTAGCTATTCCACTTACTTATGCATTCATTGGTTGCTTCTTGTATGTGGCTCGAACAGAGCTTGAACCTCCAACCTTGGAGTATCTGGACAATGCTCCTACCAAATGGGCACCCAGCCAGGGCCACATACATATTTAGTGTAGATTTTTTTATGTTAGTAAAAAAGAGCAGATTAGGTGAATATCCATAGATTATTAGAGATTTTAAAATATAAAATGTATATGCATGTGCATGATGGGTGTACCCTTGAATAACAGATGTGATCTTAGTGATTTCTAAGAGTCAGAAGTGATTCACTGAATTTATACATAGCTATCTAAAACATAAAAATGTGTAAAAAGAACAGAATGAAATACACAAAATATCATTTTTGTAAATTTAAAACCACACATGTACAACATAACATAATGTACATCCCATTTGTCTAAATCAACTTGTCTAAATCACCCCGTTGAAGGTGAGATAAATGTTGCCTCTCAACTCTAGTAGTTTGGGTGTCTTTACATGGGAAGAAAAATGGGAAAGAAAGTGGGAAATGAGTAATAAATCCATGAAATAAGGAAACTCATCCTCATGTCAGTGCTGGCAAACAATATCCTATGTGGGGGAGATGTCATTGGTTCCTTCCACTTATTCCTCTATTCTCCAGGAAAATCATATAAGTATGGCCACCTAATGTAGCGAGCGGTGTTACTGGACAGGAGAGGAGCTCCTCTGCCCTGGCTGCTCGTGGGTTATGGGATTATTGGGGTAACGTTGGAATAAGAATTTCAGGAGGACCCTATGGGAGGATGACATATAGTAGAGAGCTTTATTTTCATGGAATTATACCCCTGGGTTTCCAAAATCTTATTTCCTTTAGTCCAGCCATAGAAGAAGTGTAGCTAGGCCTCAGTAGACCTATAAGCAGAGCTGGTATACAGAGTTTCCTTGCATGTTGAAACCTGGTCCAGTGCAGGATCCTACTGGTTTAGCTTGTGTTTCCCCACTGCAGTACATTAGTCCATTGTGTGTGTGTGTGTGTGTGGGGGGAACATGGCCATGGGCCAGAGGGGTGAATGCAAAGAAGTGGGGGCAAAAGAACCCACAAGCCAAGGTTCAAGCACAACAATAGCCACAAGAACAAGAGTTCCTTTGTTCGGGGGGTTAGGTATTCCCAAAGTTTTGCAGACTTGCAGTAGCCACACACATTTTGGCCAACCATCTTTGTCCCTAGGTTTGATTGACAGGCAAGTACCTTCCTTAGTCCTCCCAACATTATTGGGTATTCATCTACCTTCCTTTTGTTGGATTCCTTCCTTCTTGCACCTTTTATATTATTAATAACTAGTAATTACAATGATATCAATAGTAGTGCTACATATAAAAGTATTTTCTGAGGATCATTCCCTAGTATAAAGCACACAGTACATAAGCATTTCAAATATACATTTATACTAATAAAAGTGTAATATGCTAATTAGGATGTCTTCTGGACGGATGTCCATCCGGACAAAGCCATAGAGGCTGCAAGGGCCGAGGGCCAGTGGCATGGGTGGGCAAAGCAGAGCGGGTGAGGCAGGCCGGTGCCCGAAGGGGAGAGGCAGGCTGGCACTGTGGGCTGGTCCAGCACCAGGCCTCCTTTTGCAGAGGCCCAGGGCTCAGGCAGTGGGGTGATGGAGGCGGTGCCCTCCCCTGACTTGCTGTGGCCTCCCTCTGCAGGAGGCTACAGTAGGACATCCCCAGAGGGCTCCCGGACTGTGAGAGGGATCAGGCTGGGCTGAGGGACCCCTCCAGTACACACCTTTTCATGCTCAGGGCCTCAAATATATAATAACATACTTAAAGTTATTTATGATTGTAATTTAAACAAAAGATAGCATTAAACAAGCAATTAGCTTTAAGAGTCGTTCTATGAGTAGCTAATTATTTTTCTCTGCCTCAAGCTTGTTAGGGAAAAGCATTAAGGGTGTCTTAAGCAAAGCATTCAAGGGTGGGTTTGGTAGCCGGTGTCAGTATATAAAACAAACAAACAAACAAATACACACAAAAAAACAAACAAACAAACAAGCAAACAAAAAACCCCAAATACCTCCAAACATAAAATGCAAACAGTTTGCAAAAAGAAAATTTCTTATATTTAAATAAAGGCAATCACTCAGCTTGCTTTTTTATTTTTAATTTATAATATGTGGGAGGTGAAAGAGGAAGGTTTAGTTTTTAAAAAAAATCTCTGGGAAAGATTTGGCAATTGAAGGCTGTAAAAATATAAAATGGGGAATATTGAAATTTTAAGAGTTCATTTGAGCAAAAATCAGTTTGAATGAGGCAGCACCAAATCAAAAGTGGTTAGGAATGCCCCCAGGGCAGGGACTGGGGAAGAGACTGGATAGAGAAGCGGTGGAGGCAGAGCCAGGGCATTACTTGATTGGCTATAGCTTAAGTGGCTGAATTATTTTCAAAAGCCTTGTTGGCTCTTGAGATTGTCCTTAGGTTCTGATTTCTTAACCTTGGGACAAAACAGGCTTAGGTTTTGGTTTGCTTGAGTAGGTTGCTAAGGCACTGAAGACAACCCAGTCTAATGGTTCCCTAGTTTAATTAATTTAGCAAGATCAACTAGTAAGAAATATAAATGCCTGATTTATAACTTATCCTTAGGAAAATCATGTTAAAATCTAACTGGTTATTTTTTTCATAATTATTGAGACTCACACACAAATAGTGGTTTTTGAGTTGCTATATAAAAATGCAGATTTAAAGATTAGATAGCATATTACATTAAAGTACTACATAAATATGCAGCACTTAAATAACGATAATCTATAGCAATCATATTGTCTACCAATCTTTCCATAATTTGCACAAAACACAGTCAATTTGTTTAAATTGACTACTAAGTATTAGTGAATGGAGACTTTTGATGTACTAATTTTTCTCTTTTAATAAGGAGAGTTATTAATCTATAATAAGAATGTAATATGCTAATTAGACTGGAAAGCTAGACATCCATCCAGCAGACAAAGCTGCAGTGGTAGGGGCAGAGGCAGGCAAGTGGTTAGGGAGATCAGGCAGGCAGGCAGAGTGGTTAAGGGTGATTAGGCAGGCAGGCAGGCAGGCAGAGGCAGTTAGGGGAGAGCATGCAGGTAGCCAGGAGCAGTTAGGGGCCATCAGACAGTCAGGAAGAATGGTTAGGGACAATCAGGCAGGCTGGAAGGCCAGTGGTTAGAAGCCAGCAGTCCAGGATTATGAGAGGGATGTCCGACTGCCTACAGGATCAGGCCTAAACTAGCAGTTGGACATCCCCAGAGGGGCCCTGGGTTGCAAGAGGATGTAGCCCAGGCTGAAGGACTCCTCCTCCGTATTTTATATAAATACTAGTATTTTATGTAAATACTTGAGGTGCACTGGACCTCTAGTATTTATATAAAAAATAAAAGTATTACATAAAAGATTAAATAATAAAAGCACATACTAGACAATATGAAACTGTCAAATATATATATATAAATGGAATTGCTAAAAAATATACCTTGAAGAATTTGCTGTTATTGTATATTAGATATGCACAAACATCATGTGTAAACTTAAAAAAAAACACATTTCTTAAAGAAAGAAGAACCAAGCTGCAACCACCTTTTAGTTTCAGTAAATAAATATTTCACTTGAACACCAGGACCATTCTTCTAGAGAATAAAACCAGTATTTTTAATACATTTATTACTTAAAAAGTGTGTAGTCAGAGAAAATTAAAGTACCTAAAAATTGAAAGGTGTAATTTCTCATGATACTTTTATCTTAATAGAAATTTATTTTATATCCTAACATTCTACTTCTAATAATGATGCCCAAAACATGCATTTGATGAGTATTTTTTTCTTCACACAAAGGGTCTGAAAATATCTGAGCAGAGATATTTGAAATTTCCAGATAATGATTTTACACTGAAAGTGTTTAAATAAATCTTTAAATTTGTGAATGAGATTTTTCTACCCACAGTACTGTTCACAATCAACCTCATTTAAATATTTTTACATGTCAACAGAGAAGACAGTCCCCCTATAAGGGCTTTGGTAGGAGCTGGCAGTACAAATAAGCCTCAGGCTAAACAAGTAGGTAAGCATCTGTTTTATGTGATACAAGAAGTCACTTGAGCTTCCCCAGGCAGTTCTAAATAGTTGGATTGCAAAGATGTCACGTAGGAGTTAAAAAACAACAACAGAAAACAAAGAACACCAACAGATACATGCTCGCCAAAAGCTTCTCTTTAAAAATGACAGAGAATGGAAACTTCCCAGTTCTATCACACTACCTAATTAATATCAAGTATTTTAGCAAATGCATCTTTTAACATTTCCTGTGGAGACGTTGGCAGTGTGGGAAGGCATCCAAGGAAGAAGGTCTTTGAGCTGCTTCAAAATGAAAGAAGTAACTCAGACCAACTGCACAGCTCAGAGTGCTGATATGACTGGTCCTAGTTGCTATAACAGGATTTCTCTTAAGCAACCTTCATATCACCAACTACCTAACCAATGAACATTCTTCATTCTCCCTGTTAGGCACACTTGCTGTGGGCACCTGGGATGGCTCGGTGGCTGACTGTTGACCTATGAACCAGGCGGCACAGTTTGATTCCAGGTCAGGGCACATGCCCAGGTTGTGGGCTCAACCCCTAGTAGGGAGCTTGCAGAAGGCAACCGATCAATTATCCTCTCTCATCCTTGATGTTTCTATCTCTCTCTCCCTCTTCCTTCCTCTGACATCATTTAAGAAATACATATTAAAAAACAAAACATGGCAGGAAAACACACTTGCTGCTCTTCACACCCTGGCACTTGGAGCTCTCCGCGGGAGGCCCACTCCTTGTTTTTGCCAATGAACTGCGCACTCAACGTGAGTCAGCCGCGCTTGTTCCCCAACCTGTTTTCCTCAAGCTGTGTTTGTTGTTTTAATCATGTAATCTAATTGAACATGATTTCTGAAATGTGACTGGGAAAGGAGAGGTTTTTGCTGCAAAAACAAAGCTTGGAAAACCTCAAAAAGGCACATTATAGAAAACAATACTATTGGGGAACAATAATTAATCTCTAGATTCTATGCTTGAATAAGTCCACCAGCACGTGTAAGCAAAGAACTAAAAACTGAAGTATCCATAACGCTTTATGGGGTGTGGTTCATCCAAGAACTTTGACACAAAATGTAAATGCTCTTTTTTATTCTTTGAATGAGTTTTTCTTAACTAGTTCTAAAGCTCCAGACAAGAGGGTTTGTAAACTCATCTGAATGCTGGTCAGCTTGTGCCGTGTGTTCAGTCAACTGCCTGCCTTGGGAAAAGATGGAAAAATAGCACATGTGAATAAACAAAATCTTTAATCACTTCTTGACTCCTTGCACCTGGTAAAACTTCCATTCAAAGTGAAACACTCCATTCACTAAACAGCATGTAACAGAAGCAGCACACCATCGTGGGCATAATCTGTTGGTTGTTCCAAGGGCCCTGGCCTGGTGTAATAGTTTCCTCTGAATTTCCCCTGTGTCTGAGGGCTTTCGCTGTATTGGACTTATCTGCCCTTTTCTGGTACTTGCAGTGATTCAAGTTTCTTCACGTTGCAATCTTCACAGCTTCCTATTCAGGAATAAGCTACTAACTGTGGATATTCTGTTTAAAGACTTCAACCTGTATATTAAGGTAGGTGGAAAAGTATATAATAAGGCAGTCTAAAACCTTGGTAGGTATGCTGTTATAGTCCTAAGATATAGATTTTAATCCATATGTTCTGAATGGTATATTTGTGGGGGTTTTTTTCTTAGTTACTTTGTACTGCTGGGGCAAGAATTAAAGGAGTCCTTGATTGTAAGAAACCTGGCAACTTGAATACATCCAGTAGAAAGATGGAAATAAGAAGGAAGGAAAGAGGGAGGGAGGGAAGGGGAAGAGGAGGGAGGGAACAAAGACAAGGACAGAGAAACCATGAACAGATAGACAATACAAAACAAGAGGAATAAAAAGCAAAAACGATGTCAAACCCAAGAAATGTTAACCCCAATTAAAATACAATAGAAATGATAAAAAGAAGGCATCTTTATTAACCTGTATTTCTCAAAGAAGTCTGAGGTGCTACCTGAAATCAAAGAAACCCTTGATGCACAAGCAGAGGTGAGGTATGAATGGTAGAAGCTGTGGGCAAAGGATCTGGACTTCCTTAATATCTTACAGGTGGCCAACGTTGACAAGCAATAGCTCTTATGAGGATGTGAAGTGGGCACATATCAAAAGAATCATCACAAACCTCTTCTACAGAAAGCAAGCAAGCAAAAAAAGTGTTCAAAAATGTTGTTTTATCAATTAAAAAAAATTAAAGACAAATGTCAGGAGAGGTGCATGTCTCCTAGTCGCTGGCCCAGGAATGTGGAGGAGAAGTTCCACTCTAGGGTCCACTGCAATGTTCTGCTTCTGTCATCTCACCGATTGGACTTCAAAGTGTAACTGAGAACGGTGCCTCAGAAAAGTAAAATTGGGAAATTCAATCACTTTAACTGAGTTTTCCTGATGCTTATATCTCTATCTGGGACAGTTAAGGGTTACCTGGAGGAGGTGAATGCATTTTTGCCCCCGTGGTATCTAATTTTTCTGTGTTACTTGTAGCATGTAAACAACAACAGAAGAATTTCCACATTTTTCTAGGAGAACACTTTATACCTTTACATTATGAGGATATTCTTGGTAGTGGCAGCAAGTGTCCTGGAATTTTAAATGCTGACATGGGTTCAATTAAACATAAAGATAGAAGCAAGTACACATAATAAAAACTTAAAAGGTATTCTGGGAGGCAGAATTGTGTGATACTCTTCGTTTTTATGGACTGAAGAAAAAAGAAGTCTGCAAAGCAAACATATGCTCTAGCGCTAAATGTGGCATATTTTCTAGGATATTATTTCCCAGCATTGTGGGATATGAAAGAATTTAGCAAAGAGAGAAATAAGAGGGCTGAATAGAAGGAGTTAAAACCTCTGGGACATAGATGCAATAGCTATTACCAAGTAATAACTTAGTTTTTTATATTCTTTATGTACTTTTGGCTTTATTTTAATCTAAGTACAATCATACTACATCTGTGTTTCACAGGCAAAATTAAATATATTGTAGAAATGAAATTGTATTTTCAAATTAGAATATATCAGCATATGCTCTGAAAAATAACAAAACAGTTCTACATTTTATGGCTTTTTTGAGAGCTTTACTTCATAATTCACAAATATTGCATAAATAGGTAAACTAAATAGTATTTGGTTATTTGTCCTCATTATTGAATTGTTACTCTATACCTACAGGCAGCTGCTGTGAATGTTATTAGCTGGGATAACCAGATTATATAAACTACGTTTGGTAATATGCCTCCAAAATTGGGTGTACCCAGGTCTCTTCAAATGTTCCCTGACACAAAAGATTCACTGCAATCTACCCTGAAGTCTCTCTAGAAAAGCAAATAATATATCTCCAACCTTCCTCCTTGTGTTTTTATAGTAAGGATTAATTTGTAATTTTCATTGTATTTTATGGAAATTATGGGTAATAAACTTAAATATCTAATTATATTGAATAACATATGGACGGTACAGTGTCCCAAGCAGATTTAATATTTCGGATCCCTTTATAAGCAAGTAAGTCCTGAAAATTGAAGTCAGAGTTTTATTTCACAACAAACCAACATCTGGGACTAGACTTGTCACGTTTGAGAGAAACAATGAGAGGCAAGAGTCCAGCATTGGGAGTCCGGCACTGCATATCCTTAGGGGGTGCTGACAGCTCCCTCCTTTCTAGGTGCTGCTCAGCCATAGGACAACCAAGACTGGAAGGTCTGCCTCCACCAAGGTAGAGAACAAAGAATGACAGCAGTGCTCTGATTTTTTGTTTGTGTGTGTATTTTCAGGGAAGGAGTAGATTTCTGCATTTAGAAGGAAGACCTTTGTTTTCTGAAAACCCAGGCTGGAAACCTGGGGTTGCCACTGCACTTCCTAACGTGGCCTTGGGCAATTTCCTTAGCCTTTGTAAACCAAAATTTATTCTTGCACACAGTGGTAATGAGATGCAAACTCTCAGGTGGCCCAAGTGTTAAAGGTGATGTTGCCTACCATCCTTAAACATTCAGTGCATGTTCGCTCTCATTACCATTCTTTCCAAGGAAGAGGAAAGTTTTGGTTTTCATATATAAATGTAGAAAAGTAACCAAAAAAAACCACAATTATCCTTTAATTCACATTTCTTTTTAAATTTATTCCTCACCCAAGTATATGTTTTTATTGATCTTTAGAAGGGAGGAAGGGAGAGAGAGAGAGAGAGAGAGAGAGAGAGAGAGAGAGAGAGAGAGAGAGAGAGAGAAACAGCCATGTGAGAGAGAAAAATCATTGGTTACCTCCCATATGTGCCCTGACTGGGGATGGAATCTGTGGCCTCAGTATATGCTCTTATTATTGTTGTAACTAGTTAGTTGATATTAACTACAGGAAGAAAGCAAAGGGGAGGCCAGGCATTATAAGCATGGTCACCTTTACCAGGAAGCTACAACTTCATACCCCACAAAGAACTACCAGTACATTCCCTGCATATAACTAGGCAAGGGGATCAAACAAAAGGGAAAGTGGGCACATGTGCAGTGAAGTTGGGCTGATGAGGGAAGTTGCTTGCCTATCAATCTAGCCTGGGGAAGAGAGATCACTGGCTAGAGTAAGGGGAGCCACTGCACGTGACGGAAATCTTGAAGGATTCACTGGTTCAGCTCCTAGTTAAAATGCCCAAACAAAGAATTCTCACTATCTTGTTCTTGCTTCCCTCGTGCTTCCTTGCACTGCTTGCTCTGTGACCTGCACTAGTCCCCCATGTGGCCCTAGAAGCCACCATGCAAACTACATTCAGTGGCCTGCAGCAGGGACACAAGGTAAGCTACAGATGCTGGACTGGAATGGACTTTAATATGGAGCAAAGACTCTGGGCACTAGCTTTGATCCCCCCCCCCCACACACACACACACTGAAGTCAAAATGGGACTTTTCCATGGTGGAACAGAGGGAGATAGAATCTTGGAAGGGGACTCCCTTAATATTCCACCATCATCAAAGCTTTCCACAATACATCCTCCTCCTGTGGGGGTCTCAAGAATCCCACTTCCACCAGTAACAGGTGGAGACATGGATGACCTCACACCATTAGCAACCTGACTGGAAGTGAACCCACAACCTTTTGGTCTAAGGGACAAGGCTCCAACCAACTGAGCCACTCTGCCAGCACTAGACTATTTCTTAATTTTCCTTTTCAAATTGCTTTTATACAAATGAGAGATTATTTCATTTGCTCTTTGTGTTAACCCTAAGGAATAAATTGGACAATTCTGGTCTTCTGAATGGGCCAACATGGGAAGATGGTGGGGACATTTGGGTCCTCTTTGCTCCTTACAAGTAAGAAGAAAAATACACAAAGACCAAAGCCAACCACAGAATAACTTCTACTCCCCACCTACCCCTCATGACCATCTATTTCTTAAGCAAAAATGTAATATTTTTCATATTTTTAAAGAAACATAGTTTCACCATACCAAAGAATTCTGAATAGCAAAATCTAAATTATTAAAATTTAGAAGGAAGAAAATAAATTATATGATTTTGCTGACCATATGTTAACAATTAGGAATAAGACTATGTCTGAGGTAAAAACATGCTTAGCTAATAATCATCTTGCTATGGGAATAGGAGGAAAGGCTGTTGGGAGAAAGTTAAAAGTCTTGGCTATAACTCAATATATATTTGTTGTATGAGAAAAAAATATAACATTGATTAATCACTAGCTGTTTGACCAATATGTGACAAAATACCTACCATATAATGTTGACAACAATCCTAAGAAGCCACTCTCATTTTTTTTGCCACTTTATATCTAAATAAGTTATATCTTAGAGCAGTGATGTTCAACCATTCTCATCTCATGGCACACATAAACTACTTAGCAAAATTCTGCAGCACACCAGAAAAAATATTGTTTCCTGATCTGAAAAAAATAGTATGATTTTGATTTATAAAAATTAATAATAGTAATTACCTTAATTTTTTTCTCCAAAGTGACTTTTTAAAAATAATCAGGTGCCTGAACTTGTATATAAAGTTTTATGGTACCAATATTTAACTGGTCAGACACAAACGTATTATGCAACATGATCAATAATATGCAATTCTGTTATAGGACCTATGTATTTATGGATCAAGAAAGGGCATTCATACTGAATGGCTATTATTGTGTTGGCTGTTGTCATTATTTTATTTGACAATCTAAGGGAAAAGAGGCCAGTGTCCCTGAGTAACAGGCAGGCATTGCATGTTTTAAAAATCCTGTGGCATAACAGTGGGTCTCCTGCAGCATACCAGTTGAAAATCACTGTCTTTGGTTCAGTACTGCAATTCAAAGAGACAATGGCCAGTTGAACCCAGAACTATTCATCTTAATCACTATATTGCTTCAATGCAGAATTTAACAGCTTATGCAAATTCATTTTACTTGTATTAGATGTATAAATAATGTGGCTTATTTATTTTCACACTATTCATTTAATAAGTATTAATTGAGGAAATACAGAATGTTCTACATCCTTTTGGGGATACCAAAGAAAATTATGAAGCACATCTGTTCATATTTATTACCTGTTTAGTCTTTGTGGTTGGTGAGAATACAAAGTAAGCTACCTTATACAGCTTTTCTAATAAACTAATATCCTATGTAGTCCTTATGATAACCCATGAGAAAAGCCAGACAAGAAAATGAAAAGTAGCTATAAAGGTGTGGGGTGAAGTTCAGGAAAGGTTTCCTTGAGAATGTGGCACCTAGAATAGCAATTGGCAGATGGACATGCTCAATTAATATGTTTAAAGGCAATAGTGAATACCTGGATGGAGTTGGATGTCATTTTGGAAGATGCTTTTTGTTTGTTTGTTTGTTTCTAAGCCCAAAGAAGCAGAAGGGAGCAGAAGGTCCAACTAGAACTCACAGCATCAGAGCTGTGCCTTCCGTCAGCTCATGGTTATGGGCTCCGAGTTCACTGAATTAAGTCAAACAGCTTTTCCCCCACTCACATGCCCATACTATAAAGTACAAGCGTGCCACCTAAGATCATTTAAAGTGTTTTCTTTACTTAAACTAACTCCACCTGGGCACAGAAAACATGTCTGTTGCCCAGATAGCTCTCTGCAAATAGCAACTGCTCAATAAGTACTCGTTCATCTATGGCAGATTTGAAACTAAGAAAAACATTCTAAAAAGTATTAGATAATGTACTCTTCTTTCAACATTATGTTTACTTTCCATCTCTGGGATAACGCTCCTAAGAAAGGAAGAGCTAAGATACACTGGCAATATTAAAATGTCTTATTTGCTTTTTGTTTTTCAAGATAATCATATTTAAGCTTAAGAGCTTCCTAAAAGCTATCTTTATGTAAAAAATACTGGTTTAGGTTGCATTCTTGCTAGGAAAACTGAGATATAAAGAAAAATCACATCTACTTCTGAAATCCAGCCCTCTATGTTTTAACAGCACTAATGATGGTAACAAACAAAGGAGGCATCAGTTTAAGATAATGTTTTTTAAATCTGAAAAATAAAAATATAGCCCATGTATCATGAACTCAGAGAAGAAATACTTCAAAGCTATTGCAGCTTTAAATATATAACAGAACACAAAATGTGAGAGCCCATTGGGGGGGAGGGGTGGTAAGAAATCTTTATCATTTTTTTTTAAGAACCAAAATCAGAACAAAATAAACCAGTATATACTAAGTATATCAATCTTAGGCTGAAACAGCTAGTATTTTATTTTATTTATTTTTTAATATATTTTATTGATATTTTACAGAGAGGAAGGGAGAGAGATAGAGAGCCAGAAATGTCGATGAGAGAGAAACATCGACCAGCTGCCTCCTGCACACCCCCCATGGGGGATGTGCCCGCAACCAATGTACATGCCCCTGACTGGAATCAAACCTGGGACCCTTCAGTTCGCAGACCGACGCTCCAACACTGAGCCAAACCGGTTTCAGCGAAACAGCTAGTATTTTAATTAAATATATCTATTCTGGAGAAAATAGCAGCAGTTGCAGCAATAAGAGCATTAAAAAGAAATATATGGAGCCCTGGCTGGGTAGCTCCGTTGCTTAGAGTGTCATTCTGATATGCCAAGGTTGTGGGTTTGATCCCTGGTCAGGGCATATGAAAGAATCAAACAATGGATGCATAAATCACTGGAACTACAAATGGATCTCCCTCTCTTTCCTCCCTCCCTCCCTCCCTTCCTTTTTTTTTTCTCCCTCCCTCCATCTTTCTCTCCCTTCATCCCATCCCTTTCTCACTTCCTCTTTCTCTAAAATAAAACAACAACAAAATAATAAATGGAGACAATGTAACCAATGTATATTACAAAAATAAAATGTCCTGATAAAGGTGTTAGTGTAGACAGTACTTGTTCAGAAGTTCGAAGTTCAATTCTTTTCTTTCTAAGGGTCCTGCACAATGGTGTTTCTAGGTAAGCTATTGCCTTAAAAACTATTTTGATGGGAATGAAAATGGGAATTAATAAAAAACCAAAACGCTCAGCCTAGTCGGCGTTGCTCAGTGGTTGTGCATCTACCTATGAACCAAGTGGTCACAGTTCGACTCCTGGTCAGGACAAATGACCAAGTTGTGGGCTCAATCCTCAGTAGGGGGCATGCAGGATGCAGCCAATCAATGATTCTCTCTCATCATTGATGTTTCTATCTCTCTCTCCCTTCTTCTCTGAAATAAATAAAAATATATTAAAAAAAAGAGAAACGTTCACCACTATGAGAAGATACTCTATTTAGCAGTTCCCATCTATCCCCTAAATATCTACCCTGCTTCCCCGAAAATAAGACAGTGTCTTATATTAATTTTTGCTCCCAGGGATGCGCTAGGTCTTATTTTCAGGGGATGTCTTATTTTTCCATGAGGAAGAATACACTACACATTTATTGTTAAATGAAAATCAAGGAGATTTATTACCTGTATACAGTACGGTAGTGCGGTAGTTGTCAACACAAACCAGACAAACTGTGAATCCTACAGTATCAAGAATTTATTCATTTATTCAATGACAATCATGTCATCATCTTCTGGAACATCATCATAACAATCCAGTTCCTGAATTTCCTGGTGAATTTCTTGTGACTCCATTTCTTTCAGAATCAGTGGACCAAATCTCTCATGTTTAGCAATAGCACTGTCTTTAAATGAGTACTTCTTGTCAAGGTAGCCTGCTCGCAGTGCATTTGCAATGCAACTGTCAGTGATTTTCTCCCATGAATTCTTCACCCAAGTCACAACTTCTTGCAGTTTAGGTTTCACAAAGTTTCCATGATGATTTCTCTCCATTCTATTTTCAATGCAGTCATTAATTTCCATGCACAAATTGTCTTTGAATGGCTTCTTTATTGCAATATCAAGAGTCTGGAGATAGGCCGTCATTCCTGTGGGAATCATTATCTGATCTATTTTTCTTTCATGAAGAAATGTCTTCATGCCTTTAGCATGGTGAGTGCTGGCTGCATCCCAGACTAGCAGACCTCTTTGGCTCCCTCGCATAACAAGCGGCAGTATTAAATCGACCCACTTCCTTATAACTGCTTGTGTGGCCCAGGCTTTTTCAGTTTCAAGAATAAAAACACTTTCAATCTTTTCCTTCTCGCCCTTAGAAATGATTAAAGGTGGGATTTTAGTGCCATCCAAACGAATTGCCAAAATACAGGAAACAGGTGCACTTTCCTAAGCAGTGGAGAGAATGTATACTAAGGAGGCAACCTGCTGTTCAATTGTTGTTTGAGATGATTGGCCCATAAACACTGCAGTTTCATCCATAGCAATCATATTGGAAAGATTGTATTTAGAGAAGTCAGCATCATCAATAAAGGACTTGAATGCAAGTGCTCGCTTAATAACTTGAGTATCTTCCAACCTAAACAATGTTGTAGATCTTCTTAAAGACAGTTCACCTCGCTGAAGGAAATTATCCAGCCAGTGTTGTGATGCTTTGAAGTTTTCGGGGGCTATGTCAAACTGTGGTGCCATTGCAAGGGCAAATTCTTGAATCTGAGCACTATTCACAACCAAAGCCTTTGCTCTCCTGTCAACAACCTATTCACAGATTAGGTCTTCCAGCTTGGAAAATAATGGTTGCCGACCTGATCCACACTTGCGCTTTTTAGCATTTCCCTTGTCCACTTGTTCAATGAGGTTACCATACTCTGCTCGCCATTTTCGGACCAATCGGATACTCAACATCTCTTTGCAGAAAGCAGTGAGATTTTGGCCCCAAGAGTCTTCCATGATTCCTTTCTTGTACTCCATGGAGTAGCTTTTTCTTTTTGTGCTCATTTCTACCCTGCTTCCCCGAAAATAAGACAGTGTCTTATATTAATTTTTGATCCAAAAGATGTGCTAGGTCTTATTTTCAGGGAACGTCTTATGTTTCCATGAAGTAGATCTTATTTTCGGAGGATGTCTTATTTTTGGGGAAACAAGGTAGGGGTAAAAAAAAGGAATTGGGGTATTAGGTGGGGGGAGGGGGATCACTTAAAATGACACAGGGGGGATCAGAGGGGGAGGGAATCAAAATGGCACAGGAGAATCAGAGGGGGATTACCATTTTAGTAACCCCTTTTGATCTTCCTGTGTCATTTTAAGTGATCCCCCTCGCCCCACCCCTGTGCCAGTGAACACCTTCACCAGACATCCCCCCTACCCCTTTATCAGACATTTACCCCCTGGGGCCTGCCTGGGGACTGTCACTGGGCTTTCTGGGGCCTGGATCTGGGCTGGAGCAGGGCCTGCTACTGACTGAGAACCTTCAGTGATCATGAAGGTGGCCTCAAGCATCAGGTAGTGTCACCAGAGACAGACCAGCACTTACCACCTTTGCCGAGTCCCGTCTGCTCTAATCCTCCTGTTCTTCTACACGCATCTGGGAAATTCTCCTCCTCTCTCCTGCCCCGCACTCACCGCTTACTCAGACCCCTGCTCTGCCTCCACACAGCAGTGACATCAGGACTCCACATAACAACACTGGTTGCTAGACCCCAGTCAGGGCAGCCCTAGCAACTAGTTTATGGTAAATTAATTTTCATTCTGAGACAGAGCCTGGGACCTTATTTTCAGGGGGATGCCTTATATTTCACTCAGAAGGAAACCTGTAAGTAGGTCTTATTTTCAGAGGATGTGTTATTTTCAGGGAAACACGGGTTTTCAACATGAAGTTGACACCATTTAACCTTCCATTGAGAGGACAGGGCGGGGCGGGGCTGACTCCTGACTCCATTTTGTACTGTGGGGCAGGACGGAGCCATATCTTTACCCTAAAAGCTATGGCCTCTAAACATCTGTCTCCCTGCGTCCCTCTTTCCCAGGCAAATGGCACTTCAGATTCTCATTTGGGGCTCATCATTAACCTCCCCCCTAACCCCCCACGCTCCTCAAAAGCAGCTTCAGTGTTAACTACATCTCTTTCTTTCTCTGACTCTGTTGTCCACTTTTCCCTCCCTAGGACTGTAAGATGGTTTAACCAGACCCTAGCCTTACCCTACCAATCAGGGTCAGCCAAAGCAGAGACATCACCACCCCTGTAAAATCCCTTGATCAGTTGAAGCTCATGCTCTTCTGCCACACCAATGTCGGTGTAAGTGGGACAGAGCCTATGCTAGCACGGAACAAGCTTTCTGCTATTGCATCGGACTTGGCTCCCTGGTGGTCCTTGGGGATCACGAAATCTGGCCATAACATCATTCCACTCAGTGTGGCCATGTGACTCACAAATGGCCAATAGCGTGCATGTAAGTGTCACCTGGTGGTAGTATCCACCTAATCCATTTCCACTCTATGCAGAAAAGCAAATCCACTCTTCCAATTTTCTGCTGGACACTGTTACTAGGAATTCCTCCAAGGAAATCAAACATTAAAACCCAAAATAAATTCATCATTTTCCCTGGTTTATATATTTCCATTCATGGTACCAAAACCATGCTCAAGCTCAAAACCCTGAAATTTAATTTTTCTTTGCCTTCCTCCCTTCTGCTAACACACAATTCAATCAGTTGTCAATGCTTCACCCTCAGGCACTCTTGCAAAGTTATTTTCTATTTTGATTTCAACAGCTGCCTTTCTATTTCGGGTCCTCCTCCGGGCAGTTAGTAATAAACGCCTCCTAACTGCTGTGCCTGCTCCTTGACTCACTTCTGCACTCATCTCAATACTCATCCAATAGCATTTTACTAAATGCCTCGTGAGCACTTGGTGTTCTGTGGGCTAGTCACAACATATGCCTGACATGTCATCTTCTTAAACTCTAATTCTGACAGTGTCTATACCCTGCTGAAAACCCTGCAATAACCATGAAGGGCCACTTTTGTCTAGCATTGACGTATTCAATCTTCTAGTATCTCCTTATCCTCATAGATTTTTACTCTCCCATTTCCGTTACAAATACCCACCTTTTCAGTAGAGTAAAACCAGTCCCTGATGTACCTGAAGTTCCCTCCATTTCCTTGTGACTTTCTTTCTCTTAGTTCCTCTGTCAGGAAAAACATCCTCAGAAATGGTGAATATGCTAAATTCACCTTTAACAATTAAAATGTAAATGTAATAAAAAATGTAAAAGACACTAGGGGGATGAGGGTATGTGCAGAGAGATGGGAGCAGCTGGGGAGAGGTAAATGGCTTTTTTATGTTTTTATTATGTTAAAATTGAATAGAAAATAAGTACTTATCCCTTAAATATTCCTAAGACCTGGCTGAGGATTTAACAATAAACCACATTTAAAGCCTGGTATCATAAGGAGATGGATCTTTTTACAATCCCTTTACTAATTAAGTGAATTATTGAAGGCCTCGTGTTATAGACAAAAATACTTTAGTAACAATTAAGAATTACTACATCTAGTTCATGGGATAAGGGAGATTCCACTTAAGGCAGATGCCCATGCAAGCAGGTTGATAATAAAATGTCACCAAAGCAGCTAAAGGATTTAGGTCTTGGGTTTGTGAATATTTGATGCCTTCCATTGGTTTGAAATGTTTCACACTGGTGTCTCATTTTGAAGAGTGAAAAACACTTCTGCAACATCTTAATATGTTTAATTAAGTTGTTTCTGATAGTGAGAAGGGTTCAGGTATGATTAAGTACGTCTTTCTCACTAGACTGAGATCTCCACCAGGGAAGGGATTACTACTCTTTCTCAGCACCACCCATATCAAAACCCACTGGGGGTGAGCGCTCACCCTGTAGGCCCCTGGTCCCAACTCTGACCTACTAATTCAGAAACCAAGGAAGGGGACCACGTTTGGAAAGCTCTCCAGGTAATTTTTATGTAGTTGAGTTTGAGAACCACTCTCTTAGGCTAGAGGTGAACTCTTGCTTATGAGTAAATATACATTTTATCAGATAGGGTAGGCACCTTAAAAGCCTTATGAAAATGGATTACTTCATTATACCAACTACCACCCCCAAATGTATAAGAGAACTTACAAGAGCTTTCAAAGAAAGGATAGCACAGATGATAGGCGTCAGCAGGTAAGTGAATTTAAAAACTGTGGTACATCTACACAATGGAATACTACGCCACTATAAAAAAGAAGGAACTCTTCTTTTGCAACAACATGAATAAACCTGGAGAGCATTATAGTAAGCTAAATAAGCCAGCCAGGAAAGATAAATATTACACCTTTGTGGAATATAATGAACAACATAAACTGATGAATAAAAATATATCCACAGCCATAGAAGCATAGAACAGACCATCAAACCTCAGAGGGAAGGTAGAAGAGGGTGTGGGTAAGGGGGACAGATCAACCAAAGGACTTGTATGCATGCATATAAGCCTAACCCATGGGCACAGACACCAAGCGGGTGAGGGCATGTGCTGAGAGGTGGGAATGGCTGGGGAGAGGTCAATGGGAAAAGGAGACATATGCAATACTTTCAACAATAAAGAATTTAAAAATTTTTAAAAAGGACAGTACAGAGGCTACCAATAGTTTAGAGCTGGACTCTAAAAAAGTTACGTACATTTGAATCTCAACTGTGCAAATTATTAGTTTAATGCATTTGGACATCTTATATTTCTGTTCCTGGATTTCACCATCTGAATAATTAGAGTTAAAACAATACCAATTATATTAGATTATGGAATCAATACATGTAAAACACTTGAAATAGCACATAGTGATAGCTGTTAAGAGTATCTTAACACTAATATATAATACAATGGAGAATGAGATTCACTTGTAACATATGTATACGTGAATACAGTGACTTTTACTAACTACCAAGGTAACTTTTACTTGTCAATTAATTTTAAACAACAATAACATACGCTCCCCAAAGGAAAGGGTTTTAAATTAATTACTGTCTCAAGAAAATAATACTTTCAGAATCAGGCCATGTGGCTTGGTACTTGGTCACAATTTCAACACAAGGAGGTTTTCACTGATGTGTTTGAGCAGAACAAGTTCACTCAGTGTCTGCAGTGGAAATAAGAGATTCCTTCAGCCCAATCCAAATAGTAACCCAACTAGTTCCCAGAAGATCAACATGAAGGTACAATCAAACCTTTAGCTCAGACTCACTTTCCCCCCTGCTTCCCTGCATTTCTCACCCCTAGGGACTCAGGACATGCGGTCAGTGGACCCGCTGCCCTGCAGGAGGTACCCCTGCAGTCATATTAGGATGAATTCTTGCATTGGGGCAGAGGCTGGCAGACTAATTCATAAGCAGCATTTCTTTATAGGACCGGTCTCATAAGCCAGTTTAGCATCTTTGGTTGAAGCTGAATTCACAGTCACAGGAATACTGAGGAGTGCTTTTAATAATATAGAAAAAAAGTTACTATAAGAAACTCTGAAAAATGATAGGAAATCAATGTACAGTTCTCTTTAGTCCTGAGTGCCAGATACTGGAATATAGTACAGCCCGGAGGCTGTTTGGATAGTAATGTGAAGAGATTTGAAGAGGGAACTATGACTTTGATCAAAGTAGATGACGAAAGTAGAGATTCTGAATGCTTAATTTTTTTCCCATGACACTGGTGACTTGTTACTTTCAATCAATTCAGATTATCGTCACTTCACTCCACAAGTATTGCAAACTAAAAGATAACCCTGGTCTTTCATGAGAATGAAACAGGGCATTTAAAGTCTCAACGTTTGTTAATACAAAAGTTACATTAAAAATATTTTTCTCATGGCCAAAATACATAGCAAATATGATTTTTAAAAAGTCTTTCATATAGGGTGTTTTTACTGAGTTATCTACTAAGAGCTTAATACTCAGTAAAAATTGTGTTAAAGTTATTCCTTGTAACTCTTTATATTTTTTACATTTTTCATTTTATGAATAATTATAACAAACATTTCCAACAATGATAGTGTAATTATGATAACAAATTCACAAAAATATGCAGGAAGGTAAACCAAATTTATTTTTTAACATTTGAGGAACCCAGCATACAGGAAGAGGATGAATATTTTGGTGTTTGGTACTCAGGACTTAGTGAGCAGACCTCTGGGCAAACACCTTACAGATATCGCCCATGCCCAAATAATGCTGCTTACTAAGTGGCTTGCATTGATTACAGAGGAAAGTATAGGCTGTTCAGATTTGCAGAAAGTGTGACCCTCCTGCTGCCCAGATGGACAAGGCATTATCTGTATTGTGGGGAGATGTACCACATATGACAGCAGTGGTATGGTGCTTAGATGGCACAACCCAATTAATTATCTACCTATATAATAGAGGGATATGCAAATTAGCTGTGACACCATAATGTCATAACTCAATAGCAGGAATCTGAATCTGTATGGCACCTGGCCAAGGCAAGGGACCTCAGGCCACACCTCCCCTTCCCACTCCTGCTGTGTGGGCTTGACAAGGACCTGAGACTGTGTCCCCTACCTGGTGCCCAGCTGGGGACCTCAGGCTGTGTCCCCAACCCAGATGGGCTTGTCAGGGGTGGGGTTGGCCGGGTCTGAGTCTCCTGCATTTTTGGAGCTCGTGTGGTTGGTGGGCAGGGGCTTGATTCTAGGTCCTGCGGTACACCCCAGATTCTGACAGGAGGGAGGTTTTCATATACATTTTACTAATTTTCTTTCATCTCTGACACCTGTATTATAAAGGGCAAATAGCAATATTAAAATATTTCCTCTAATGAATTCCCTTTTAATGTGTACACATTTTATGCTCAGGGCCACCAGTCAGTATACAATAGCTGAATACAGGGAATGGAATTGTTTGGACATTTTCAGTACCACTCAGTGCAGTACACGAACCGTGTGAAAACAAACATCACCTCTCCTACCCCTGTTTTGTTCTATATCCTCTCTTCTTCTATTATTCAATAATCTGCACCTATTGGAATTTTTTTTTTTTAAATTCAAGGTGCTATGGAAATCCATTCAAATCAGATGTAATTCCTACACTCAAGCGGGTAAAGGACAAGAAAGAGAAAGGTGAATTGTAACTGCAAATGTATGTTAGTCACTATGATTAAAATAGCTAGGTGGCAGAATGGAGAAAAAGGACACTGCGGTCACTTCCGTCTGTGTAGGTGAAAAGTGGAAATTCCAGAAACTATGTTATAGAGAAGGGGATAAAGGAGCAGAATTTAAAGAAGGCTGGTAGACAGCCCCCACAGATGAACCTTACAGTGCACTATATGTGCCTACAGCACAGGAGCAGAAAACAGCCAGATGAATTGGAGGATCAGCAAGAAATCCAGGCCAATGAGGCCTCAGGAGCTGGAAGTCAGAGGAAAGCAGCTTAAAGGAAAGAAAAGAGATCCACTGTACAGCTTGTTTTGAATTAGAGAATAATCACTACATGCTTAATCATATATTCCACAGCTCATAGACCCTGAAGTTAAGCTCACAAATACATCCTTTAAAGCTGCCAAGTTAGTATGAATGTGATAAATGAGCAAATAATTAGAGACTAAATATGTTATTTTAGTACAGAGGCAAGAAGTCATTTTTTACTTAATGTTAAGTGACTTGTTTTTAAAACAAAAAAGCAACAACTTTTTTAAAACACACCTGCCTATGTAGGAAAGCTTATTTCTAACAAACAACTTAAAACAGTAGTTTTCCATCCAGGGTTATTATGGTTTTTTTAAAAAGACATAATTAGAAAAGCAATATATTAATGTCCCAAGGTTTAGCTTAGGTTGGCTTAGAGGGGTGTTTAAAAAAGAATGGGAGTTGAAAGGGAAATGTAGCTTTCATTTTTCCATGAAAAAAAAAAAAACACACAGACAGGCTAAAATGTTTTCTGCTTGAATGAAGAAGCAGTAAATATAGATTAGAACCCATACATATGTGCCTGCATATACAATACATACACATCTGTAATTTGGGTTCTAAAACTAGAAACAACCTGAAAAATAAAATCTACTTCTTAAATTTGATGTCTTTTAAAATTGTTTCTGTGTCTCAAGGAACTCCAAGTGTCTATAAGAACAAAATAACTTTTCACAGGTATTATATACAGGTTTTTCAGTGAAATAAATGTTACTATACCTTTTATACCATTTTGAAATCTAGTGATCACAAAGTTTTGGGAAAAAACAAACAACCCAGTATTTATGGAATTTGTACTCCAGGATGTAAATTTGTAACATAATTTGCAGTTGCATAATTCTTTTCTGGGCCCATGTTTTTTTACACTATTTTTTTTACTAATGCAAAAGTCAGATATTCTTGCTTCAAGATATTTTAAATTTTCTAACAATAAAGAATCGAATAGCCATTGGGGAATATTAACAGTTGAAAATATAAAAATTGTACAATATACTGCTTCTTATGAATTGCTACTAAAAGTGGATGTACTTCTGACCAGGCTATAAAACATGGTTTTGCCTTCCTATGGTTTAGAGATTTTTTGGGTCACATACTTCCCACTACCCTTTCTCATTTTTCTTCACTGTTCTTTCCTATCCTGCCACCTGTGAGGTTATCCCTACCTGCAATTCCAACCACAAAGCACCACATCATCAAGCAAAAGTGTTTTTAAATGTCATTGGTTGATGTTTGCATGTGGCTTGAGCAGCACCAATCTAAGATTTATGAGCTAAGGAAACATGTTAGTACAGTGTAGTCCAGGGACGACCTGCTGGAGATCTGTGGGGCAATGCAGCGTTTCTCTTTTCACCCAGAGAGTCATGTGACACCTGTGCACATTCAATCGAGAAATGAGTAGCTCTCTTCCCCACAGACTCTGTGGCACATGGAAAAGGAATATATTAAGATCATATTCACATTTCTAAAAAGGGTAATAAGTTATTAAAATAGAAAGATCAAAACCAATTTTTCTCAGTGGTAAAATACTAGTATTGAAAATATTGGTAAATTATCTTTCAAAGGAAAATTATGGCTTTGCCTAGGTATACACATCAAATTGATTTGCAGGTAATAACATAGCTATGTAATACATAGTGTAATGGGGATTTCTCTCCTTTCATACTCTATATATTATGTTCAACTAGTTTTTAGTTTAACAAAAGTTCTCTTAAAAGTAGGCCATTTGTGCAAACAAAATGGTTAGCAGATGATGTAAGAGATAAGGTCACAAAAGTTTGTGGTTATATTTACCTTGTTTGCTCTTCTATATATTTTGTTAAAAATATTTTTATTGATTTATCAGAGAGAGGGAGAAAGAAAGCAAGAAACATCCATGTGAGAGGGAAACATCTAACCACTGCTTCCTGCACACACACACACACACACACACACACACACACACACACACACATGGCTAAGGGTCAAGTCTGCAACTCCTGGCTTGGAGTCAAACTGGCAACCTTCCTTACAGAGATGACACCTATTCAACCCTAGCCACACAAGTCAGGACTGCTTTTCTATATCTTCTACTGAGAGCATTTTAAAGGCAAGTATTGTCTTTTCTCCAGTGGCTAGTAGAGCACAGTGGAGATATTTGTTCCGTACATGTTTGTTGAAATAATGAAAAATGAAACTGGAAATACATTAAAACACAATTACCTCATAATATTTTAAACATATAGTATTTAAATACATGTAGCTATAAAAAAGAAAAGTAACAAAATAATTATCTTTCACCAAAGTCAAGTAGCCAAGTACCCAGAAGGTATAAATAAGTTTTTGCATTTTTATATGAGCTAACCCAAGACATCGTATATAATAAAAGCCTAAAATGCTCAGTGTCCGGTTGGCCATTCAATTAATCAAAGAATAATATGCTAATGATATGCTAAGGGCATTCAACTGCTCACTATGATGTGCACTGACAACCCGGGGGTAGATGCTCCAACTGGTAGGTTAGCTTTCTGCTGGGTTCTGGCCAATTGGGACTGAGTGAGATGGGTCAGACACGCCTTGGAGTCCTCCTGTGGTCCCTCCCCAGCTGGCCAACCTCCATCATCCATCCCTGTCCCTGATCGTGCACCGGGGGGGTCCCTGGGTCTGGCATATACCCTCTCACAATGCAGGCTGAGGTATTACCCTCCCCCGCTCAAGTGCACAAGTTTCGTGCATCAGGCCTCTAGTATTTCCAAAATTGTGTAAAGTTCCTATTTTTAACATGTCAGTCAGAAAGAGAAATTGATATTCTAATGAACCAGTTAGTGTTTAAGGTGGCAATTTATTAGTTGGAAAAAATCATTTAGGGAAATAAAGATTAGAAAAACTTGAAAATAATAACATATTTCTGTTTAACTTTATTCACTAGACCAATTCTAATGATTGCTTTTTGAATGTGTTAAAATTAAAATGGTAATTTCAATTTTTATTCATCAAGACAAGGAATAAAATGGAATTGAATACTAATTAGTGCATGTGAGTCATTCACCTGGAAAACTAAGGGAATGCTATGCTCCTTTTAAGTGATTTTAAGCAAAGTGCTTAAATGTTTCATTTGAAGGACCGATTAAAAATTAAATGACAAGAAAATTAATAATGTTCAACACAGAAAATTTGGCACATGATCTGTCTTCCCAGAGCCCCTTAAATAGGATAACCTTTTATATTTTCTTTTTTTTCTATTTTTTAAAAATATATATTTTTTTATTGATTTTTCATAGAGAGGAAGGGAGAGGGATAGAGAGCTAGAAATATCGATGAGAAAGATACATTGACTAGCTGCCTCCTGCACACCCCCCATCAGGGATGTGCCCACAACCAATGTACATGCCCTTGACTGGAATCAAACCTGGGAACTTTCAGTCCGCAGACCGACGCTCTATACACTGAGCCAAGCCGGTTTCGAACACCTTTTATATTTTCAAAAAAATAACTTAGAAAGTAAGTTACTAAATAATACAACACATAATATATACTCTGAACACAATCACAAATATCTATCTATCTATATATATAAAAGCCTAAGCAACTGTTGCGACCCAATAACTGGATGAACAGCAGGTAGCTATGATGTGCACCAAAGGGCAGTGTTCTACTATGATGACCACCAAAGGGGCATCTGCTCAATGCAGGAGCTGCCCCCTGGTGGTCAGTGAGCCCCCACTGCCAACCATCTGTGATCCTCCCCACAGCGGGCCAGTCCTGATGGGCTCTAATCCCCAGCCCTGCAGAGGGACACCACTCGTGCATGAATTCCTGCACTAGTCCCAGTTAATGAATACCAATGGTGAGCTTTCAATTTTCCCCCCATTACCTGGAAGATATCTTCATTCAATATGAAACTCTTTTTATTTATTTTTACTATCACTATTATTAGCTAAGACCTCATTATAATCTGCACACTATTAGTAAACTAATTATACTAATAGTAATCATAATAAATTGCCCTTAAAGGTAAAATAAATATTCCAAAACTGGTTTGGCTCAGTGGATAGAGCTTCCGCCTGCAAACTGAAAGGTCCCAGGTTTGATTCTGATCAAGGTCATGTACCTTGGTTGTGAGCACATCTCCAATAGGGGGTGTGCAAGAGGCAGCTGATGGATGATTCTCTCTCATTGGTATTTCAAATTCTCTATCCCTCTCTCTTCCTCTCTGTAAAAAATAAAAATATATTTTTTAAAAAAGTAAAATAAATATTTAAATATTCTATGTAAGTTGATCAAGTTATATCTATCTACCTATTATCATGGGCTTAAAAAACATTCATTTATACTTTGAAAGGCATAATGATGCATTAGTGGTAAGTAAGCAACAAACTGGAACAAGCTAAAATGAAATATCAGACATCAGAATGTCAGAAACTTTAATGCAGAGTTTCTCATAGAAACCACTGGAAAAGTATGTTATGTATAGCTCGTTGAAAACATGGCAGTCACTGAAGCTCACAAGCATAATTTGCTGAACAGAAACCTTGTGATACCATCTCTCAATTGTCCTGCAATTTCTGTTCTAAATCTTAATTTCTAAAGTTTCATCATGAACTAAATTCCACTAATGCACTTCATAATAGTCAAATAGAAATGGTCTCTGAATTAATTTTTAGCAAATAGAATGCAAGCACTTTTGGAGGGTGAGGAGGGCCTCTTTTAAACTATGATGGGCTATTCATTAGTCTGGGATTGAAACTATATGGATGCGCCATTTCCTTTATCTGGAATTTTCATTGCACATGTGGCTATAGATTAGGAAAATAATGTGTAATTTAAGAAGCAATTTCTGGCCCTGACCAGTTTGACTCAGTGGATAGAGCATCAAACCTGTGGATTGAACGGTCCCAGTTTCAATTCCAGTCAAGGGCATGTACATTGGTTGTGGGCACATTCCCACTAGGGGGTGTGCAGGAGGCAACTGATGGATGTTTCTCTCTCATCAATATTTCTAACTCTTTATCTCTTTCCCTTCATCTCTTTCATATATATATATATATATATATATATATATATATATATATATATATATATTTAAAAGAAGCAATTTCTGCAAATGCATGCAAATATAAATTTATAACAAAATATATATCAGGTAACCACATAGAGTCCTATGGATGAAATAAACATATACAGGGTATGTAAAATTTCACAAGAAACCTGAACAAAGAAATCATCTGAAGGAAATTATGGTCCTATTCCTAAAATAAGCTATTTGGCCATAAACTAATTTCCCTTCCTATCAACTGCATGTAAAGCAGCCCCTATACACTGTACCTAATAGTGTCACATCAAAGAGTAGTAAATAGATAAAACAGATCAGCTACTTAAATAAATCACAATTCCATAATAGCTTCCTATTCCAAAGAAATAAAGCTATACCTTTTAGTATGTAAAAATCCTAAGGCACACTAAACTCACACACTAAATGTAAACACATTCCTCCAGCAGCCTGTACACAAATCATGATTTTCTTTGTGATGTTCCCCAGATTCTCACCTGAGCTCTCTGATCATGCTATTCCCTTGGCTTCTACTCTCTATTGAAATACATTATTCTAAGGCCTGCCTAAAAATCTATCTTTCCTGAGAAGCTTTTCGTGATAATTAATTACCTATTTCTTTAACTCCATTGTGTACTGGATTTTCCTTCTATTTAGCACTCATCAATGACTTGTTAGATATTATTAATGTGCTCACCCTGCCTCCAACAGAGCAGTAATCTTTTCACAGAAAACATATTTGAGCACCTTTTGTGTCCTCCTAATATGTAATTTACTGTCTCACTTCAGCTAAGTGGCGAAAAAGCATTTAACTGAATTTAATATAAGGAAGTGGAATTGCTACCATCTATTCCATCTTTGGAAAAAGCACTTATTAACTCAGTCGATCATTGTGTTCTCCTGTTTTGAAAAATAGCTGGTTGATGATGATAAATGAAAGTATATATAAACACACCTTCAGTTATGGTAAAACACACACACACACACACCCTTTCTTTTACATGTACCTTAAATAGTGAAATTCCTAACGCACAGATTTAAAATGTTTAACCCTCATCGATGGATTGTATGTTTTTTCACAGTTTCAGAGTGGATAGCCAATTTGGACTCTTAAGTAAACTGACTTTTCCTCTGTGACCATGAAGAAATGCCACTTTGGGCTCTCATGACGTTCCCTCTGAAATGACTCTGGTCATTCTTTAGCAGGAACCTCATCCCATCCCATCTGTTACCTGAATCCAGGACCATCTGTCATTTTCTGCTGCGGTCCAGGCATTTATAAGCCCCTTCTTATTAAGGCGAGCATAGTAGGGATACCACTTCTGGAGTCCAAAAAGAGCTCGGTGGGTCGATGAAGCTGTGATTTGCTGATTTGATATGATTCCACCTTCAATTCCCAAGGGGCCCGAGCATTCTGGAAACAAGTCAGAAAGAAAGGTGAATGTTATTAGATGTAACCCACGTTTGAAATGCAGCAGTTAGATTTAAAATAAGAGATATTTTAAAAATGATTTTGAATTGTACCATGGCACCACTCAGGCCACACACACTTTGCAGATGCTACACATCGCTACCTGAAAGAAATATGTTTTGTTCCTCAGGACACTCTCTTCTTCCTTTTTTTGAACAGACATTTCCCTTCTGTGTTATGACTGCATTATGTACAATTACCCTTTGGCTGGTGATCATGTCAATAAGAGAATAATGCCCTAAAAAGGCCTCTCTCATATATCATACTCCTAGGGACTGGCATGCCTCATAAATCATACGTTCTCAATAAATATATGTTGATCCATTGTTTTTCTTTTTTCCTAGCCTTCCTCTAAGTTTGTATCAGAATCATTTTCACACTGACTTAGTGTTTCACACTACTATAAATGTTTAACTTGCATTTTTATAGCTAGTGTCAGTTGTGATTTCACCAAAAAATAAGCAATGTGTAAATCTGTCAACATTTAAAAACATTACAATAATAACTTGTGCTATGTTATGAATAATAAAAAACACGTTGACACATTGTTTTTATAAAGGAAACAGGTAAAGTCTCTGACTTTATACACAACCACATGTGTACCCCTCAGTAAGTCCAAATATTAAAATACTTCTATTTCTAATTTTTAATGTCTAAATTCACAACTACACATTGGGATTCTGCACTTATATTTCAACCCTCTTCTCTTACTTTTCTTTAAATTTGTGACATAAATTTAGGAGAATTTCCTAATAAAAAATTAAAATACTAAGATTAAAGCATAAAATACTCAAATGTATGATCTCAGTTAACAAACTTGTTTACATTTTAAAAACAGAACTAGAGGTACCTCCATCTAAAACGTACATATATTTATATTACCTATACTTGGCTTTTATAATATTTCATCAGAATATAGACTTATTTTAAATTCAGTTTTGGAAATTCATTAAGAAATATTAGCTATAATAATAAAAGGGTAATATGCTAATTAGAGCGGACATCTTCCAGATGCCCTTCCTGATGTGCCCGGGAGGCCAGCCTGGGCCCTGGGTGCCGGAGGGAAACTGGTGCCAACAGCCGAGGGAAGAAAGGTCTATTCTTGCACGAATTTTCATGCATCGGGCCTCTAGCAAATAATAAAAGGTACCATCTTGTTTTCTTAATTTCATTAACATTTCATACAATATACTCAACTTTTGCCAAAATAGATGTGTATAATAAATATAATAACCTTATTATAAAATGTATAATTTTTTTTCAGAATTTCTAAAAATATTAAAGGACCACACTGCCATTATGAAGTGCCACTCTATAGAAGGCAACTCGGTCAGTGATGGCCACCAAGCATATTTTATGGATTTTAATTACTATTGAAGTCCAGCATTTGTCTGTTATTAAAAGTATACATCAGTTTGAGGTTAAAAGTATGAAAAAAAATCTTCAGCTGAAATATCATTTATTCCCTCAAAATTTACAAAGATGTTTCCCACTTGAAACATCTCTTTTTTTCTATCTTGTGAACAGAGAATAAGTAGCTCTAAGCACATCACTAATATTTCTCCCATTGCTTTAAAACCTTTAAACACTTTATAAAAAGGACAAACGTATGTGGATAAACAACCATCTTAATCAGATTTATTTGTAAAATGACATTAATGCACCAAAAATTGACTCTCTGTAATTAATGATTAATAAATCATTCACTCAATAAGTTAAATTTAGATACTAAGATTGTTCATAAAACGTGTAATCAGAGCTGTTTAGCACTTCAAGAAGGTGCACTGTATTGTTGTGAAGTCATTAGATCAAGAAGCCATTTGTTTTCAGAATTGCAGTACTAGGCGTTACAGATTATCTGATTTTCATTTTCCAAAATAATTAATGTAGAAAACTCAAATGCCTTTGGATTCTTGCTTTGGTTTCCATGTTGTAAGGTTTTTACAGACTTTATGAAAGTACTGAGACGTTCATGATGACACTTTGATTTTAAACAACTTCAGGAAGCTGACTTTTTAGGAATATTGCCATGAAAGGCATCTCAGGTTTCCTCATCCTTGGTGTGTGCAATATTTGGGTGGAAAATCGCAGCAGGCAGGAAGGCCATTTACTGCAGGCCAGTCAGTAGAATGGCTGACCTAGGGAGCCAGCTCTGATTAATTAGACTGCATGACAGCCTTAGAAAGAACTCTGTACCTTTTAGTCCTGTACTTCTAAAGGCCCTACTCTGAATTGGAAACCTTCAAGGAATTTGTAACCGTTTAAAAAGTGATTAGTCCTCAAGCCACACTATTTAATGCCTACTTTGTCAGTTCTCTTGACCAACCAACATCCCCTTATTGGCTGTGAACTGTTGCATCATCATATAAGCCAAGAGCCATAGGACTCTAAATCTTTGCCATGTCCTCACTAGTCATTCATTGAAACAAACAAACAAAACAAAAAATACAAATATATATGGCTTCACAGTTTACAGTGTTTCACATAAACTGTCTTGTTGTTATGCCAAATTTACAAGTATTTCTTTACTAGGTTCTCAATTCCACATGATTCTTTTTAAAAAATAAGTATTTACAACATTTGCGTATACCCTGTGTGCTGCCAATCAGTAAAATCCAAAGGAAGGAACCTGACTATGGCAGGTGGGGAGGGGGTCTTGAATGAGGCCTGGCTCTGTGGGGCATCAGCTTATTTCCCTACTGGTTAGTGCTCCTCAATTCTCCTCATTTTAAAAATTGATGTTATGATAGCACCTAATTCACCAGTGGTGAGGAAATAAATGGGGAAAAAAGTGTTTTGCCTTGGTAACTATACATCGTTAAAAAATAATGAGCTTGGGTCTGTAAAGTCTCATGCATGCTTCTCTTTAGCACCGAAGAGAACCTGGCCATTAGCTCCAATGGAGGAGGCGCTGGCTGTTTACACAGCGACTTCCTTAAATGCTCACAATGTCTTGTACACAGGAAGAGCTCAGTCAACATGTGCGGAATATCAGTACTGGGGCATTTTTTTTTTTATTTCTGAACAGGAAACTAATAAGCAAATCCAATTCTCATTACTTCACACTGGAAAGTTATCAGGACAGCATCTTTTCTTCACTCATCATTTGGACCACATCAAATGGATGTCATCATTAAAAAAGGTTCAAAGTCCAATTTCCCTTTGCCTGTGCTAGCCACCTCCCCAATGCCCTATTAAAATCAACAGTTATGAAAACCAATGAAGGAGTTTCAATTCAGAATGCAAATGATCATACACTTAAGATTAAGTGACATCAGGCAGCGAACAATAAGATGCTTCAAAGAAAGAGAATATGGAGCTGCAGTTGCCACCGCTATCAAACAAAGGAGGGAAGGGGATGCAATAATGGGGAACTTAATATTACATGAGCATTCTGAAGTTTGAAAACAGTATGCACATGTAATTCCTCACATATCAAAATAACATTTGAAGTAAAAAAATAAGTTATTGTGACTCTATAATAAATAAGGGAATTTGTGAGGAGGGAAGTTACACTCATAAAAAAGGTGAGTATGGAATGTAAGCCAAAATGCTCTGCTTCATAAACATTAAATAATATCAACTGATAGAGCAAAGAGTTCAGTAATTCTTCACAAGCTGACTCTGGAATGACCTGTTTTTGTCCCACTTGCTGTTGCCATGCTGAACCCTGGTGAGCTACAGTCACATCAACCAGGCTGCAGGGATAGAACTGAAAGGTGAAGACCTGCTTCTTTGCTCAAACCATATCTAGAACTTCCCTGCCCCGTATGTATCATGTGTGCCCATATGTTGCCCCATAAAATGGGGAGCCCCTTAGTAATCAGGAATTACATCAATCATACTACCTAACAGCAATCCTTGATCCTAGCAGACACCTAATAAATACGTATAGAGGGAATTCATTATGAAATAAATATGAAAGGTAATTAAACAGTAAAAGTTTCAGCTAACATTGTAATACTCTATATGTGTAATCCTATGTAATAAAATGCTAATATGCAAATTGACTAAATGGTGAAACCTGTTCCTACAATGTGCACTGACCACCAGGGAGCAGACACTCAGCACAGGAGCTGCCCTCTTGTGGTCAGTGTGCTCCCACAGGAGGAGTGCCACTCAGCCAGAAGCCAGGCTCACAGCTGGCGAGCACAGGGCTGGTGGTGGGAGCCTCGTCCACCTGGAGCCTCTCCTGCCTCCATTATAGGAGTGGGTCTAGGCCATCCCCTGAGGGCTCCAGAACTGTGAGAGGGTGCAGGCTGGGCTGAGGGACCTCCCCCAAGTGCACGAATTTAGTGTACCAGGCCTCTTGTTCATTTTACAAATTAAAAATACCATTTCCCTTGTTTTCGCAAGAGTAAATGTATACAGATACCTTTAGAAATCGTCCATATGCTGAGTGAAGAGGAAAGACACCTCTTTGTAATGAAAAACAAACAAACTGACATTCTACTGGGTTACTTCTTTCAAATAGCTGCCACTCAACCAACCGGTGTTTCTAAAATTATCTACTGCTATCCCCAGAGTGGGCACCGTGGCAATCTGACCAGCACCAGATATGGCAGGAGGACCTAGGAGGCACCATTGCTGATCATTAGATCTGCGTTTGTGCATCTTTGGTATCATGCTTGCTTCTGTCAGATCTGACAACAACCCTCATTTAAGGATTCCAATCAACACTGATCACCACAGGTTTAAAGGCATCACTTATATAACCAGTTAAAGTAACTGCGCTGTCTGAGTCATCTGGCTGGTCTGGAAATGCCTTCTGACGGGAGGCCCGGCTGCTCTGCTGGGCAGCCAGACTGAGCACGTGCGTGACGTCACCTGGCAGGTGGATCAAGGAGAGCAGCTGGACCGGCTGGGGCCACCCTGCACGTGCCCACCGCAGAGCGCTTCCCCACTTTTGCCAGATCCTTGTGAATAAAACAGCTTCAAAGCGAAGTCCTCACTCTGCAACCTCATCCTCTGGAGTGTGGCAACGAAGGGCATCTGCATTTTATTGATCTTGTAGCTGACAAGTAGGCAGTGCCTCAAGATGTCTCCCATTTTGTTCCTGAGTGCGCGGGCTAAGCCTTTCAAATAAAGTGGGACGCACGGCTGAATCCGTAACAGGATACCGCTTTCATCTGCTCTATCTCCATCTCCAGGCCTCTTCAGAATGAAAGGATTTCAAATTAAAGCCATGTAAGAAACAAATCTCCTTTAAACATCTCCAGGCCTCTCTTTCTCTGAGCACCGCGTCTTCTCGCAGGAGTGGAGTCCTCTGCTGTGCTTAGCTTAGCACTATAATTGTGCTGAACACAAGTGCTGGCGAATGGATTACTGATGATCTCCAATACCGCAGAAATTAATGCTGATTCCAGCACGCGCTGCTCTCTGTGCCACTTGGATGGCAGCCTTCCCTTTCTCCCTGGCGTTTGCTTTATTTTAGAGTCTTCTTGAGACCAGGCTCTAAGTCCGTGAGGGCGAGAACAAGCTCACTATTCTTCACACCGTGGCCCCAGGGTTAAAAGAAGCCCTGAAGGTTTTATTTTTTCTTCTGAGTCTTGTCATCTAAGCCTCCCACCCCCCGACCCCCACATTTGCTATGTCTCTTAGGCTATTATGTTCCGGTGTTGAGGAAAGGCGCCAGAAGAAAGAGGACCAGGGCGGAAATGAAGACAGGAAGGGTAAGATAGGCTGGTATCATCAGGGAGAGAGCTTAGATGCACTGCTCTGGCTGTGGGAGATGGGGAGAGAGGGAAGGAGCTCCCCGCACACAGTGAGGATGGGAAGGCGGCCTGAGCACACAGCCTTCCCGGGCTCACTCACTCACAGATTCCTCTGGAGCACCCCTTGGGTTTCGGCCCCCTGTCAAGACACTGAGAGTGATCACCTCAAAAGGACTTAGAGTGAAAATTCCGTTAGTGGTGTTTGTTTCTCTCCACACCTAGAGACTCCTTCTTTATATGAGTGTATACACTTCACATATGGCCCTAGTAACCTTGCTTAGAAAAACTAGTAATTGCAAGATCATCAAAACAGTTTTCAAGAATTAATTAAGCGTATTTAGGTTGCACATAAAATGCATGTGTGCCTTAGAGAAAAGGCTATTTGTTTGCATCAGATGGACTGCTTAGCCTAGATAAATGCTAATTTTCTTTACAGCCTTCAAGACTGCTCCTGTGATATGTGGCCACTAAAGAATTTCCCCCACATGATTAGAAACTGTATTCGATCATTTTCCATATTGTAAAGCTTAAAGGTGTCCAAGATAAATGATGTGAAACAACTATTTGGGCATATTTTTTCTCTTAGATAATAAACTTGTTTTATTTCATGCTTTTTGCATTATTTATATTTACAAAGCACTTAACTCAGTGCCTTACACATTTTTTCTGTTCTCAATATGGTGGATTAAAGTAAATTAAATTAAAATAAATTGTTGCTTTTTTAAAATTACTTCTCTTCCTTTGTTGAAACTGAATTAGTCTTCTGAATGTAGATATGATCACTCTAAGGATTCTACATACTGGGTGAGGATATAAACCCAAAATGCTTTCTTGGTATGCTGGAATGCTTCAACTATATAAAAAATTAGCTCCGGGAGGCAAGGGAAATTTAAGGTTTTCAATAAAAAAAGAGCAATCATAAAATTACAAATTCAATTATCAGCCATCTAGCTATTTTCCTGTAAAATGTGGTCACACGTTTTTCTTCACACTGTGTTATCTCAAGTCAATTATGATATATTATCAGTTTAAATTAATTGTTTGGAATTCAGGAAAACCTTAAACTCACGAATAAGCTAAGTTATAATAGAAAACTGCCCAATAATATTCCCCGAAGCTACTTTTTTAGCATAGAGATGAAGAATGCTGGTGTTTGGTGTTATTTAAACAGCAGTGCCTATGGACTCTAGCATTCAAAACTAAAATTCTTACTGAGATAATTTATGAAAAGTAAAAAAAAAAAATATAATGAAATTATCATCCTATTGTGGTACACAGTGTTGCTTCAGGGAAAAAGAAGAGTGCATTTTAATTACCTAAGATTCATTCTTTCCAAAGAGAGCAGCATATGGGACATTCGAGTGCTGAGAGCACTTTTGCAGCCAGGCAAGATTGCAGTGAGTTGTGCTCATGCTTCCACTTAGTCTGCACCATTCGTCTCCCACCAAGTATAAAGGTAACAACATGGTTTGATGAAACAGTTGTCTATGGAGGCAAGAGCCTGCAATTCAAAAACTGCAGCTGTATTCTGGCTTCCAACAAAAGATCTATCTGAAAGAGCTAAAAGGGGTATAATGCCAAGGTAAATGCTAAAGGTGGGATTCAGTTGCTTTAAGACTGAGTTGAATACCAAATGTGAGTATTCCTGCACTTCTATACAGAGGACACACCTTTCAAGCTTTTTGTTTGTTTGTTTGTTTTTTGTAAATGCATATGAGAATAAGTACCACAAAGGACCATTTCTGATGTTTTGTTTTAAGTAATATTATTGGCATGTCAAATACTCATTTTATTTGAGAGATAAATCACAGTCCCAAATCCAAGTATCAGCTATCTAACTTTTTTTTTCCCTTCTGTACAATGCAGTTATGTTTTTCTTCACACTGGATGTTACCTCAGGTCAAGTATGAAGACTCAGAGTTCCAGGGGTCAAAGGGAATTCAAAAAATTAAACAGGAGGCTATTGCAGATGGCAAGGAATGGCATAATGGGCTCTCATTAAGGCTAGAACATTTTGGAAAGTCAGTGAAAGAAAGAGAACGAAGAGCAAGATGGGACCTGGAAATACACTATAAACGCTTTATTTATTTGAATTCTAGAGACATCTACATTATGCATTCACTTCTAAAAATAGAATGTTTGTTATATAGAAAATAAATAGGTTTAGCCCATATAGTTAGAGAAGTACTGAAGTTGGGAAGGGAACTAAAAATGATTTTTAAAAGTCTGCCCTCTAAATGAAAACCTCAGCCACGTAGTTTTTCTCTTTCAAAACAACAACAACAACAACATCAACAACAACAACAACAACACACACACACACACACACACACACACACACCAAACCAAACATATATTTTGCCAGCATTTTCAGGACAGAGCTGAGCCAGAAGATGAATTCTTGGTGAGAACACACATTCCCAAAGAAGAAAGGATCATTAAGGCTTTGCGCATAGTATTTGCAATGCCTTTGGTAGTTCTGAAAGGGATGATTGAATAGAGAATTTTAAAACAAAACAAATATAAAGCTACTAAAACAAAGGATGATTTATCAATTTATAGAAAAGATATTGTAGGAGAACTTAACAAGATGACAATTTTATTTTAAGCCTACAGAAGCTAAGCCAGCTTTTCATATATTACCCCTTATTCATAAGAGTCATACTGGATGTGTTTTATAACACAATGAATATAGGTCAACCTATTAAAATAGAAAATTTAACTTTTGCTTATTTTCAAATTTATTATATTCAAAGAAAACCTAGATCCTGATATTATATTCTCTATAGGTTAAATGTTCATTTTCATTAGACAATATCTATACAGCTAACTAATCATGCATACACACACTTCAGAAAAGTAAAGATATTTAAAACTCTCAAACCTAGATTTAAATCTTCAGATGCTAAAATGAGTAGAGAATATTTGCTATGTTCAACAAAATATCTATAATGGGATAAACTGTTATACCCTAGTCTGCTCAAACAGAATACATTATTGTTATGTAGTTTGGCCTAAGGATTAAGTAAATAAATATGCTTCTTATAAGCTTATGTTAAAATATATGATATCTATAAAGTTTTAAATGACAAATAATCTTATGCCTGCCCATTAGGAACTTGTAAGTTTTGAAAATTGGCCAAAAGAAATTTCAATCTTTTCCTTAAGCTTTTAATCACAAGAGAATTTGATGCTTCTATCTTTTTGGAACTATGTAAGATTAATTTCTTCCATCTTACCATTTTTCTCATATTGGATAGCTCATCACCCTAGTTACATGTTTATAGACTCAACCAGGAATCAGGTAAAGACCATCAAGTCATATAGATAAAATAATGCACAGTATTTACCCAAAAGAGATGGAACAAGTACTAGCATTTATAAAAATTCCTGTACAAATCAAGAGACTTGATTTTCTTAGCAATCCTTCACTTTAGTCAAAAGTTTCAAAGAATAGTAATAGCAGTTATTTTATAACTTAATACTCATTAGGATACATCATCATGCAGCTATTATTTTTAATAAACAGGACTTATAATTTATACAATTTATAATAGAGAGAATCAAGGATATGAATTTTACCTGGCATTAGTAAGACAGTATTTCATTAATTATAAATTCTTATTCCATTGCCCACTTCCTCTTTAACTACAGAAAAAAGAAATGACTCTGTGAACAATAAATTGTTCAGCCCAGGTGTTGTGACAATATATACTGGGTGGCTTAGTGCTTTTAAAAATTAGCTGCTCAGGTAAAAAACAAAACAAAAAACAAAATAAAACTGGATAGGTTAAAAAAAATAGAAAAAAATGCTTTACATTAATAGATTTACAGGTTCACAATTTGAGTAGAATATAAAATTTACAAATGTAAGTAATTTATTTGGGAAATAATTAAGGTAACAATAAATGCACATGACTGAAGATTGCTGATGTATATAAAGTGACTTTCTGAGTCTTGGCAAATTTTCAATTATATCAGTTCATCAACACTGTTTTCATTGTAATTCTGGTAAGGCTTTGAAAGAAAATGCTGTACCAGATATGTTCATTTAAAAAATATGGGTGATGCTAAAGTATAGCAAAGTATGAAAACCATGAGATAATCATATGTTTACAGGGTGAGTAATATCCACCATAAGTTTTCTGCATAGGTCAGAAACAATAGATGGTACACACATGATAAACAATATGACAATAAATATACACTTAGTGATAGGTAGCTCTTTTATTGTTGTCATCATTGTTATCCTATATAATAAAGGGGTAATATGCAAATAGACCAAATGGCAGAAAAACTGAACATCCAATCATAGTGTAATATGGTAATGAATGCTAAGCCTTCTAAACCACTCGCTATGATGTGCACTGACCACATGGAGCAGATACATCGACTGGTAGGTTAGCTTGCTGCTGGGGACTGGCTGATTGGGACTGAGCAAGATGGGCTGGACACGCCCTCCCATGGTCCTTCCCCAGCCCAATCATGCACCACCACCAGTGTGGTCCCTCAGCCTGGCCTGCACCCTCTTACAATCTGGGACCCCCCCCCCCCCCCGCCCCGGGAATGTTGGAGAGCAGGTTTCAGCCCAATCCAAGAGGCCTTTCCCATTGGGAGGGCGCCAGATTCAGGGATCTTCAAATCAGGAGTAATTGGGCATGAGCCCAAGGCAGGCACAGTGGGAAAAGAATGAGCAAGAGCAGTAGGTAGCTACAGGTGTGTTGAAATGTGGGTTTTAGCCTGATTTCTGCAGGCCATCCAGAGAAACCCAAACCATGCATGAATTGATGCACTGGGCCGCTAGTCCTATCTAATAAAAGGGTAATATGCAAATTGACCATGCCTCTGTATACCCACCAGCCACACCCACCAGCCAATCAGGGATGAGTATGCAAATTAACCCAACCAAGATGGCTGCGGCTGTGGAGCAAGCAGGAGGCCTGGGTTTCCCCAGCAATGAAGGAAGCCAAGTTTCCTGCACACCCAGGCTGGCCATAGACTCCACTCAAGGCTATAAAGTTTCAATTATAAAAGATAAATAAATCCTAACAAAAATGGCTGCAGCCACAGAGCGAGCAGGAGACTTGGGTTCCCCTGACAATGGAGGAAGCCAAGCTTTCTGCCAGCCCTGGCCTGCCCTAGCCTCTGCTCAAGGCTACAAAGTTTCAATTATAGAAGATAAATAAATCCCAGATACCAAAGCCTCTGCTTGTGTCACCGGGGGGCATGGCTGGCCTGCAAACCACCAAAGACCCCTCACCCACGCCACACCATGCCCCACGGGAGCCCCTACCCTGATCTGGGACACCTACAGGGCAAATCTGCCATCCCCCGCCTGTGCACCTATCTAATAAAAGAGTAATATGCAAATTGAACATCACATCAATACATAAGATGGCTGCCCCCATGTAGACACAAGATGGCCAGCAAGGGAGGGTCCAGGCCTGCAGGGGAGGGCAATTAGGGAACTCAGACCAGCAGGGGAGCAGTTAGGCATCAATCAGGCTGGCAGGCAAAAGCAGTAAGGGACAATCAGAAAGGCAAGCAGGTGAGCAGTTGGGAGCCAGCCATCCTAGATTATGAGAGGGATGTCCAACTGCCCATTTAGCCCTGATCATAATGGGATTGGCCCTAAACAGGCAGTTGGACATCTCTCCAGAGGTCTCAGATTGGAGAGGGTGCAGGCTGGGCTGAGTGACACACATCCTGGTGCACGAATTTCATGAACCATGCCTCTAGTTTATTATAAACCAAAAGTAATTGATGTACGAAATTTATTTTCACTGTGACTACCCAGAGACCCATGGAGTACACACATGCTCAGCCAGGTTTTACATGCATCACCTTCTTATTCAGGAAGTAGATAGTTCTTTTTCCATTTTCTATGCAAAATATTCTTTAATAAAAATTAAAATACAAACATAAGCACAATTATTAATCATGAAAAGTTACTGAAAATGATTCTAAATGTCATTCACTTGGCATGTCCTTATTATCATATTCATCATCAGGTATTTCTGTCACCAAAGCATTCAGAGTGTCAGATAAATCTCTGCCTGGGGGAAATATAAACTACAGTATATTTCAGACTCACTGGAAATAAAAATCACTAATTAAATAATCTGTTTTTAAAATTGGTCTGTGTCTGGCAGGCACTTTTCCTCATTGTGGCACAAAATAGGGATCTCCTATGGAAAATTTCATATTAACTCTTTGAAAAACCAGATTACAACTCTGAGAATCGCCTTTATAATCAGGTTTCTTTCCCAATTTAATATCTGAGTAATCCTATCTTTAGGTTAGATGGAGATGAAGTTTTATCTGGCGGCAATTTCGTTGCAATAATCAAAGAAATCTCATTTCCTCAAGTCTATAACCAAGAGTAAAGTAACAAACCATTTCCACCCAAATTGAATAATACCTGCTTCCCATATCTTCAGCATAACCTTTCTGTTTCATCATGACTTATTTTTCCAATCAATGTGAGAAAAATGTTGTTATTCACTCTTTTAGATTTCCAAGGACATAAAGGGGATGCGGTGGAAGGAAAGTCATGAAATGCCACTTAGCTCCTAGCTGACTCTTTTCCTGATCTGATTTTGAGATATAAGAAAACTGTGCATAATACTACTGTCTTAGGAAGTGTCATTTACAGAAAGCAAAATAAAGAATCTTCTCTGCTCTGAATATATGAATCCTTTTCTCTCACAGACATTCCTGAAGAATAAAATTAAAGCCTGCACATATTTGTTACAAAGAAAATATGCCAAGCATTTAAGCCTCAAAATAACCCCTGGAATAGGTTTATCTCCAAATTTAATTGAAGTACCCGAGACTCAGAGAGGTTAACTAGTTTCCCTAAAGTCACAGAGCCAGCATTTGGCCTAGATACATCTATTACCAAAATGCCCTGATTAGTATTGTACTATGATATGCTGGGGGCATTCTATTTACTGTGTATGACTTAAGCAGGATGGGGAACTGGTAAAAAATGACAAGAAGGACATTTGGTCACCATGTTTATAAAGATACTAGAGGCCTGTTGCAGGAAGATTCTTGCAAGAATAGGGCTTCCTGCAGCTGGAGTGAAGAGCTTCCAGGCGAGCTTCACTCCCTTCTCTGCGGCTTCGCTCCCTCCAGTGTCTGCTATCTCACTCCTTCCAGTCTTCACTGCCTAGCTCCCTCCTGTCTCTGCTGCCTCACTCCCTCCCATCTCCGCTGCCTCACTCCCTCCTTTCTCTGCAGCCTAGCTTCTTCCCCACTTTGCTCCCTTCTGCAGTGCTGTCTTCAGTCTTTTCTCCATGCCTGCATATGCAATTTAACCACCATTTTTGTTAGGTTAATTTGCATAGTCCTGATTGTCTGGTGGACACAATGGAGGGATGGTCAATTTGCATGTATCTCCTTTATTAGTGTCTATAGCAGCCTTGGGCAAACTACGGCCCGTGGGCCGGATCTGGACCATTCGGCTGTTCTATCCTGCCTTGGAGCAGAAAGAGCGGAGGGTTCTCTTGCTCCCCCCTCTGCTCCTTCACCAGCAGCCCAAGATGAGAGTGCCAGCATGGTCAGGTTGCTTTTGTTCTGGCCCTTGGGTCCAGTTTAAGGACCCATTGGGGCCCTCGAGTCAAAAAGTTTGCCCACTCCTGGTATAAAGAGTAGTCATGTGAGTCAGGTTGTGCTGATCTTCATCTGTGTTTCTACCACAGCTTGTAAATTGAATTAAGAAAATAACACCAACTATTATTCATTCAACATTTAACAAATATATTTTGAACTTCTCTGTGTAAGGCAGAGGCATATCAAACATTTCAGTCCTTAGTCTTTTAAGGTTCAAAATGATGATTAGCTGGTAGTAGTTTAGCATAAACTAATTTCATTAGTTTAAGTTGTCTGTCGTATTATTTTTATTTATGTATACTTAAGAAAATTTAACATAAATGTGTGTATTGACAGGCTCCTACATATCAGATATATTCACATTGATACCCACACATACACAAGTCAGCATTAGTTTAGAATCAATTTGTTTTCACATTATCATGAAAGGAAGTCACTTTCAAATTCACTTCATAAAATAAATTCATCTGATTTTGGTCTTTTGAAAAGAAGACAACGTATAGTGAGTCTAGTAACTGAAAATAGCCCCAAATATTTTGTCACTATGTGAACAATCTTTAAAATGCATATGACAATGGACACATTACCTGATCAATTCAGTGCTCCATATAAATATAATATGCAATCGTAGTTCTAAACAAATTCTAATTCCATACAATGAACATATTTTTCAAGTACTCTGAGCTTTAAAATAAGGTAAAATGTTTCTAAAAATAAGTGTTAACATCTTCATACATAGAAGATTTCAATATTCTCATCTAAATGACCTAAAATATCTATTAAGTTAGAATATATAATTTGCAGTAACTTGAGGTCTTCTATATATTTTATTTAGCAAAAGATATTTCCATTACCATGATATGTAGGACAGCACTGAACAAAATACTTAAATCAAGTTAGCATCATTTTATAACTAGAGGCGTATAGAAAAGGAATGGCCTTCCTCAGTGATTTCTCCAGCTTTAACTTTTCTCTCTTTTTCTGTTTATTTTCTCTTTACAAAATAAGAACTGGTTTCAAATGTTCACTTTTAAAAATGCCAACTAGGCACAGGCCATCCTTCTCAGTTTAACAAAATGCTTCAGCATGAAATGTGGAAGCACTAGTTTTCAATGTTAACATTTTCAAACATAAAATTAGCAACTGGGTACATATCACATTTGTCTAATTTAGAATACAAAGGTAAAGCGTTTATAGATAATTTCCCAAATGTTTATTATTAATTTATCAAGAACTTTGTATCTAGCCCTAACGGGTTTGGCTCAGTGGATAGAGCATAGGCTTGTGAACTGAGGGGTCCCAGGTTCAATTCTGGTCAAGAGTATGTATGCACCTTAGTTGCTGGCACATCCCCAGTAGGGGATGTGCAAGAGGCAGCTGATCAATGTTTCTCTCTCATCGATGTTTCTAACTATCTATCCCTCTCCCTTCCTCTCTGTAAAAAAATCAATAAGATATATTTTTTTATAAAGAACTTTGTATCTAACCCAGGAATGTTTTTGTAGTTTCTGTTAAATTTGTTTCCAATAGCATTGTATTATAGGTGCACAATAATCCTAAAACAAATAGAAACACAAATTAAGCATTCATGCACATGAACATGGATTTCCCCGATACTTATTTTTTCTATCATATTCACATTAATTTAAATTTAAGATAATTGCCTATGTTCACAGATTAAAAAGTCAACATAAATAAATGCATTGATCATGTTGACTCTACATACCCTGCCATCACTTTGAAATGCAGTTTTAACTTTCATTTCTCATAAGCATGACTAATTAATAACATTGGTTATTAACTCCAACATGATATTTGCAAGTTTTAACTTATTTTAATATTCTCTGGTTATATTTAGTGGAATTCTAAAAAAAATCCATTCTACTAGTAATTAAAGAAGCCTTGTCTAGTTAGCTCATGTTATTTCAGAACTGGAAGTACTATTATATTGTTGAGAATAGAAAAACTGTGATTAGAATGTAAATCAGTAACTGCGTTTTACTTCTGCGCTGTTAAGTGTAAGTCTAACCCTATGAAATCTTTCTGATATTTTTATTTTGAAAAGTTCAGTTTAAATTTGAATTAAATGTACATAGTGGTCTGTTCGTGATGTTTAAGTAAACGATAATCTACTTTCCACTGTTTTATGTTAATCAAACTGATGAGGTGCACACCTCCCTGGTCTCTCTCTCTCTGTCTCTCTCTCTGTCTCTCTCTCTGTCTCTCTCTCTCTCTCTCTCAATTCCTACTAAACTCAAGTACATCTTGGCCATTCAAATGCCCAGGGTATCAAATGTCCAATTTGTCTAAGCAGAGATTTTAGGTATTACAGAGACAAGAAAAAAATACACTGAAGAGAATGTCTATTCTTAAAAAAACAACAACAACAACTTTAGATCTGAAATTGGATTTGGACAACTAGACACACAGAAAACAGACTCTAGAAAGAATAAAGTAACAAGAAATAAACGTTATAAGCATAGCCTTTTGGTAGTAGGCTGCATGTGGTGGAGTTAAACTCCATCTAAAAAAAGAAATTAAAATATTAATTTTGTGTTTTCTAAATGTTCTTTTTTAGATATACTGTACATTACTTTTGTACTAAGGGAAAAATGTTAAAAAACAAAACAAAAAACAAACCAAAGGTCATTTAAAGCACGTGAAATGTCAATAGTTTTCTAATTAGAGACATTGTCACCTGTTGCTAAGTGATATAGAGATGCTCACTAAGAACTACTTGACAGGTAATTGTGCCCAAGATAGCTGAGCTACTTTTCAAATAAGGGAGGTGTGTGTGTGTGTGTGTGTGTGTGTGTGTGTGTGTGTGTGTGTGTAAAAGAGAGAGAGAGAGAGAGAGAGAGAGAGAGAGAGAGAGAGAGAGAGAGAAATGCTGCATAATAATCTTACTAGTTTTAAATTATTCTAAACACATGTCCATATTTGTGTAGGATAATCTTTGGGCAAACACATGGGGTTCTACAGATCTGGCCTGACATAAATAATGGTAAAGTGTTCATACCCCCTAAGGGAAATACAACTGGACAACCTGAATTTGTGCACCACTTGCGTTAGCATTAATCTATACTTTTATTCTATATATCTAACAATAACCACTTGAATGGCTTAGCCTAGATATAAATGCCTGCTGGCAGTACAATTTTCGGAATGGTCATGTTATGTAAATGTCTGTGTTATTGTTAATAGACTTCAGCGAGACAAAGGCCCCATTATTGTGTTCCACTGTGAATATCATCTTAGGAATTGAAGAGGCCTCACACTTTCAGAGACATTAATATGTTCAAATAAAAAGCAGGCTTTTTTTAGAAATGAGGAAATATATATATATATATATATATATATATATATATATATATATATATATATATGATTTATGTTCCTTTTTCTCTTAAGGGTGCTTTTGTTCACTTTAACAATTTCTTATTCCCATATTCCTGGCATAACCAAATGCACTACAATTAAGCAACCCTACAGCTGGTACAGCAAACCAGAATGACAAAATTCCTTCTTTTAGGCCATGTAAGAAGCAAACATTTGAGGGATTGTTACAAGATTGAAAAAAGTGGGTTCACAGAAAGTGCTCATGTTGTGTTGAACTTAAAACTATTAATAATGATACATTTATCTCCCCTGGTCTTTAAATACAAGTTAGTGTCTACTGGTAACTATGTCACTTCACTGTACTAAATGTTACAAACTTTCTAAACATGTACTGCTAGCGGGAAGCATCAGTGGGTTCATAAACACAATCCTGTTGATACTCCTCTGCAAACTCAGGGCAAAAATGTAGCTTAAGAGCATCGTCTGCAATGGTACTTATCAGTTTTACACATGGAGCTAGAGAGCAGTACTCAGCAGAAAGTCCAGGAATACACATTCCGTGAAAATGGCTCATTTTTATCTTTAATTTTCAAAGCTTCATCCATATTATACGGCAGAAAAACAATATCTTTTGAAACCAATATGCTATTAACTCAGGATTCTGAACCTTTTCTATGCTATGGATCCTTTTATCAGTCTGATGAAGCTTTTAACAGAAGCAAAACATAACTATCAAAATATTTAAAAATGTGCGACATAGTAATATACATCCTCTATATTACACAATAGAGTTATTGGCAGTTCCACTGTAGTTTCACATTAGTGAAAAATGTGAATTATATTTTCAGGTATGTATCATGTGGTATGAACATATCTGTGGTTCCTATTAATGACAGCCACTGGCATGGTTAGCAACTATGATTCACTTTTGCCCACCTTTGTAATTCTAATTTTTAGGTAGCCATTAGTAAAAAATAAGCATATGATTTTTTTTTTCATCAAAAGATACCGGCTCCTTGGTTTCTATCCACCCATCCCTTCAGGTCCTGTACTTTAGGTTAAAATTTTATGTTAAGTAGTTAAAGGGCGGGTCTGAGAAAGTCGTTATGTTAATAGCTGTTGCAAGGTGCTCACGTTCTGTTAAACTGAAACCATTAACAATGGTAGGATTCAGAATTAATTTTAATGGGAAAGAAAATGGCATAATTAAGTTACTGCTGAGTGGATATGTGGTGATATTTATATGCCAAATAGTCATTTTATGGATGGTTACAAAATTGTGTGCTTGCTGGAGTGAGTGTACTGGAGAGAACATAAAGTGAATTTCATTTTGAAGACACCACCAAAGATGTCCTTGGGTTTCCTGGAGCTAAGAGCTGCGGTTACAATTTCTGGGTGTCTGGTAGTTAGATAATAGTGCTGAGTATTTATAGGCCCCCTTATATAACTATGGTTCTATCCACTTCTCTTGTCAGAATAGTTTATTTTCTGTCCCTGCTCCTGTTTTCCATGAATTTTAGTATTGGATTTAGTGGCTTTGCTCTGGTTTGACTTCTTTTTATAGAATCATATTCCTCAAGTTCAATTTATTTTTAAGTTGGGTTCTTTATGTGTCCATTCCCTTTGGAGCTCTATAAAGTATGTGTATTATTGACCAGATAAAGCTATTAAAGTAACTATTATGAAATTTATTTTTAGGTCCTTGGCCATTTTAATGGCTCTTTGGGGTTTAAGGTACGCTCAAAGGAGAGTGCACCATAACCTGAGAGGAGCGGTCCGTGGCTGTTATTTCTTCCTCAGAACCTGCTCAGTCTGAAATGGTTGCAGGCTGGTATCTCTTCAACCACCCACTGCAATTACAAAGGTTTGAGACTCCAACTTCAAAAAGTATTTTTAGGGATTCATTTCCTTGACCAGCTTCTGTTCTGAAATATTTTTTTCTCTTGCTTTTTAAGTCTTTATTCTCTATTTCTCTGATTACTCTTTTAGGTTATTTATTTACTTACTTATTTGTATCTTTGCAGATGGAAGCTCTTTACTTGCCTTAAATTCTATCTTTAACAATCTTGTGCTTTCTACTCTTTTTTCTCTCTCCGTTGGCACAAACTTTCAACCTTACCACTTCACCATTCTCGTCTGATCCCTAAATCTAAATCTCTTGACTGCCAGGGCTTTGTGAGCTAGCACCTGCATTTTAATGTCTAGCCCTACTATCTACACTACCTTAGCAGCACGTGCCAAATGCACATACAATTCAATATGCCTACGCAGGAAGGGCTTTGTGTGACCCTATCCTTGGGTGGAAGAAGATTGCTCTGAAGATGAAACCCTATCCATGGGCATGGCTCTCTGTCCCGCATGCAACTAGAAGCTATCACTTCCGAGTCAGTTACGCAAGGATTGAAAAATGCAGCAAGGGGCACTATACCCCTCTTATCTCCAGGGTGGCCAGTAAGAGTTTATTGCAACTATTGGAAATCCTTGGGCTTTCAGGAAATCATAAAAAATTGTGCACATTCAGCAAAAGATCAGAAGCCATTTATATTCTTTGCTTTCTTGTATTTGAGAAAAGCTTGTATCTCTGCTGTTCAGTGGGTGAGATAAAGGCAGAAACCACTTGGCTTGCGTCTATAGTGTCCACATTAGGAAATAACAATTTTCAGCTTCACTTGATAGTCAGATCCAAAAGTTCACTTAAATACCCCACAATGCTATGTAGACATGTGCAGAGGATAATTAATTACTGACCCAGATATTTTAACCATGTTCCCAATAAAGTCTTAGGGTGCCTTCTTTTCTAGTAGTTTCCTTAAAGGTAAAATTTTGTGTGTTTTTTTTATATTATACATATTGTAATTGGGTTATCTCATCCCCATTTTTTTAAAGGTTGAGAGATATTTTTCCAATCATGCCCTACAATTTTAAATTTTATGAGGGTGATATCAAGTTATCCTATCCTGTTCCCAAACTCCCCTTCTCCCTGCCTGCTTCATCTTTCTTTGTTTTTGAAATAGGAAATGTGCAGTAGAGTTTTAGCCTGGAGAATAAACGCAAGACTAAATTTTAATCCCTGAACATTTGCAGTTTAATGCATAACGGGAATGAATAATTTGGAGATCAAGAAGGTTTTACTGGATGTTTCAGTAATTATTTGCAATCAAATACCAAACTGTCAGGTAATGAGAATCTGATTCAATTTGTTAGAGGCATTTAGCAAGTCCTAGGGGTCTATTTGAGAATTTTGCTGATATTTTTTTCTGTCTTTCCTTTATTAGATTATCACTTTAAGGGATGGTGGGTGAACTTTTAAAGTGCAATATGTCTATACAAAAATGCTGGGCAACATTTGGAAAAATATACCCAGAGGCATCAGATTGAAGATGGATCTTCTGTGTCAGATACAGAAAATTCAATTTGGTTTTGTCATTGAGTCAAACCTTTTTTTGCGTTTATTGTTGCAAAGACCTCATTCTGCTGTAATGCTGAAATAATTTTCTCCCTTGAAGACTATTGATAAAGTTGCTAAGTATCCTGTTTATTTGTTTTGATAAACTGATTACATATTTAAAAATAATGTGGAAAATTGCTATAATCAGTGTATATTCTCAAATATTTATAACTATGATTGTTTCCATTAATATCTGTGTGTATTTGTGGGCACATTCTAAAATTTATGAACCTTGGAATTAACATTATGTATAATCAACCATGAATATAAAACTTTCATCAATTCATAGTCTATTTATTTATACTATGTTCACAAAGGGCTGCAGCCTGAGGTAAGCTGGCCTCCTATCCTATTGGTGTTCAGGATTAATCCTATTTTATGTATTTAAGGAAAATAATCTTACATTTAAGTTAGGCAATGTTTCAAAGACAAAAACCATTGTGAAGGCATTCCATTTCAAAGTTTTAAAACAAAGCAGGTATGTTTTATTTCAAATGAAAGTAATATTAGAGTTAATGATTACTTTTCTTTATTTTTCTTGAATTTCTTGATACATTTACAAAAGTTAGAGTGCATTTTGATATTTTAAAAGTGTCTGTGGTTGCAGATCAAAATAGTTTGTAAGGTGATTTTTTAATATATAAATACTCCTTGCCATCAAGTGGTCTTTTTTATATATTTGCCTTTATTGTGAAATAATCACCACAATTAGTCTAGTAACATCCATCACGATACATAATCCATTGACTGATCTTGACCCCACAATGTCAAGGCCTAAAAGGTAAATAAATTATTATTTTAAAACCTCATCACATTATGAGTACACAATAATCAAATCATCCATTAAATACTAAGATTCTATGGACCAGGGGTCTGTTTATCCTTGAGCACACTGTCCTTCTCTAAAATCCTCATCTCTACCATGCTTTCCGCGTTTTCTTGTTTGATTTTTGCTTGGTGCCTACTATCTATTCTCCTGGTCTTAGCATGACTGTCACTTCCTTAAACCCCCAAATAGAAGACGCACCCCTGTCCCAGCTCTGTCTTCTTTTCATGCATGGCACTCACCATGTTTCATAGTTTGATTTTAAGCAATTATTGTTTTCCTCTCTCATACTCTATAAACTCCATGAGAGTAAGAACTGAATTTATTTTAATTAATAATGTTGCCCCAGCTGTAGATGGTGGCTACTCTTTGATATAATTTAGTGAATGAATTTATTCATTCATACATGTTCTCAAAACCCCCTACATAATTATGTTCAGAAAATAAAACAATAAATATTTATGACTACTTCATTTGATCACATAATTGAATAGATTCATACTGGACTTACCTATTTTTGTGTTACATTTATGTGGGCAGTAATCCCAATTTTGACTTCCTTATAAATACTTCTTATTAAAAACTATTTAATATCAAAATATCTTTTTGCTCTTATAACTATGTCATACCTGAATATAGAAGAGTATGAATTCAGTGTTTTATGGTATAGAACTATACATAATGTTTAACCATCTATACAGGGTAAGAAAATACTATAATTGTCTTTTCACTGTTAGTTTCTGTTCACCATTCATTAAAATATTTGATCAAATAGTAGCAGAGATAGCTTATGATAATTACAAACATAAAGACATAAATTAAAAATAATATGAGGTCTTTGTCATTCAGAAGTATATTGTGATATCATATTTTTCAAAAACCAAAGCAACTTCTGTTTCCTATAATGGTTTTGGTTGGATTAATATTATTTCTTTATTAAAATTATATTAATATCACAGTATTTCCTAAAGTTATGCACTTATAAAGCATTATAACTGATTTCTACACAAGGTATTCTCAAGTACATAGTCAGTCACTATAGATAGGCAAGCTGAGTATATAATAAAAATTTTTAAATTGTACAAATTTATAACAAAATGTGGGCTACATTAATATTGGCTTTCCAAATAATTCAAATATGTTTGTCTATTTTTATTTATGCAATTATTAACATATTTACAACATTTATTGGCCTACGTATGTCTTTAGGTACTTTACATGTACTATTAATTTTAATCTATCCATCAATGTAAAACAAATGGTATTACTAATTCCATATCCAGATGAGAAATGTGAGGGTCAGAAAGAGCAACTGATTTGTTCACACATAGAGTTCCAAAGAGAAAGAGCCCAGAGTTGAGACCCCAGTTCTATATGTATGCAAAGCATATGCTCCTTTGAAACTCTTTTCTCAAGTGCAAGTGTATTTAATTCTTAAAGTGCACGGTGTATTTAAGTGCTCCTTTCACCCTACATGGGCCAGGTCACCATGCAGCTGCAATGCCGGGGTTAAGGCCAGCCTCTGTAGTTTACTAGCCACGTGAAGCTACACAAATCATTTCATTGCTCCATAGCAGTTTTTTCTGTAAAATGGAGCCAGTGATAAATAAAGCCTACTATAAAGAGTGTTAAGAGGATTAAATGAATTAATATTTAAAGTACTTTGGAGAGTGCTTGGCACATGATAAGTTAAAAGTCTAAGTTAACATCAACATTATCATATGACAATTGGTGGCAACATATTAAGATATAGTTGAGTGTTTATAGTTATTTGCAAATTTGTCTTTACAAATGCAATAATGAAGTGTTGAGCGTAGAAAAATACATATCACATAATTTATCAATTTTCACTAAGCCTGCAGTTATACAAATGTACTTGGCAGTGAACACGGATATCAAAAGAAAGAGCATATGGACACTTATATAGCATATATTGTATGTCTGTGTATTTGTAAATATTAGCTCATTTGTAATAAAGCCCTAAATAGTTAAGCTGCTCAAAAAATAAAGCAAAGACAATATTTATAGTTTTCAAAATATTGTTCTTATAATTTTATAGATAGAATTCTTAAAGGAAAGGGTTGTGGATTTATTTAGGTTACTTTATTAAATATTTAAAAACCTGGGTCATTTTTACATTTGATGACATCACTTTATCCTCAGCTGAAGATTTTAGTTTTCATTTTTCATTAAAACCCTCTGAAATCATACAAGTCTTAATACTTTTCAGCAGAATAATTTGGGGATGTTGCATTATGAGAGCTCCCATGGTAACTATTTTAATTTCCACAAATAGCGGCAGCACTGGAATGAATTTGAGTACCATTTCTGAAACTTAATCATGTTACATTTAAACACCCAGGAGGGAACTGTAGATGTCTACTGTGGGCCACATAGTCCAATAAATGAAAACAATCCCAGTTATTTTTAGATGAGTTAACTAAAGTGCTATCAATTTCCACTGCATGTACTTTAGCTTAAACACCACGCTCTGTTAAATGCACATGGCACAGCGTATCTGTTCTTATGAGAATAGGTTCCCATTCCAGTTCATCAGCATTTTCCTTGCAAGCTCTTTATGAAAAGGGCTGTCTGAACACTGGAGTGTGTGTCATTTACAAGCAACAAAAAAAAATACAAATTAAAACTAATTAGAACAATTGCTGGAATACTATTATAAACACTATGGGAACAGTAAGATGATTTTCACATATCAATCACAAGTAACTTTAATTAAAATAAAACATAGTCAAATGTAATCAAATCCCAGATAATGAATAAAAACTAAAAAAATAATAAAAATGACTGAAATCTGCCCAACTCAAAAATAGGTTATCTAGAAACCTAAATTGAAACTCTTTAAATGATGATATTATTCCCTTCACCAACCTATAAACAAAATTATTAAATAATTAGTGTAAAATTATAGGTATATTTTTCCAAGTATTAAAGTACTTGTTATTAACACTCGATATAATTATACTATTATTGAAAATGTTTAATAAATGATTTACATAATATTATTACCAGATAATTGAGCACCATGTTAATAACAGATAGGATTAGATATAAATTTATTCCTTATAAAGTGCTGATAGCTATATTAATTAAATATATACATTACGCTAAAGAAATCACATTGACTTTTATATCATATTTATTCAAGGAGCAATCAACATAAACATCTTGCATTCACATGTCTATTGATTAATTGATATGAATGAGAAATTGAGAAATAAAGAAGTGATCTAAGATCATTTATCAAAATGCCCGCATGCAGAATTGGCATTTAAAGAGAAACAAGTTCCGTGTTTATCTCTCTTAATATAAATCCATCTGCATAACCCCATAGCAAAATATAATTATAACAGGTCCTATCAAGTCAAAGGGAAACAATTCAACTTGCAATATTATTTTGTGAGTACCAACTAACATACCAGATTTCATATTATAATACCTGGTAAAGCAGCTTTATAATACTACTTAAAAATAGAAAGTCAGGAAAAAAACAAACAAAAAAAAACCAAGAACTTGATAGTGGTTGAAGGCACTGAAATGTCAGATATCTTCCCTATGCCTAAAGAACTCAGAGTGCTAGATTCAGTCAATTTATTTAGCAAATACCTGTGGAGCACTTATTATTTGCCAGTTCTATCTAGGCAGTTGTGATTAGAACAGCAAAAATCTGCCCCTCATAGAAGATATACTCCACTGGAGAATTAGTCAACAAACAACATCGAAAGGTAAAATTATATGTTAGTGATTAATGCTAAGGAGAAAAACTATAGCAGAGAAGGGTTGAGGGTGTGTTTTGGTGGGATTGTGGTAAGGAAGTGGAGAAGTCAGTAAAAGCCTCATTGAGGAGGTGTCTGCTATGCAAGAGCCTGAAGGAAGTGTGGGAGTATTCATACAAATGCTATAGAAAGAAGAAAATAGAAAAGGAAATTCTCTGGGGGAAAAATGTGCCAGGTGAGTGCCCGAAGCTGCTAGCGGCAGGAGCAGTGCATAAGGAAGTCAGAGTCCCAGGAGATGCGGGCAGAGAGGTGAGGGAGGAGGCCGGAAGCCCAGGCCCATCCTGCAGGCCTTGGAATGGGACTGCAATTTTCACTGCCGGAGGTCAGCAGTGAGTAGAAGGTGCTGAGCTGAGAGGTGATGCGCTCTGACTGTTTCACAGGTTCCCTCTGAGAGCTGGGTTAGGAATAGACTGTGGAAGGAGCACAGGCAAAAGGCAGGAAGGATTTCTCTTAAGTAATGCCTCGTGGGAGCTTTTATGTTTGTAAAAAACTGTCCCCTCCTTTTCCTTACAATTCTCTACTCATAAGAAAAATTTCTTATGGAGTGAGTGTGCATGTGTGGTGGTGGTGGTGGTGGTGGTGGTGGTGGTGGTGGTGGTGGTGTGTGTGTGTGTGTGTGTGTGTGTGTGTGTTGGAGCTTCCAGGGAGCCTCACGATTAGCTAGCACAGAGCCCTGGCTTAACAGCTCTCATTCCCCTCCCTTTGTCTTTTCCACATTCTGTCTAGAGTTTGCCAGCTGGCCTCTGCTCCTCATTAGAACTTCATCCTTTTGTGTTGATCTATACTGCCATGTGCTTCTGCCATTCTTCCACTTTCCACTTGTGCAAAGAAAGGGGTAGAGAGACACGGTGAGAGGTAGAAGCAGAGTGGTGCACTGTCAGTCCAGTACTTTTGTCACATACCTAAGTGCTCTCATTAAATAGACATTTAAAATACTTTTCCATTTCCAGTTCATAAAAGTACTAAAGTCTATTCTAAAAAAAGATCATAATATTTATAAAAAATAATAAAGGCACAACTATAATATAAACATTAAACTACTTTTTTGTGAGAAGATTCTATTCACATTCTTGCTGCTGTTTTATTTTTCTGTTATATTCAATTCTATTGAACTGAGAGAAATAATGGGTAAGTATTATTTGCCTTCTCCGGATATTGTAAATATTTTTCAGTTTATTGTTTACTATTTTATACAGCAATTTCAGTGTTTAAGTCAATTGTATTCCTTTGCAATACCTGCCTTTATTTATAATTTGCGGAGGAGGGGGGTTCTGAGAATGATTTCACCTTTAAATATACCAGAACCTAATTAATACATCAGTGAAAATAAGAAAAAAAGTAGGTCAAGTAAAGCAAATATGAGTGCAGGAGCCCACGGTTAGACTAAAGGCAGTTTGGATTTAAACACAGTGATAATAGCATTTCAGTATGGGCATCCTCTGACCCAACCAGTAGTTAATCTCTGTCTCTCTCTCTTCCCTCTTCCTCCTGAAATAGCAGCCTGGGCAAATGGCTTCTCTACCATTATTGCAGGCAGAAGCCAACCCAATGAGGTCCCTATGGGACATGATACAAAGCCCAGAAAAAGGTTTATCCATCTCACTAAAGAGTGGAAGCTGGCACATTGGTTATAATCTATGTCATGTCAACTCTGAAGATCCTCACCTCGGTCAGCTCAGAGCTGGCACTGCCTATAACCTGCAGGTGTTTCTATGTGTACTGTCATGAGTGAATGCTCAGAGTTCTTGCTGTGTAAAACTAAATCAACACTGGAGCAGAATGCACTTTGTTACTCTCAATTTTTAAAACTCTGTGAAGTCACAGAAAAAGGCAGAGCCATCTAACAGGCAATACAAAGAGTAAGAATCCTAATCTATTGCAACTCTTACAAGTGTGCCATAAATGTTCCCTTTACTGGGGTACAGAGATGACAGAGGACGTGGGAGGATGTCAGAGCTATGATGGGTTAAGGGGAGTACCTCACTATCACATTCATGTTCAAAGGGAAATCTGCATCTAAATATAAATATTATATGAATATAAAACCAACTCAAAGAAAACCAAGGAATTTCAGTAAACACACTATCAAAAACTGATTGAAATATATCAGGCACAAACTGGGGGCACTTATTAAAGTCTATTTCAATACATCCTTCCATAGTCAATCAGGTTCTTTCTTCTTTAAGGGTATTTTCAGAGATGGTGACCTCAGCAAAAAGTCTCTGATGGGAGGATGGGCAGGCTTTAGCTATTGGTTTCAATGTCTATTTCATGTTCAGGTATGCTTTCATTTTCAACATGCAAACAAGTAACTTGGCGTCTAGTTGCTCCCTGGTCAGTAGGAAGGGAGAATGGAGGAAGGCAAGGCCATATAAATAACTCCAAGCCTTAGGTATCCTTTCCTAGGACAGTAGGTTGTCTACAACCTCAGACGCTACTTCTTAAGGTCACTCAAACAGCGAGGGTTTGACCACCATGAAGAGGCACTCATTCCTAAGAAGGATTCTCCTGACATGTCCCTTGAACAATTCTTCCGAAGGTCTCATCTTCTTTTCCCCTGCCAGGCCTCTTATGGGTGGCCTTACCAAGCCTGGACATGCTGTTATCCAGGCATAGTTTTAAGATGTGTCACAGGTCCAGTGCTACCTGATAGCACCAGATCTCTGTTTTTGCTGCACCAAGGTAAAGTAGTCGACTACCATATTTTTGTTCTTTGTTATATTAATGAAGTGTTTGTTTTTTTTTTCCAGGCCCTTTAGGGGGATGCTTTTTAGTCCAACTTCCTGATTGGAGAGACATCTTCAAGATCCATGAATAAAAGAAAAGAAGGGCACAAGAACTGTGCCTGGGGTAGGCCAAGGGCCAGTTGAAATTAAATTCATCTAATGGCTGGTTAGTTACATGCTTAGGAGGAAGGTCGCTAGGATAGTTGGCTGGGTGGCTATTTGTCTATGACCAACCTGCCCACTCAGACTGCCCTTTCTTTCCATCTATCTGTGCCTGCAGCATCTTCGTCAACTCATGCTCACCGTCCTTCACCAATGATTTTGAAGCTCAGAAAAAATTTCCCCAACTCAAGGTATTTCTTTGATATTCAGAATTTCAGTATTAAAAAAAAATGGAACTAGGGTAATGAGCATTCCTAGATCATGATTTTGATTACACGCACAACCCAATGAAACTCTTAAATAATCTTCCTTTTTTATGTTTTATAAATCACCATTGTCAAATGGGAGCAAGAGAAGAAAAGTGAGAAATAAAATCGTTACCATGGCCAAAAAAAGCAACAGTATATATGAGTGTGTGGGGGAGAGTGTATAAGAGAGGAGGTGTAGTGTGTTTTTGTGTTGATCTTGTTCAAAACTCTGTATAAATAGATATCTCAATTTAGAGGAAATATCCTGAACTTGGAATCATAAGGCCTAATTCTAGATTAGGATTTTTTCTGTCACTAATTGTGAGAGCCTGGACAAACCATATACCCTAGGCGACAGTTTCTGCATCTGAATTCCAATCTGCATTTGCCTTCTGAATATTTATAGCATTGTGATCTCTAATAGCACACACATCAAAGAAGTAGTATTATATATATATATATATATATATATATATTCAATAATTATTGAACTATATAATTATTATTCTCATTAATATATATTTGTGCCCAATTCTGGTCTCCTCCCATGAGACTATAAGTCTGTTACTATCTTTTCCTAGTATTTTATTTGTTTGTTTGTGGGAATAAAGGGGTGCTTTGTGCTTGTTTGTTAACACTTCAGGTAAATTATTGCTCTAACATTTGATCCATAAATTTGAGACTGGCTTCCAAGAAGAAAAATTGTGTGTACAATTTCTACTAATATCTTGTCCAACTCAACATGAATCCTCCTTTATCTGTACCTTTTACTTGTGATAGAGGTTATCTTGCCACAGTGTGCTGAATGTATTGTCTAAACCACAGTTACAATGCTGGTGAAAATTTAGGTCATACACACACTCAACAGCCAAAATAGTAACGATGAGAGAGACACACTCAGGGTTTGAGGATCTGTTGCCCTACTTTCAGACCATAGGGTGACCACTCCTGTGCCCATCATGCAATGAGATCTATCCTGGAATTTAATAACATTGAAACAACAAATATTAAATATGCCACTTCAATAAATTACCAATCTGGAAGTAAACTATATTGATGTCAACTCAGTTCCTTTAACCAATGCAGGCTTTGCAAATAAAACTTTGTATATACATATATATTAATACTTACTGTATTGACAGTTTCTTCCCATGAATTCACCTGGACACTCACAGGAATAGTTAGCAACAAGGTCTGTACATATTCCACCATTTTTGCAAGGCTCAGCTTCACATTCATTTATGTCTGAGGAAAATAGAAAAAAATATAAGAAGTAAAGGATTGGTGCAAAAAATGATTTGCTTTGTGTATTATTCATAAGTCAACTATACAAATGCTGTTAAAGTGATTAAAAATCAAATTAAATCAAGTTCAAATGGAATCAAGAATCTAAGTGAAAGAACAACAGAACTAAACTACACTTCAATAAAAATATAAATATGAACAGTGTAAGGAAATAGTCAGTGTATTCTTAGGATTAAATCAAACAAATTAAGTCTGATAGAGAGATGAATTGGTATCACTTAGAAGATCTAGAAACTTCCCCTGCAGCAACAACTGCCAATTAACACTGTCTCATTTCATCTTAATTCATTAAAATTCTAACTGACAGAGATGTTTTAGTTTCTAAATAGTTTGCCTTTGATGAATGCGATGAGAAGCAAATTAGAGTTAAAAGCTAAAGCTCATTAAATGCAAAGGATAATAAATGTAAATGATGATCACTTCCTAATCTCATTCAAGGGTTTCTAAAGTTAGGATAACAAGAGACTTACCCCTTGATATACCATTATTATACCTGATGTAAAATCACTGGAAATATAAAACATTTAAATTATCCTAATTTCCTTGCTAATTTTGGACAACAGAAATAATGAGTATGATTTTATATGAAAAAGTAATAATGACTAATCCCATCAGATATCAGTCACTAATATTTACCAATCATTCCACTAAGCACAGCACCACACTGGGCTCCATGGGAGCCAGTGAATTAGTCAAAGGACACACACTGCTTCCCCTGCGTTCTCTTCTTGTCATCTACTCCAATAAACTCCCTCTCTGCCTTTCTTCCTACAGCTGTTTTTTTTTACCCCAACCTTCTTACTGACCTAAATGCTGTTAATCTAGACAATTGTCTATTCACTCACCTTTCGCCCTTTTTCCTAGTCAGACTGTGAGCTTTACAGATTCAGTCCTGCCTTGCACCGTTCTTTGCACTTCAGCAAATGCCACACACTATCTGGTGACAACCAGTGCCCAATAAATGTTTCATGATAGTTCTAACAAAATATTAGAAATAGTGGTGCAGATAATGTACTAGCAAATGTGGTTGTTGTTGTTTTTTAAATTTCAGACGTGTTTTGTGCCTTCTGTTACACTACAATGTATCAAAAAATATTTGTGAAGTCCTGGGTTTTTATAGTACTTAAAGCAATATATATCATCATTAAGTTACTCTCTCAAGACCAAACAAGGGCAAAATACTAGGAAAGTCTCTAGTTGCACTTGTTTTATCATTTTCTTCTAAATAGTAAGTATTTCCTTTGGGAAGCAAAATTGTCTACCTCTCATTATAAGTTTACTGTACAAATGTTCATCTAAATATCCTTAGGCAGTTCATGAGTTATACTGAAAAAGCATCCTTTTTGGATTCTGGTTGACTGTCACAACTTAAGGCTAAAACCAATTCATGAGTGTGTTCATAAAGATTCAAAATAATTTAAGTATTTTATATGATCAAATCATATATAATAAAAAGGCTAATATGCAAATATATATGGAGTCCCCTGGATTGGACCCCAGTCATGCATGAATTCCAGCATCAGGGCTCTAGTAATGAAATAAAACCAAAATCTGATAGTCTCATGGAATAGCTGTGTGCTATAAAATACAACAGGCTCCTAAATATTTACTACTAAAACTCTCCAGAAATAAAGAAAAAAGGAAAGAAGGGAAGAGTCATTTATTTACTTATCTGATGTAATAGTTAGCTCTTTTTAGTCATGTCAGCATTTCGCTTAGTCTTCATATTAAACTAATGCAAAAATTTTTCATTAAATTTTGAAAATGCACACAAGTCTCTGTGCTTTTTAATTTTTTTTAATGTTTTATTTTTTTTTGCAAGCTTAGTGTAAAGTAATGATGATGTTTGGCAACTTTAGAACATGCCTGATCTGTCTTTTGTTTGATCATATCTACTAAAATTTGTTTTAGATAAGAATATGCTCATGGCTAAATTAAACTTTCATATCTTAAAGAGTGCATTACCTTATTTTATAAATGATTCTTTTTATATACTGATATAGGATAAACTAAGTATTGCTATCCAAAGATCACTTAAAAGGAGTATATCTTCAGTTTGGACTTGAAAGTTTTACTTAGGATTAGTAAGGGCAGGATGAACATGGTGAATTCATGAGCAAGAAACCAGGAGGAGTCACACCTTTGAAGAGAAATGTTCACCCTGTTACACCCTGTTCAGGTACAGGAATAGCCCAGTTTGTCTGGAGCAGAGAATGGGAAGAGGAATGCTGGTGACCACATCTGAGGATACAGACAGGGAGCAGATTATGAAGAACCAATATTGCTAGCTGAGGGAGCTGCTTTTACCTTTTGGCATTAAAGATCTAGGAACAGATGGAGGGTACTCTCTGCACCCTTGTATTTTAGAAAGACCTAGTTAAATCATACGTGGCACAGGTTTAAGAAATGAGTAAAGGAAGGCAGAATGAAGACCTACACACGATTCGATGTTAACAGAATATATATATATATATATATATATATATATATATATATATATATATATTCATTCTAATAAAAGATAAATATATAAATTGACTGCAACTTCACAATACCCACAGCCAATCAGGAGTGAGTATGTAAATTAACCCACCAAAGATGGTGGTGGCCCCACTCCCCAGCCTCTCCAGCCTCTGGGCAGCGGTCCTCCTGGGGGACTCCCTGCCGCACTCCACACCTGTAAACCATCCTTGAAACCTCAGAGTCAATTTGTGATGAAAAGAGACCTTTTATTATTCGGGCACTTTTCAATTTTTCTCAATTTAAGGAACTACCTTAAATCTAAAGTCATAAAAACATAAATGTTATATTAAGTGAGTTATGTTCTTTAATATAGTAGCAAGATAAGTAACACTTTTCTACATATGTAAGGATTTTGTAACATGCAGGCGCAGAGAACAGATGCAAATTACACAGAAGCAGTTATACATTAGTATAATATAGGGATTCTTTCCGTGGCAAAGGCTATTTGCACTGTGATTAACACTGCAAGCAAGCTAAATGGAAACACATCTCAATTTAAATAAATCATGTTTAATTAAAGACTAGATATAAAAGTTCACAGAACATAATGTAATGGAATGAAAATTAAACATCTTTGTAATAAATCACACATATTTCTCTTTTTCACAGATTAAGGCATTATAATTTCCAGAAAAAAGTTAATATCTAGCAATAATATACTAGACTATACTAGACTATTTTTTATAACTATGAAAAACTTGACATAGCAGTTCCAAAATAAAATAGAAATTTCCATGTTTGGTCATATTTCTAGTCCATGTATTATTAAAATATCTATCATTTTTTGAGAAATTTGCTTCTATGATTGCCTAATGAAAACTGCTGTGTGTTTTTTTAAAATCTAATTGAAAATTGGACTTTATCAATACACCAGCTTAGTCCTGATTTAATTCTCTCGACACATAAAACATCACTGTTCACAGTCTAGTCTGAGACATAGTAAGAAGCTAAATCTGGATTTCCAGATATAGATGCATATACACCTTTTCTTTGAGAGTGGGGGAGAGGAGCAGTGAATGAAAAAGAAAATAAGACAAAGAAAGACCAGAAGAGATGAGAGAGTAGACAGAAGGTCACAGCAGTATGAATTTCTCTGAACCAAAGAGGTACCTCAGGAGGATTTCCATGCCCTTTGCTCTGCTGTAAACCTGCTAAACAGATTTAGTCACTTGTATATGTATAAATTAGACTCTGTCTTTACCATTAAGTCTCAGCCAATTTTCCTCAGATTTGTGAAGGCCTGTTCATAGTCTACCCGTATTGTCTTGAGTTTTTGCTAATGAATAATTGCTCAGATAGTTTCCATTTATTTTTTTGTGGTGAGGATATTTAAGATAGATGCTCCTAGAAACAGTCAGGTATGTGACAGTATCATTAGCTATAATCACCTTACTGGACTTTAGGTTCTCAAACTTTCTAATCTTATAACTGGAATTCTGTACACTGACAAATTTCCTCATTTCCCTACCCACCCTACCCACCACTCTACTCTCTATTTCTCTGAGTTTGTCTTTTTAGATTCTACATACAAGTGAGATAATACTTGTCTTTCTCTAACTTCACTTCACATAATGTCCCCAAAGTCTATCCAAGTTGTCACAAATGGCAGGATTTCCTTATTTCTCACAGATGAGCAATATTCTTGTGTGTGTGTGTGTGTGTGTGTGTGTGTGTGTGTGTGTGTGTGTGTGAGAGAGAGAGAGAGAGAGAGAGAGAGAGAGAGAGAGAGAGAGAGAGATCTTCTTTACCCATTTCTCTCTTGATGGACAGTTGGTCCTTTCCATATCATGTCTATTGAATACTGCTATGTAAAATTGTATGAACATTACCCCAAAACCAAAACAAAACTACCATATGATTCAGCAATCCAACTTCTGGCTATAGATTCAAATAAACTGGGGGAAAAGGGATCTCAAAAAGATATCGGCTTTGAATATTTTGAGCACTGACAACCATTTGGACCAGGACATCCAGTCATTCTTGGGACATCTAATCTTCTGGTTAGTGGAGATAAAGGCAACTCAGTTCAAACATGAGCCTATCTCCTTTTCATCCCCACGTACATCTAGGCCCCAGGAGCATGAAGAAGGAACAGTGATTCTCCGGCTGAGCAACTTCATTTTTATATATTAAAAGGACACCACGATAAAGCATTTTTCCTCCCCTTTGCAAAGAAATAATTTCTCAACTTCCTGATTCCTTTCCCTTGGGCTGCCTTTCCTCCCTGCAATATTGTTATTGACTGTTAATTAGCCAGCAAGAGCTTTTTCAAGAGCCTGCTATATTTGATCCTTAACAACACATCTTCCCTGGGCTCCCCATTAGCTATTAAATATTCTCCAGACCTCCTGTGAGTGATTGCCTTTTAAAATTTGACCTTTTAGTTGTGTTCTTATCTAAAGCCTATTGTTTTTCAATTTCTCTCTTAAAGCTGAACAAATTATGATGAATTTGTAGGAATTCTTTCACCTACTTAGATACTGAATTTAATTATGGCATATGTAGAATTATCTATGGGGTTTCCCAGTCATTTTTGGGACCAGTCAGTATATTTTTAATATTGTGTGCATGCACTCCCTTTTGATCTGGCATTCTGTTATAAATATTTAGTAATTCAATTTTGAAATTCATTTAAAAGAAGCAACTTAAACTCTCCATTCTTTAATCAGAACATATCACATGCTAACTTTTTAATAATAATTTACTGATAACTTTCATTTACCAAAAATAATAGCATCAAAAAACAAGCAAACCCAAGAGGTGTCTATCCATCACAACTTTCTAACAGAGATTATACTCTCCTTTCATGTCTATTCTATTATCCTAACATTTAATATCTCAATTTAGATGCAAAAATCCTTTGAGACAAAGAATTGAGACATAATCCAATTCTCTGGGGTGTTTCTATGTAAAGTTATTCTTATAAGACCTTATTTGCCTTAACCAGATATTTGACCAGTAGGACAAGATAGCTTTTCCAAGGTGTGTAATAAAGCTAAAACCACGGGAGATAGAAGAAGGGTTGGGAGGAGGTAATGAGATAGTGCTTTAACTCAAATATTTAAAGCCTTACCATTTTATAAATAGAAGCTATATGAAGAACATAAGGACTGATGTCTCTGGTAAAAATGTTCTCATTGAAAAAGGCATTACCTCAAGGGCATGCAGTATAGTAGCTGCAATAAGTATTTCTCCATGAGTAAGAAAGGACTGGGGATATTAGAGACCTGTGGAATCACTAACCATAAAAGCACAGTGAATCCCTTGACTGGGGCTGGTATACCAAACTACTTTTAAAGGGGTGCTATTAAGGAAAATGAGTTAAAACAATGCTCATTTTAAAAGTTAGAACTTTAAAACTATACTGATGACTGATAGAAAAAAAATTAATTCACCTGAAATTAGAAATAGAGCTCTATGGATACCCCGAACCATCAGAAAAGTGAACAAATGGGTCCTAAAACAAATTAAGTCTGAAATATTTCTGGAGGCAAAAATGAAAAAAAATTAAAGCTGTCCTACTTCCATGCACATCATGAGAAGGTAATAATGTTGACAAAAATAGAAGGGAGCAGGAAAAGAGGAAGACCGAATATGAGATATATTAACTCTGTAAAAGAACCCATAAACATGAGTTTACAGGAGCTGAGTAGGCTATTGAGGGCAGGAAATTACGGGTATCACTCATTGGTAGGGTTGCTAGAAGATGGAGCTGATTGAATAGCACAGATCAGCAATGCAAAAGGCCCACACCAGAGCTTCTGATTCAAATGGACTTGGATGGAGTGAAGGCAATGTTATTGTTTATATAGTAGTCCAGGTGATTCTAAGTGTAACCAGGGTTGATAGACATTGAGCAGAACTTCTGTGTATAAAGCCTATCTTCCATCCATCCATCTGTCCTTAGTTTCTGTGCTAGGTGCTAAGAATGCAAAGATGTCATGATCCTTTACTTTTCTCAATGCTCTTGCAGTAAATGGACAAGGAAATAATCAGGTACAATGTAAAGTGAAGAAAAAGCTCTACTAGGAGAACAAATGCACAGTTTTTCAAAGGAACACCGTTATCAACTAAGTCAGTTTAGCAGGCTAGGGAATGTTGAGTTTTAGAGGAGGAGTCTTACAGGCTAGGGACAATGCTTCTAAGTTATGTGGAGCTATAAATAATTTATAATTTATAAGGTTATTTTTATGAATTAATATACATCTCATTATTCTGCAGTTCTGAGAGTGAGTCATATTTTCTGGTTTCCTACTTTTACTGTGGTATGTTATCATTTTATATTTTTTGCATATTTATTCATAATACCTTATCCAAAATTAACCACTGTATTCTGTCAACTGCATATTAAATGAGTTCATTTATTTCTCTCTATTTTTTAATGGTCAATATTAACAATCAACTATTTTCAATTTTTCCTGTATTGAGTCATCGGTCCCAAAACTGACTAAGTGAGATGAGATTCACATTCACATGGGAAGAATAGCTGTGATGCATATGGTTACCATCTCACTCACTCAGTCATTCAAATTTTGGTGAACTTCTTCTATGACATGGGCTCCAAACTATATGATTGGAAAGGTCAGTAAATAGGGATAGGTCCTGTTTTGAGAGATCTCACTTTCTGTAATTCTATTCAGAAAAAGAGATAATTGTGATAAAGTACAGTGAAGTATGTTTTAAATACCACTATGCACAAGATGCACTGTGAGCTTAGCAGAGGCAGTGCCTCACCTAGAGGAGATGTGGAAGATTACTTACAGAAGGTGATGTTCCATTGGTGCCTAAAGGATTAGCAGGAGTCTTGTAGAGGTGTTAAAAGTGGGAAGGGTCATAAAACAACACAATGTTTCCAGAGAAACCTGAGCCCTTTTAAATGCCTGGATACTCACAGGGATTATGTGTATAGAACTACTAGGGATGGTGGTTATAGGTAGTCTGGAACTAGATTTTTATGGCCTTGTAAATCAAGTTAAGGAGTGTGAACTTTAGTCTTTGGGTACTGGGGAGTGAATAGAGAATTCAAGTATATGAAGGGGAGGATAGAATTGAATATATTTGATTCTCAGAAAGTTCATTCACATACTTTAGAAATTTCATTACTGGCAACATTTCGGGGGAAAACAATTCAAAATATCACAAGAAAAATTTTATTGAGTTCAGTACTCAGATCACATATTATGACTATAGCCATGTATCTGTAAGCATTTGGCTTGGTTTGAAATGCATACAGATTTCCTAATATATAGGGTTTACATATTTAGCAAATAAATGTTTATGATGCCTATGCAATATTTTGCTCACACTAATACAAAAATAGTTTATCTGCAATTCAAATTTACTTGGAAATCCTGTACTTTATCTGGGAATCCCAAATGAATTGTCAACTAGAATCTGATTTCTCCATAGTTTCTTTCTTGCCTTTTATATCAGCACTTTAATTTTCAGCATATGGTCATGTTTTTCATTTTTTATTTTCAGCAGACCCCAAGGAAAATTACCTGCAGTGAAAATCATTATTGGCAAAGGAGTGCTCTTCTGGGCTTTTGCTCAAACTAAAATATGCTACTTGCATTCTGCAAACTGGTGCATAATCTTTAGAGTTTACTTCTATGCAACTTTCAATACACAAGTATGAACAGACAACATCTTGGGATAATAACATGACAATAATTAATACCTTTGCCCACTTGCACATTACTTAGTATGTGGCAAACATTGTTCTAAATGTTTTACAATATAACATTATACCCTCTGAGCCAGTTACTGTTATCATAACTGTTTTATAGATGAAGGAGTTGAAATTTTACAAAACTTGCCAAGAGTCATAAAGGTGGTAAAAATGAGATTAAAACTCGGATATTTTTTCTCAAGAAGCTATTCACCAGCACACTAAACCACCACTATAGGGGATTAATACTCCCAACTCACCTTCCCTTCATACTTGCCTTCAAGGTACAATTCAATGTGCTGGTGACAATAGGTATGGGGTAATACATGGTCCTTGATCTCAGAACGTTTATAATGTTCTACAAATACTAGCATTGCTGCTCTGGGACAGACTAGTTCTGAAATCTTAGTTTGTAATACCTTTTTGCCTTTATTCCACTTAGTACTTTTTTCTTCAAAAACTTAAGTGGTTTGGGCTTAATGAGCATCTGTTCTTTTATTCCTGAAATCTACAAGGGCTTGTTATTTAGAAATAGATTTCTTTGGCTCTTATATTTTGTTTTATATGCCTTCCTACTGTGCATTCAGATGAAAGGGACACTTTTTTTTATAGAGGTCATAAATATATTTTATATTTGTACAATTGAATTTTTTTTCTTTTTCAGGGGTAACAATTTAGATTATTCTAAAACCTTTATTTGAAAGATAGCATACATACCAAAAAGGTATACCAAACAATGGAGTAACGTGAATTTATCTTAAAAGACAAGCAACAACCACCAAGTTCAAACACAAAATCGCTGCCAGCACTCCAACAGCCTTCACCTGACCCATCCATACACAACCCCCCCCTTCGGCCTCACCAAGGTGACAATCTGCTGCTCACAATGCTAATCAGTCTCACTCTTCGTATAGTCCAGTAGTGTCATTATTTGAATATACATTATTAAACATTATTGTTTTTTCTCTCTTACGTTTGAACTTTGTAGCAAAAAAATCATTTACTATGGACTCTGTAGTTGGGGCTTCATTCACAATCTTGTTGCAGTGAATTAATTGTCATTGTTTTATAATAATTCACCGTAAAAGTTACCACGATGCACTTTATATTTCTATTGTTTTTAGAAGACTTAGGTTAACATTTCAAGGCTTATTACTCCTTTAATTAAGATAAGGGGCAACAGCTATATGTCAGCGGATAGAATAAAAATATTAGCATTATCACTGCCTTTTTTATAGCTAAATTTTGTTTCTAAATAAAAAATAATTCTTTTTTTAAATGAATGGAGCTTAATCTCTAAACAATACAAATTAATCTTTGATGTATAAACTGAATATATTATTTATAATTTATTCTCTTACAGTGTTGATGAAATATTAGATCAGAATTGTGCAAATCTGTGCCATGGATTAAAGAGAAGAAGAAGTTTTAGCTGCACATTGTTGAAACTTATTATGAATTCAGTTATACTAGTATTTTACAGGTTTAGAGAATCTATCTTTGTAGATGTAGCTAACATAAAGCTTTTCCTGTGGTAGGCCTCAAACTAAAATCCATAATTTACGTTCTTCCACCTATGGACACTTTCTCTGAAAAAATATACATTCATGCCAAACCAAATTTTTCATTGTCTTAGGGTGTTTAGAACCCCATGAACCTTACCCCCCTTATGTTGCTAATGGCGTTGGTGCGGTTGCTGGAAATAAAAGATCAGGGAGTGTGCTTGGACATGTCTCGGTGCATAAGTGTATTGCTTTTTTCTGGGTATACCTCGGAGTGAAATGGCTAAGCTATTTAAGTATTTGGTATATAATGCTAAAATGTTTTCTAAAGCAGTTATATCAATTTGCACTACATCAACAATTAAATTCCTAATATTTTTAAAGATACAAACTGCATGAAACTTACAGGTAACCACTTATTTCACTTCATATACCAGCTGTAGAGTATAATAGCTAAACTCCAATATGTCTTTTTTCCCCCATTGATTTCAGAGAGAAACACCAATGATCAGAGAGAATTATTGATTGATTGCCTTCCACCTGCCCTTCATTGCGTATCCAGTCCTCAACCAGGATATGTACTTTGACTGGGAATCAAACTGTGACTTCCTGGTTCATAGGTCAACACTCAACCACTGGGTCATGCTGGCCAGGCCAATATGTCTTTTTAAGACACATTTTTATCAAGATAGGCTTTAAGGGAATGATGAAAACTTTAAATTCACTAGGTTGAATTATTTTTCTCTTCAATGACCATACCTTCAAACACATAGACTGATAACTTCTACTAAGAAAGATGAACTGCTGAAATCATGTAAGCAGCGCCACATTTAACTAACAGGCACTGGTCCAGTTAACGTTTGTATATCTTGAAAAAGAATTTCACTTAGCTCTAGAATTAATTTCTTAAAAATAACGCTATAAATCAATTATCGCCTACAGATACATATAGACTCAGATGATAAAATAAGAATACTTTCTGCAACCACATTCAATGTCTTTAAACCTTTATATTTTAAGCATAATTAAAGTATGTCTAAAAAGATTGGATCTTATCATACTTCTATAGCAACTATGGGGATTAAATGAGGTAATTTATGGGAAAATATCTTGCAAACTCTCAGGTCTGTGAAAAATTTTCCACATTATTGGAATATTGGTTAATCCATATTCATATTGTTCTGTAATATATTTCTTGGTTATGCAGCTGAATGAAAATGTATGTAATTTTTTATGAGATTTCTGAATACAGAGTATACAGAGGCTTCTACTTTGGGGGTTATCATTAGAGTAATAAATGGGTAGCATTTTCATAAATATTCTACAGATGAGAAGCCTTGCCTTGGAGAGGCATGAAAGACAGTATTTATTCCCATAATTGCTAAGCCTGTGGAAATTTTGATCCATTGAATGGAATTATTCAACAGAAACTCCCAAATATATTTCATCCTAAAGCGGTAACATTTACTGTTTTTTTAAAAAAATCAAGGACATCAAGTCTCTGTACATTTTGCCTGACAGATCACTGAGACCTAGGACTGACAGATATAAATGGCTCGTAAATACAGAGAATGAGTCTTCTTAATTTCCTAGGCATTTCACCACTATGTCCCATCAAGGTGAAAGACCTGGGTGGCTCCAGATTCCAGAATCTCATCTACATAATTACAGGAGTGTTCCTGAAATCCTGGCAGAGCTGGAGGCAGCCAACCTCTGCCACACTCCAGACCACCCTGGAAGAAGCTGCTTCAAGCAACCAACTCACTACTCAGAGCCAAGAAGTGCTGCCGACATGCTATTCCTTTTCATATTTCATTTCCTCTCCTATATTTATTAAGTATGCCAGATGGACATATTTTCTTCATTAAAAGTGATAACATTGGCCCAGATGGACTGGCTCAGTGGTTGAGTGTGTGGACCTATGAACCAAGAGGTCACAGTTTGATTCCAGGTCAGGGCACATGCCTGGGTTGTAAGCTCAATCCCCAGGCTGGGGCACGCAGGAGGCAGCCGATCAATGATTCTCACTCATTTTTAATGTTTCTGTCTCGCTCTACCTCTCCCCTCCTCTATGAAATATGTTAAAAGTGATAACGTTGGCATTCAAGAGAATTTCTGTTTTTGGCCAAGACCTAATACCAGAGACCAGATTCACCCTCCTGTATAAAAAACCCAGTGAGTAAAACAGACAAAACATGAGACAACAGTTTTCAAGACGCTAAATAGGAAATAAAGGACAATCATAAGCCAGGTGGGCCCTAAAATTGCCCAGGTATACTGCCTTAAGAGGGATTCCAGGCCAGAGCACAGAGTGGAAGCATCAAAGAGGAGCCTGCAAAAGTTTCTGAATTAAAGAGTGCTGAGATGAGAGGGTTACACAGAGACAGCCCCCACCGCCATCTGCGCAGCCTGTCCTGAGCACTGGAGTGCCCCTCAGGGATGCCATGGAGTCTGGATCAGCTCAGCCAAGTGAGGAAACTACTGAGGAAAGAACCATCTAAATGCACCAGAGGGAGCAATACGTGGAGATCACACCACGCCAGGAAAACTCCCTTCAGTTAGACTGGAAAATAAACTAATTTATGGGGCTTTGGGCACAGGACTTGGAAAGGACTTGCCTGAATAGGGGGGGATAATTACTCCTGGACTAAACACCTCATTGGCCCTGCCTTCTAATCTTCTACGCAAGACCCAGAAGGTTCAAATTGTTTCCAAGTGACTAGTGTAAGAGAACTAAGCTCAATAAGGTGTGTAGGGCTATACCAGTAGAGTTATCTAGCACTCAACAAGTTTAAATTCATGTCTAGAATCCAGTCGAGATTAATAGCGATAGAAAAAAGCAAGAACAAACCACATATTAGATTTAGCAGACAAAATGTTTATCATAAATCACTTCTATATATTTAAAATGTTAAGTAGAGACATGGAAAATTAAAAATATATTTAAATTGAACTTCCAAGGATGAAAACTATAATGCGTGAAATGAAAAATACAATAGAATAAAGACAATTAGACATTGTAGAAGAAAATATTAGTGAACATTAAAAACAGAAAGTGTACAAAATAAAACAGAGAAAAAATTTTACATTAATGAGTTGTGGAACATGATTACAAATAGCCTAAAACTGAGGTGATTGGAGTCCCTGAAAATGAGAGGGCAGAAATATTTGAATAGTTAATGGCCCAAATTTTTCCAAATATGATAAAAAGTATAGCCAAAGTTCCAGACAACACAATAAATCTCCAGCACCAGAAATATGAATAAAAGTACACAAAGGCAATTCATGACTACACAAAAAGTAGAATTCTGCAGATAAATGCAGTCTTCAACAAATACTTTTAAACAAATTAATATCTATATGCAAAAAACCCTAGATGCATGTCCAATATCTTATGCAAAAAATAAATAAAAATGGATTGTAGACCTGAAAGTGAAACCTAAAACCATAAAAAATTTACAGGAGAAATTATAGGAGAAAATTGTTTTGGGATCAATTTAGACAAAGTTTTCTTAGCTATAACCTCAAAAGTAGCAGCCATTAAAATTAACCAATTGTACTATATCAAAATTATAAACTTGTGATATTCAAAATAAATTTTAACATAATGAAAAGACAAGCCACTCTTGGAAGAATGAATTTGCAAATTTTTCTGATAAAGCACTTGTATCCAGGATGTATAAAGAATTCTCAAAACTTGATGGGAAAGAAACAAATGACAAAAAAAAAATCTTGGCAAAAGATTTGAACAAACACTTTACAAAATAATATTTGACAAATAAACAGGAAAAGACATGACTTTATTTGTCTTTAGAGAAGTGAAAATTTAAACAAATATATTACTGTGGCTTAGAAAAAACATTATCATACCAAATGTTGGTGAGGATGTACATGAAGTAATTTCTTATCACTGTTGGTCAGAATGTAAAATAATACAATCCTTTCAGAAAATAGTTTAGCAGTTTCTCAGATATTTAAACATACATCTACCATTCAAACCCTAGATATTTACAAAACAGAAATGAAGCTATGTCCATACAAAGATGTGTGTGAGTGTTCATAGCAGCTTTATTAAGGGCCCAAAACTACCAAAATATCCAGCAATCAGCAAACCAAAATTATAGTATACCCGTACAACTTAATACAAAATGAACTATTGATACAAGCAACAACCAAAAGGGATCTCAAAATATGTTGAGTGAAAGAAACCAGGCACAAGGAGAACATATTTTCTGATTCTGTTTATGTAAGTTTCTAGCAATGCAAATGAATCCGTAGACATAGAAAGCAGATCAGTGGTTTTCCGGGACGAAGTTGGTGGACAGATGGGAGAAATTACAATGGGGTAAAAAGAAACTCTGGGGGCAATAAAATATTCAGTGTTTTGATTAAAACAATGGTTTCATAAGTGCATGCATATATCAAAAAGTTTCACACTGTACATTTTAAATATGTATCTTTCATTATATAGTAATTATATCTGAACAAAGCTGATGGAAGAAAATGATCATGCCAACATTCTTTTTATAACTCATTTATCAATTGTGCATTTACAACTACACACACTCACACATTGCAATACGATCACACAGTTATCCAGGAGCATCAGCCTTCTCAAATCCACATTAGAGAGGGTTTCATTTTGTTTTTATACTTAAACTTCAGAGTGAAAACCATGCAGCCCAAATGAAACGAGGCAGGTCTTATTGGAAAGATCGAGTAGTTTAATAAAACATACTAATAGAAGGAGCTGTACTCATAAAAATGACAAAAATACTATTTTTTTTTCATGGTAGTTCACCTCCTACTTTGCAGGTTATTTTCATCATTCAGGAAAGGCTTTCCAGGAAGCCTTAAATGAAGATGAATGGACAAATAGTAACACAACTGCAAGATTTTCTATTGCTCATGTTTTTGGTTTCAGATTGGATTTATTTCTGATGTGGCTGAATATAAGAATTCTGATGATTATAAACTATAACTGGGTTTACTCGGACCACCCTAATAGTTCTTATTCTCAGTAATTTTTCTGAGGCTCATAAAATATAATAATGTGCATGTTTCCTGCATTCATAGCATCTATTTAAGTGACTGCAATATTCATCTGGGAACTAACAAATAATTCTCTTTAGTTTTATATGGGATGTATGACTTTAAAAATGTACATATTTAAAGGATAATTTTCTTACTAATTTCTGTTAATATACACTAAAATGGAAATCTCAATTTCAATCATTATTTCCCATGTAATTTCACATTATAAAAGTAAGCCTTTGGGGCACCCATTTCCATCATCTCCAATGAACCTGATTAAAACATTTGACTATTTCCATAACAAGAGCGTTAACAAATGGTCCTAATCTGTCAAAGAGGAATGGGTCTGATTAGAAACTGCATTGGTGTGTTATGCTGTTATAAAACGAATGCCAGAAAAAAAAGTTTAGTTCCCTTTAATAAAATTCAATGACTGTGAACTGACTTAATATCTGTAAATAGTAAGTATAAGTGTAACTGCACCCACTTAATTTGGTTATTTAATTTGGCCCCGAGGATAATGATTTGAGTATATGTAGCAACTTACTTCCCTATACTCATTAAATCTCTGTCTGGTGTTTCAGAGGATACATAAAGGATTATGTGGTCTCAACCTAATGGACTACAGAGTTCCTTCAGAACTAATATTAATATTTTATCAAAAATAGAATCCATCCACAGGTACTGCAAAATTTAAAATATTTTGGTGAAGTTCTGCAGAAGGAAAGGACCAAAATCTATTGATGATGAATTTTCTTTCTCAGTGTGCAAATGTATTTTTGAGATCCACAGAGCTCTTTATAGGTAGTACCACTGAACTATACATTTTTTTATGTTAAAGAAATCTAGAGGCTGTTGTAATTGTGCATAGTGAAAACACCTTATTTTTATTTGCCTGCTATATATTATAATTGTGGAGGTACAATAATTTAGTCAGTGCCTTTTATTTTATTGCTTATATTATTAATAGAAAACTCATATTTCTTAAATGATTATATGATCTTTCTATGCTCTTCTGAATTCTGCAAGTTACATAATTATTTTAGGTTTTCTATTGATTATTTTTACAATCTTAAACATATATTTAAATCTACTTTGTACATCAGCTGTAGACATTAAGGCTGTATATCTCCTTTCTATGTATCTCTTTCCTACCCCTACTGCCCTACTTCTTTTATTTACTATTAAAATGCTATTTATTTTTATGACACATTCTTGTTCCATTGTGGTGCATGTATCAGTTAGGGAAAGTTACAGTTAGTCTGTGTAACCATCACCAACCTCACCGGTATTCAATATGAATATGATATTTATGTCTGCAACATCTGAGGTCACTGAGGGGGGCTGGTGTCAGGAGATCTCAAGGTGGGCTTCATTGAGGGGCTCTGCTTTGAACTCAAGACCCTGACAGGTCTGGCTCCTTGCTGAGGTTTGGGCTCAAGTCTGCTCCCTGCGTGATTGTTCTGAAATCCAAGCTGAGGCAGCAGCTACACTGTGCACCTCTGTGATGAGAACAACGGAAGATCAAAGAAGCAAGTGAAACATGCAAAGTCTCCTAAGGCTTAGGCTCAGATGTGGCTCACTGTGATTCTGATTCATTCGGTTGGCAAAACCAAGCAGCATCTCCAAACTCCTAGTGGTGGGTGTAAGAGAAATATATTCCTCCTTTACAGAAAGAGTGTCCAAGTCACACAATAAAGAGTAAGGATATAGGGAAGGATGGAAAATTGGGACAATAAGGCCATCTATATATTAATTCCTTAATGCCCTCTACATAACTGATTAAAATAATGAAAATTAGAGTATTTACAGTACCATACTATATAATAAAAGGGTAATATGCAAACTGATGGGAACAACAAACAACTGGGAATGACTGGTCACTATAACATGCACTGACCACCAGGGGTCAGGTGCTTAACGGAGGAGCTGCCCCCTGGTGGTCAGTGCGCTTCCACAGGGGGAGCACAGCTCAGCCAGAAGCTGGCTCATGGCTGGCCAGTACAGCAGGGCGGTGGCAGAAGCTTCTCCTGCCTCCAAGGCAGGGCTAAGGATGTCCCACTAATGGCTTTGGCCCATTCCTCACGGCTCCTAGGCTGCCAGAGGGATGACTGACTGCCAGCTGAGGCCCAATCTCCCAGGGAGTGGACCTAAGCCTGCAGGTGGACATTCACCAAGGGCTCTCGGGCTGGTAGTGGGCATCATAGTGACAGATAATTCCACCATGAGGGTCAATTTGCATATTACCCTTTGATTATATAGGATGGTGTTGCATGAGGGCACAGGCCCGGCCAGGCTGAGGGACACCCCTACCCACGGAGTGCACAGATTTTCCTTCACCGGGCCTCTAGTTATTTTATAAATATCACTCACTATAAAAACAGGTATGAACACTGTGGTTCAGAAAAACAAACAAAAACCAAAAACCACTATGGAGGCTGCTCTAGCAACACACTCAAGTGGATTTCCCTTTGATATAGTCTACTAGTTGTTCAAAATCATGTCACCTTCAGATGCTTCATATTTATATGAGCTTCTTTCTCTCTTATTTTCCCCCCATACTAACATACTGCTTTTTGTTGTTGTTGTTGAAATAAGAAAAAAACGTGTTTGCCATATGAAATGATCACAGTCTTCAATATTTAGATTGAAATGTATTCCCATGCTTCTTGAGAACGTTCTCCTGCCCTCTGGTTAGTTATTCTGAGTTTGGCTGATTGTTTTCCAGGCCTAGTACCAGCTGCATCCTAGAATATATGTTTCTTTCTCTCCTACGTTACTCTATTCTTTCCTGGACCCTATGTTTCTTCTTTTTCGTTTGCTACTTGATATCTTCAGATCATTTTCAGGACAGAAGTGAGGAAAATGTTATTTTTACCCTTTGTCTTAAAATTGTCCCCACACTTGAGTAAAATTTGGCTAATAACAGAAGTCTAAGTTCAAAGTCATGTACCCCTAGAAATATAAAGTACACCCATTTCTTCATTGACTTCTACTATGAAAGCTGCTATCTGAGAAGCCCAAAACCATTATCAATTTTGCTACTTTAGGGTTAAGTTTTGCTTCTCCTATGGGTTTTGAAATTTTTTTCTATGCCCATATTTTATTAGAATTTGTCTGGATAGATCTTATTTTTTATTCATTGAGTTGGTATTCATTAATTTATTTCCATATGATGACTCATTTGTTATTACCTCCAATTTTTCTATTCTCCCCAGAACTAAAAAACTATTGAATTTCATAAGTTGATTCTTCCTGTCTATTAAACATATGTCTCATATTTTTCAGTTTATTATATTTTGATCTAAGTTTTGGAAGATTTCTATGACTTTATTTTCCTATCGTTTTTTTTTTTAAAAATTCTTCCAGGCATATTTTTCATCTCTGTGAACTTTTTCACAAAGTGACGTTTTATGTATATTATGTTTTCTTTATATTTACAATTTAGATAATTTATAAAGGTCTCCCTGTTTCACGAATCATGCTTGCTTCCTCTCAGATCAGTTATTCTATGTGTTCATAGATCTGTATTGCACTGCTGACTTCAAATACCTTATGTTCCTTGATTGTTTACTTACATAAATGCAAAACTAGATTAAGTAATATACTTAACCCCTGTGATCTCTCCCGTCTTTTTATGAATTTATCTTCACCAACAGTCTTCACTCCTGCATGGTAGAGCTAACTATAGACCCAACAAATGCGAAGCATATGCAGGGAGTGGGAAGTGCGAATACCTCCACCTTGGAAAATAAAAATTTTGTTCAGCTATGCTTACTTCCATAAGAAGAAACCCAGATCTCTCCAGGGAAACCGCTAAGGATTTTAGAAAGCAGTCTTCCAGTTTCAGCCTTGAAAATCCAGCTTTGTGGGTAGGACAGTGAAGGAAAGAATTGTACAACTGGCATTGCTGTTATAGCAAGTTCTTAACTAACATGATTCTTTCCCCCATTCTTTCATGCAGAAATGTCAAAAGTCACCTTGAGCTAATAGGCCCTTCTCACTATTTTTAGAGTATTAAAAACATATTCTTTTTTATTCTTTATTTAAGCTTCACTATGGCTTTAAATTGATCTAAGAAAAAAAAAAGGTATGGTAAATCTGTATGTTCAGTGTGCCAGGTTGAAAGGCTAAATTTAAATTATATATAATATAAGATCAGGTGAGAATATGGGAAAAAGAAGGAGACAATCGATTAAGGCACCTTTTTTTTCCAAATTTAATTGAAATCTTGACTCTTGACTTCAAGATTGTTAATGAAGAAGCTTTTAAGCGCTGGGAAATCTGCTACAGCCCCTTGACTTACAGATGGCTCTCTGCAAAACGAGGCTCATTCCTTCTGACTGGCCCACAAAGTTACAGGAGAGCATATTCCCTGGGAGAGCAATAAGCTCAGTCCTAGAGACTGTTAGGAAAGCTTCTGAAGAAGTTAACTCTTTTGAACACTTCCAGCATCCACTAGATAACATCTTTCTCCAGACTATATTTGCTAGAGGCACCAGACCAGAATACCTTCACCACAACTCATAGAGACAGAAAGAAAAAAAGGAGAAAAACTCAAACAAAGTTGAGCTTTCTCCTTCCTTACTGCCACAATTATCAAAATGTTTATGCCAGCAATGAGACACGATAAAAACCCCCAAAAACTTTCTCTTTAAGTCTCGTTAGAAGAATAGCAGATTCTTAATAATGCTCTCAGACTAGTTCTCTAATCATTATTGATTCTACACAATAGCTGAAGAGTATTCGAATTAGATTTATCCATATTAATACTTTAGAAGCAGTTTTATATACATTCCAGATGTGAAGCAATAAATAATTCGTCCAAAACAGCTAATAAGAATCAAGATATGCCCAAACTCTTCAAAAATATATATACGACCCACACAAACACACATGGTTTGTGGCATTGTCTGCTCAAACTCCGTTTTCTTGAATGTTCACATTTTGCACATAATCAACATAATTTTAAAAATCACAAAGTCTGGTATTTTGTTTTTTTTCCAAATCAATTTCTTGGGCCCTTTCCATTCTTCCCACTTTGCATAACAGTGTTTCTGACAGTGACAGAGCTGCCAACCTGTGGATTTCTGTAAGGAGGCCAGTGCGGAGAATAACATAGAAAGTAATGAATATTTTTATTTCTAAATTTTTGTGGGTAAATTTGCTTTTCCATCGAAACTTATTATAAAGATGTGTTATACATTAAAAAATAATAACAAATATAAACCTAAATGCATAAGTGCCAAATGCATGAATATTCAAAAAGGTTAATTAAAATAAGACAATACTTCAGATTTGGAACATTGCATATATTGGTGACAATTAAAAATGAATCTTTCAACAATTTTCTAGGCCATGATAGCTAGAATATATTACCGAACAAAAGAAGTCTTTCTATAATGAAGCAGGATGCTGAATACAATTAAAATATTACAATAGCATTTAGACAAAATTGTTAGGCACAACAAGCTTCATTACATCGAAGAAAGACTTTTTAAAATGCATTTGAAAAACCAGATGTCCTGGTAAGTAAAAGCAAAAATAAATTGAAATCTGACTAGTTTATAAATCTATCAATTATATTGGACAGAGCCAAGTAATATTTTTTTTTGCATTCTCATTTCTTTACTTTTATAGAGCAATTCATAAAAATAGGTAACCTATGGCTTCCCCAATTTTCCATCTTAACTCTGAAAGTGAGCACTACTCTAATATTTAGAAGAACAGTATCTGCACTGGAGTAAATTAAAGTGAATACTGGGAACATATTTATCCAAGTCCCACTAGAAAAACACACAAAAATTCAACTGCATTCCTACATATCTAAATGTGACAGCTTTTTCTCTGAGATGAGAGATGTCAGGATTATGCTACACAATAGAATACCTGGGAGATAAAGGAACACTCGGAACATCAATATAGAAACACATCGATCACTAAAACATAATTTTAAAATGCTCCCAGCATATTCAAGACACATACACTTCATAGTTATGTAGTGCATAGCACTACCTTATTATAAAGTAAGGTTTGCATCTATTTGCTATTTATTCCCCAATCACATGGTAAAATAGGATAGTTAAAAGTGGAAAAAAAACCCCACATAAATATAAAAACATTTGGTTTTATGTCCAGAAACCTTTCATCCTTAAAATGTGCAGGAAAACTATCACTTTGGGAAAAAAAGTATTTGTGATAAATTCTCCATTTCTCTGTAACAGGGTGTTTCCCTTAATTTTTGCAACCCCCAGGTCAAGGAACTCAATTATATCATTCCATGCTTTTGTGCTTCAGTTTAATTTTCAGTATATGGAGTATTGATCTAATCATCACACTCTGCTCCCCCAAATATCTACAGTCATTTTCCCTCAAAACTCATTTATTACAAAACAGATCCGAGTAGCCCCTCTGGTGCCTATCACAAAGGAACAAACAACAATAAAAAAGAGCCATGAACATTTTTATTATATTTTAATAATATTCCGGTTGCCTGCACACGCACAGCCATGTGGAAACATTTTAGCCACAGGCACCCCCAGAGAGCCAGGGCCTGCCACTCTGCAATACAAATTAATGGGCAAAGCCTCCCATTAACAAAAATAGTTAAAGGCAAGTGCTAGCCAATGTGATTGAACAGTACATTTATGAATAAACTCCTCTGTATGAAGGCCAAGGAGCAGACATTGTCACAAGCATGTCTCCTGGAGCTGCATACATCCTTCTTATTGGGGTTTCATAGCGTCTCAATAATCATAAGTAGATTACAATGTATAGGTAAAAAGTGGTGCCTTTTGGGTTGGCTAGGTGCAGAGAAAATAGGTGAACATTCATTTTTTTTTTTTTTGGTTGCTCCTCCAAGTTCAAGCTTACATGGGTCATATGTTGTAAGTATATTTTCCCTTTAAATTTTTTTTTCAATACTCTCTAGTCCTTTCTAACCATGATCTCAAAACTCTTCATTCTATATCTCTAGCTGCAAAATTTAAAAAGCAGTATGAACTTCCAGTATATGTAGAGTTAAGAGGTTTTGTGTGTGTGTGTGTGGGGGGGGGGGGTTAATCTTCACCTGAAGCTATTTTTCTCATTGATTTTTAGAGAGAGTGGCAGGGAGGGAGGAGGGGGAGAGAGAGATACATTGATGCGAGAGAGACACATCCATTGGTTGCCTCCCATATGCACCCCGCCTGGGGACGGGGAACCTGCAGGGGCCTTGGAAGTCGGTGGGACACCATTTGGGCAGGGTATTCTTGCACTCTGAGCACCATGAGGGCGGGCTAGACCTGCCTCCATGTGGGCCAGCTCCTCCCTTCCCACTGATTTCCGGCCCCTTCGAGGCCTGAGTGCAAGAGAAAGCCCAGAGCAAAGGCTCTCATGTGAGAGACACAGGACAGGGGACGCAACAACTGTGGGCTCAATCCCTCTTGGGGCAATTCTGTCTTTTTTTTTTTTTTTAAAGACAATCCATCACTGGAATTCCCTGCCTCCAGCTGCCGTCTCTGATAGGTCCCTATATTCTGCCTGGTTCCTGTGAACCACCACACTGGGGGTCAGGGAACTTCTCTAGTCTTTCCTCTTAGTCTCTATCCCCCTTTTCTTCTTCTTTTTTTTTTTTTTTGTAAATACATTTTTATTGATTTCACAGAGGAAGGGAGGGAGAGGGAGAGAGAGAGAGTCAGAAACATCAATGATGAGAGAGAATCATTGATCAGCTGTCCTGGCCGGGAATCAAACCACTACCTTCTGGTTCATAGGTTGATGTTCAACCATGGAGCTAGGCCGGCCTCCATCCCTCTTAAGAATCACTGTTAAGATAACACAGATGCTTGACTGTGGGTCATAGCTGACATTCCCTCTCTGCCATATTCTCTAAGCACAGGCTACTCCTCACACACTTCCCTGCCTGCTCTGCACCAGGAGGGGGCAGATTCAGGCACAGCCTCACGTCTTTGGGTCTCCCCACACAGGTGTTAAGTCACCAGCTTGTATGCAATTGAAAATAAAAATTCATTACAAATCACAAAAAGAAAAACAGTGTTTTGTTTCTTTCTGACCTATACTCTCTTGTTCCTTACTATTGAGACTTAATATCCATCATGTTTCTTAAAATAAACTATTTGGGGCAGGGCGGGGGGGGGGGGGGCGGTAAAGAGAGTCTGCTTTTAAAATCCTCAAAGGCTCTTGGGTTTTGCACTTGAGAACACTTTAAAAATAAAAGTTGGGCAAAAATTTTGAACCTAAAAGAGTGGTGACTCTACTTTCAAGTGATAAAACCGAATCATGCCCAAAGTCTCTGCAAAGGAAAAAAACTGACCAGGAGGTTCATTTTAAATACATTCTCTGAACCATTTCAGAAAGGCAGGCCATAAACTACAGCAGAAAGAGAGCTGGCAATAAATATTTTTCTTCAATTCAATTGCTCTGAAAGGGAAAGAAAAAGACTATGTTCTCTGATAAAAATGTCATTTTGAATGAATGTCATCACTGGACTGTACTCAAAGATACACTGAAATAAGTTATTTTACCTATGACTTTGAAATATCAATTAAAAAAGAAGCTCATTGAGAGGTAAACTATCCCCAAGGAAACAAGGCAATTTCAAGTTTGTTTAGTGTTTGATATATAAGATCATTAACACAATAATACACTAAATACCTTAGATTACTCTTTTAATTAAAAAAGTAATTGATAGTCCAGGAACTTAACTAAATAGGCTTAAAAGATTAACCAGTCTATCTAGAGATAACAATAAGCCATCCTGAGTCAATCAACCCTGTATGTAATTTCGGGTCAGGTTGGTAGCAACATATTAACATGGACATTATTATCTTTTAGAGAAAATGCACATGGAAAGTTTCAGACAAATACACATAAAAAAAAAAGATTATCCACACGTAGACATGAAGCTAGACAATACATTTAATCCTAAACAAAAACACAGAAAATGACTCTAAAAAAACGCTAGCCATATTGTCACCTAAGTGATGCTTTAATCAACATCTAAGTGGACTCCATTGCTTAATGTACTCACAATGGTGACTCACTTACACACAGCTCTGTGGCAATGGGAGTAATTGCCTGCCTCGGGAGAAGGCTGCTCGGGACCTCGGGAGCTGACCACAGGGATTCACGTGCACTGCTGTGCATGCTGCACTGGGCTTCACTGTCCTCATTACATATGCAGAGCCAATCGGGGAGAATTTGGAATAATTATCCATTTTTAATATATATATATATATATATATATATATATATATATATATCCTGTTTATTCCACAAACTTGTGAAACAGCTTGCAGTAAAATCCCTGCATCTTAAGATAGCTGAAAACAAAAATAGATGATCCAAAACCATATAGGAGAGTGGGAGCAATAGGAACCTACAAGAGAATGCTAGATTTGAATATTAAGTTTTTCTATGTCAGGCAAGCAAAGTAGCTTTTATAGTTCTCAGTATATGATAATATTGGAGCCTCTTGGTACCTCAGAAAAGAGAGAAAAGAGAAGCTTGTCTAATGCTCTAACCACTGAGTACACTGGCCAGGGCTACTTTAATGCTTTTATCTCTCCTTTCCTCTCTAAAGTCAATAAAATATATCTTTTAAAAAGTGTTTTAAATTATATATAATTATTTCTAAGCGAATGTATATAGGGTGGAACAAAAGTATGCTTATAGTTATGAGTACACAAAATAGAGTTTATTCTTGTATTATTAGTTACTAACTAGAGGCCCAGTCATTGAAATTCATGCAAAAGTAGGCCTGCCTTCCCCCAGCTGCTGGCACCGGCTTCCCTCTGGCACCGGGTACACAGGCTTCCCTCTCAGGCCCAGCTTTGTCCAGAAGGACATCTGGTCTAATTAGCATATTATGCTTTCATTATTATAGACTATTGCATTGTTTTCCATATAAACAGTGTAAACCTGCTTTTGCCCCACCCTGTATTATAATGTAAAAAAGTATTTTTTAATGAGAAAAAGTTGCAATAAATATTTTTAAAGCATCTTCCTAATTGTGGTGGCTGGCTTCATAATACCAGTCCTATCTCAAAACAGTGAAAATATGTCATCACCATGTTGATCAATTCAAAGTGTGAGCCAGCATCTGTTAGATATTATGTGCTTCCTTGGATTTATATAAACTGTATAAAATATATTGATAACATAATAAATTCATTTAACAAATATTTATTGTGCACCCTCTAGGTGACAACTCCTTGCTAGATACCCTATATAATAAAAGGCTAATATGCAGATCGACCAAACGGCAGAACAACTGGTCACCATGACGCGCAAATCATTGCACATCACTCCTTTGTCCCTCAGAAGAAGAAGGCACCATAGGTGGTGCAACATTAAACATAATCACTATTTCTGGGGAGAATTATAAGTGCTGAATTAATGCTTGCATGGGAGGTAGGGGTAAACATTCTCCCTTACGTGTATTGGCATTAAAACATATATCTGTGAAGAAAAAGATCCCTGAAGAATAAATCCCTGAATTAACCATTGCCTCCTACATACTGACCATTCTTTTGACAATAGCTTCCTCACCTCTGGCTTCTCCACCTGACTTTGTTTCCATATGTTCTCTCTCCTTCGCCTCAAGATTAAACTCACCATCTGAGCCGAAACCGGTTTGGCTCAGTGGTAGAGCGTTGGTCTGCGGACTGAAAGGTCCCAGGTTCGATTCCGGTCAAGGGCATGTACCTTGGCTGAGGGCACATCCCCAGTAGGGGGTGTGCAGGAGGCAGCTGGTCGATGTTTCTCTCTCATCGATGTTTCTGGCTCTCTATCCCTCTCCCTTCCTCTCTGTAAAATATCAATAAAAATATTTTTAAAAAATAAATAAATAAATAAACTCTCCATCTGAGCTTATGGTGTCACTGCCACTCTCAGATAATTGAGTTAAACGATATGAAACAAGTTTTAAAATGAACTAAAATCATTTATCCAACTTTCTTTATAAATGGCAGGGCTCCCCAGAGCCTTCAGTCACTAATGAACATGGACAGACTCCAGAAGGAAGAAAAAATGTACAGTGCTCCTAACTTATTTGGCCATAGGACTCCTGTTAGATGAAGCAGTATGTTATCCACACACATTTCATAAGCGATTGAAGGTATACATCCTTTCCCAGAGGCTTTTTGTCCATTTGTTTTTGCCTTCTGCAGAGCCCAGCATCATGGAAGATAAGGTTTCTGTCAATGGCGCATTAGTGGGGTAATTGGTTAACCGTGGTTGAGTTATCCCCCTATTTATTTAACAAATATTATCAAGCACCTACTCCGAGCTTCTTAGGCATAGAAAATAGAGTGAAACCTAAACACATCATGTCCTTGCGCTTAGAAATCTTACTTTCTTGAGGAAAGAATAACAGCAACAAAACACATATGGCAGGAGATTAAGATAATGAAAGGGAGAGGGGCAGAGAGTAAAGAGATGGCAGAGTAAGGGCTTACAGAATGGCATTTTATTTGAGGAAGTTGGAGAAGGGCACTCTGGAGAAGCATAGCTTGCTCCAAGACCTAACAAAAGGAATAAGTGAGTGGGCCCGTGGTGATCCAGGAGAGAGAGGACAGGCAGGTGAACACAGAGGCAGAGGCCCAGAGCAGAGGCGGTCTTGGGAAGTTTGAGGAGATCAGTGTGACCAGACAGGGGTCAGCAGGATGGAGCAGGGTGGGGGACAATGTCAGAGATGCCAGAACAGAATGTGTCGGGCTCCTTCAATCACTACGAAACACCGGACTCTCCTCCAAGTAAAGTAGGAAACCATGGAAGGTTCTGCACACAGAATGACCTACTCTCTGTTGTATTTGAAGAGGATTACTCTGGCTGTCATCTTTAAAATAAACTGAGGACAAGTGTAAAGACAGCACAATCATTACCAGTATGTCATAGTGGATAATGGTGCCTCAGGGAAGAAGTGGAGGCTAAGAGGTGATCAGAATACAGATAGGTGTTCAAGTAATCACAGAGCAAACCGGAGACTGAATATAGATGACTCTTCTATGGAGGTTTATTGAAAAGCAGACAGAATAATAGTCTTTCTCTTCTTCTCTCTTCCGCTCCCTCATCTCTTCTTCCCTCTTACTGCACCTAATTACAAAACTTTGCTGTTTAAGATAGCTAGTGTAACATCTTCTCTGCTGCAAAATTAGCTCAGATAAAATGAGTATTTATTTTTATTTTATTTTAGTACCAATGTTTTTTCCACCATGATTAAAGAAAAAATATTTAGAAAACCAGTCATAGAAATAATAATGATAGTTTATGATGTATAGAACTTCTATTTTTACATAACAACACATATATTAAGTTGCCTGGGCATCATCAACCTGAATCTAAAAGCAGGCAAAGAGCCCAGTTATTTCTATTTTACACATGAGAACACCAAGGCTTAGCATAATCATTAGTTCAAGTTCATATGACTTGTTAATAGCACAGAAGGACTTAAAAGTTGAGTCTCTTCTACATTTCTGAACTAAACCCACCTCATGCCTTAATTTTCCAAGTAAACTATACTTATTTTATAAAGAAGCTGAAGCAATTCCTTTACTTACTACTAAAAGAGTCTTTTTTTTAATGTTAGGGGGAATAATTCTCTTAGAAATGTTCTAGTTTAAGATATATCTAATACAATTAATAAGACCTCCAAAATATTTAATTATAATTTGTTTCCAAAGAATATTGACTAAAAATTTCTTAAACTTAAAGGTTATAGCATGATTGCAAAATCAATTAGGAACAGTGAGAGCAAAATCGATCAATTTACATTTTAAAAGCTGCTATTAGTAAATATCTACTCAATGCAATTGAAATTTCCAGATATCCAATTAAAATGTAAATGATGTTCTCTTTTTCATTATCATTATTGTATTTTGGTATGTAATTATATTAGTTTGATTTACATATCCTTCTATTATAATGTTTTCTTTAAAACATTCTGTATTTTACTATTAAGACTCAGCCAATGTGAAAGATAAAGAAACAGTATATATCTAAAGGCATCCAATCTTGTGGGACACTTAAAAATATCAAAATTGGCAAATTCAGTACCTTAAATAACATCATATATATTTAAGTTTTTTATATATATGTATATGTGGGTAGATTACATATTTTTCTTTAAAATTCTAGTTGCTATCCTAACAATGCCGTTAAAAGCAGTAAACAAAAGTCAATCATAAGGCCTGCTGGAAATTATAATAATATATTTATTGCCCATGAATATGACACGAAGTAAAAAAATATATATAATGTTACTGAAATTCATTAACAAAAACCAAATATTTATGGTCCCAGTATAATTCACTTCAAACCATTTTACAATCTGAACATTGTTCAGCTTCTTCCCAGTCCTCATGACCACCTCAGCCCAAGCTACCAATATCTCCCAGCTAGTCTCAGGTGTTCTATCCTTAACCCATCAGAGCCTATTCTTCGCCAGCATCCAGTCATTCTCCAAACAGAAATTAATTCATGTCATGTCCGACCTTTAAGGTGCCCCTTCCTTACAATCAAATACAACCAAATACAAAGTCCTCTTTGTCGTTTATGAAGCTCTCCCTACATCTTCTGTTCCTTGACTAATGCTCAGGTCTCCTTTTCGCCCCTCTCCTCATCATTCTCTATTCTCCAAGCATATCCCTCTTAGGACTCTATGCTTGCTACTCCATCTGGTGACCTGGCTGGCCCTCTCACTTCATTCACGCAGGAGAGGACTTTGTTGGCCATGCTCTAAAATGACACTCAAATAACTCTGCTCCATCGTCCCTATCCTGATCCTATGTAATAAAAGGGTAATATGGAAATTGACCCTAATGGTGGAGTGACTAGAAGGACCACTCGACCAGTCACTACAAGGTGCAGTGACCACCTCTCAGTCCCTTTCCCTGGCTGGCAGGCTCCAATTGCCCAATGGCAAATGGGGAATTGAGGGTGGGTGTCAGGGGACATGGGTGGCACCAGGCCAAGGCCCCCACCCTGAAAGTTGCCCTGCACACAGAGGGTGACCAGCAGCAGGGGCGGGGCCAGTGGCTGGCAGCCAGGGAAGATGGCCCTGATTTCAGGCCAGGCCTAGGGGCCGTACCCACACACAAATTTCCTGGGCCAGGCCTCTAGTAATATATATTAGTATTTGATATTATGCAATACTAAGTTATCTTTTTAAAATTCAACTTTATATTGAGATAATTTTAGATTCATGTACACTTGTAAAAAAAATACACAGAAGCATCCAGTGTACACTTTACCCAGTTCCCCTAATTAGTTACTATTTTGTAAAATTCTTATATAAAGCAAAACTAAAATATTGATATTAACAGATCAATCTTATTTATATTTTTCTAGTTTTAATTATGCTTATTTGTATGACTATAATTCTACATTATTTTATCACATCTGTAGGTTTGTATCAATATACTGAATAGTTCCAAGTAGGGTGTCCCTTATAAACACACTCACCTGTCTCCTCACTCTCCCAACACTTGGAACCCATTAATCTATCCTTAATTTTTTTTAATTGTCATTTAAACTATGTTTTTATAACTGGAATTATCTAGTAAATATTCTTTTAGGATTAGCTTTTTTTTACTCAGCTTAATTTTCCTGGAAATAGTTCCTTCCTTTTCATTGCTGAGCAGTGAGTATTCCAACACACACACACACACACACACACACACACACACACAAGCACGCACGCACGTGTGCTCGCGCACGCACACACACACATACACACCACTGTTCATTCACCTGTTGAAGGACACCAGGTTCCATTCCAGTTTTGGGGTATTACCGATAAAACTGACATGAACATCCATATACAGATTTTTGTGTGAAGCTTGGGTTTCCACTTCTCTGGGATAAATGCCCCAAGAGTGCAATTGCTGGACTATATAGTAAACATGCTTGTCATCGCTTTTATTATCCCTTTGCCCTCTTGGAATGGAAGTCCTAAGATACTAAGGACTTGGTTTCTTTGGTTTAGTGCTATATGCCAATGTCCAGAACAGTGCTTAGCACAGAGTCAGGTGTAAGCATATGCCTGTGGGATGACTACACCTCAAGCTGTATAGAGATGCATTCCCATGTGCACAAGTGCTACTGCTTTTATAACTGAATGTGGTGAAATGAGTCTGCATAAACTCTCCATGGAAGAGACATGGCACCTGTCCCCCAACCAGCCTGAGGTGTCACTTTGAGCCCTGAATGAAAGGGCAGTTAGGGCAGAAAACAGAAAGGCTGAGCAGCAAAAGGATGTGTGAGTCTCTAGGAAAAGCCACACAAATTTCCAGTCCCAAGAAAAACAATACAACCCACACTCATTAAATTGGCTCAGATTGCCCTGATACCCCTCATCTCATGTGCATCTCAGTTGCCTGGTGGCCACCAGCAGAAGACAGAGTAGCCTGCTTCTGAGGTGGGATCAGTAGCAGAGACAGGGAGTTTGTATTCATTCCTAAGCACCTGTGGCAACCTAGTAATAACAAGTAAGCTCTCACAAAATATGTGTTTCATCTGTGAAAAAAATATTTCCTGAGGACTTGGGAAGACTTCAGGGGAGAAGGAGGTTCTATATGGGCAAATGGTGTGGAAAATGGCAGCTAACAGCAACTGGAATTTGGAAATCAATTTTAACTTCACCACAAGCTGAGAGGCCTAGGAAATTTGGATTACACCCAACCATTTTTTTTAAAAAAATCTGTGTTTGTGGTAGCATCTCTACTCCTGGATAGATCCTTTATAAAGTCCTAGGTGAATCAGTTCTATTCATATAAGTACACCACCTTAATGAGCATAACCTTCTGGCAAAATTTGTTTAATGTATTTCTGTTCAGAGTTTACGTTTTACTGACAATCAGATTTCTTTCAATAAGTAACATGGGGGAAAGAACATCCATCTGTTATTTAAATAGCAATTTTAAAATATTTTGAGTTTGGGAATATCTGAAAATTTCGTTGCAAATATCACAAAGTCTGCATTTGAATCGTGCCTCTCTGTAAGCATCCATTCCGTGCATCTGCCAGGAGGGTGCTCTTTATGAGACTCTCGCAAAGGACGAAAACAGCCAAATAAAGATGCCATGGAACTCTGGCTACCGGGGATAGATTAGTGGATAACGTATTTTACAAACAATGCATTAATATGTTCCTCTGGCCTGATTCTTCCCATTACTTAAGGGTTCTTGCTGTGAGATAATTTGCATTCCAGGAAGCGAAGGCTGGATGATGAAACTCAATAGGGGTGTATGATTGTGCGTTTAGTCTGGGATTCCATGTGTGCAGCCTAAGCGTGGTTTCTCTTTGACTATCTCTCTGCTTATCTCCTTTATGGCATAGCGATTCCTCACAGCGTGGTTCTAGAACACTGACTCCCACTCTTGGCTGCATATTATTATCATCAGGGGAGGTTTTAAAGCTCCTAATGCCTAGACCGTACACCGGGCCAATTGAGTAAGAGTCTGTGGGGCAGGAGCCAGACATCAGTATTCTTCATTGGCCCCCAGGCGACTCTACTGCGCAGCCAAGGCTGAGAACCAGCGTTCTAGGTCGTTGGTGACAGATTCACTAGGGTACTCTTTAATAGTCAGGACCAGGTCCAAATTGAATGTGTTAAAATGGAATATCTATGAATGAGCAAGAGGAATGTGAATATGTATCTGCACTGTTTATATGTCCGTCAAGTTTAAGAACCCCCCCCTCCGCCTTATGGAGCAAGGGGGCTAACGTTCACCTGCAACAACAACAGTGAACAGGACAATTTGAAATCTCAGTCCACAGTCAGAAACCCTTTGGGGGATGGAGATGAGTCTACTTTGAAAGTTTTCTTAGAGGTCTTTAATATTAAACCCATGTAAGTTACATAGTTTGCAAAGTGTCAGTTTTAACTCAAAGTAATTCCATGCAGTTTTGAAGTTAATATTTTATGAGGGCAAATTCATCCTCTAGCGGAAAAGTGAAAATAAAGAGGCCATCGAGCTAAAATTGGAAAGAGTAATTTAAAAATAAATAAATAACTACCTATTAGAATTAAACATTTTAAGATAGGAATTCTTATAGAAAAGCATAAAACTACAAATGGAGGTTCCTATTAATTTTTTTTCCTAAAAAATACCATTAAAATTATTTTAAAGGAAGGGAAATATTAAGAGCCAGTAAGAATCACCAATAAATTAAGGAATATTAGTCCATTAGGCATATGAAAGCAGGGCAAAGGATTATTAATTCCAATTTTCATAAGCATGCTATTTCAAGAACATAACACAATGTAAAGTTCTCAGGGTTTGTTGAATTGAATTAAATTGATTTTATATGAGAAAACTGAAGCTCAGAACCATTATTAACTTGATCAAAATAGAACAGCATCAAAACTCGGGTCTAATCCAGAATTATTGCCCTAACAGCATGCTTCTTCCAGTATAATTTGGAAATGAAAGGTCGTTCTTTAAGCCAGTTGTCCTCAAGCTTGGTGCATATAGGATCATATAGATGCTTTTAACTATATCCAGGGTACTGATCAAAGATATTGATCGCATAAGGCTGAGGAGGGACCAGATTCTGTGTTTAACAAGTACCACCTCACAAATAAAACATGAAATTGCCAAATATGTAATTAATCGAATTAGCATTGCTCTTTAAAACAGAAAATCTCATTGGATAACTCTGGGGAAAGTGAAATATGTAAGAATAAAATGACATATGGCTCCCATATGTATTTGTTAAATGTATAACTCCATTAATTAACAGTATACCACTAAGACCAAAATGGGTTTACCATAGTTACTATAGTAAACGAAGAGCCAAGTTTTAGGTTAGATGTTCTTCTGGCCAAGCGTCTCAGTGGGAAAGGGGACTAGAGACCATGTTATCTTGATCTAATCTGGTAAAATGGGCCACTTTAAAGCAGTCCCTTTTTCCTCTGTGGACTTGGTGGGGACCTGGAACAGCTCCTCTTCCTCAAAGAGTAGGAACCAAGAAAATGTGCTCTTAAAAGCAATCCAAGGTTGCTGAGCTGTGTAGGTAGGGCAGAATGCTCAGAATGCCTTCCCTGGTAAGACGGGCAAAGAGTTCTGTGGATAAAGAAATGGTCCCTCACTAAGGCATTAGCTTTGTTACTGGCAACAAATATAACATGGTTACTTGTAACCAGCCCCAAATGTGTCTGCCAACAGAAAACTGGCAGCTTAAGAATGCCTTTCAAATGTCTAAACTTTAGACAATTTGTTGTTTAATTCATTCTGTAATTTGCATTTTATAATTATACCCACCCACTTATACACACATCTATATATACATACTACATGTTTCATGTTATTGTATGGCATTTTAAGAACATGCATAATTTGGTAATTCTATCTAAAACAATTATTACTCATTTTTAGTCCAATGAAATTATAACCTCATGCTATTCTCATTACCACAAAAAACTATATGTAATGGCTAAAATCCAAAACTCCAACAAAAACCTACTATTGAGAATACAGGACAACAGGAAACTCTCATTCACTGCTGATGAGTATGCAAAATGGCACAGCCACTATGGAAGGCTTAGCAGCACAATTTACAATAGCTAGGATCTGGAAACAGCCTAGGTGCCCGTCAGCACATGACTGGATCAGAAAACTATGGCACATCTACACAATGGAATACTATGCTGCCATAAAAAAAGAAGGAATTCTTATCATTTGCAGCAACCTTGATAGAATTGGAGAACATCATGCTGAGTGAAATTAGCTAGTCAATGAAAGAGAAACACCACATGACCTCACTCATTTATGGATAATAAAGAACATTACAGACTGATGAACCAAAAGATAGATATAGAGTCAGTAAAGCAACAAGCAGACTGTCAAATTACAGCAGGGAGGGTAGAGAGATCTGGGGGAAATAAGAGATCAACCAAAGGACTTGTACGCATGCATATACGTACAACCAATGGACACAAAACTCTGGGGAGGGAGGGCAGGTACTGGGACTGGGGGGGGGGCGCAATGGTAAAATATGTGCACAGATAATAATTTAATTTAAAAAAAGATCTTAAAAAGCTTCTTATAAAAATAGATGTACTCTTAGCAGTTGATCCAGCAGTAACACTCCCAGATATTTATCCAAATGAGTGGAAAACAGGTCTAACAAAATCCTGCACCTGAATGTGTGCAGCAACTTTATTCATAAATTCCTCAAATGAAAGCAACTAAATGTTCCTCAAATAGATGAACACATAAAAAAAAACTTTGGTACACCTATAAAATGAAATATTATGCAGCAGTTGTTTTTTTAAGCTATCAGTTCATAAAAAGACATGGATGAACCTTAAATGCCATTGCTAAGTGAAAACATTAGTCTGCATTGTATATATACTATATGATTCCAACTATATACTATAGTATTCCAACTATGTGACATTCTAGAAAAGACAAACTATAGAAATAGTAAAACATAAGAATAATAATCAGTGGTTGCTCAGGGGTGGGAGAAAGGATGAAAAGGTGGAGCATTTAGGTCAGTGAAACTATTCTGTATGAAGCTAGGGTAGATACATGACATTGTGTATTTTTAAAGAACCAAATAACTCTATAATATAAATAGTAAACCAAAATATTGAGTAATAATGTATTAACATTGTTTTTATCAATTATAAAAAGTATAGCATATTAATACAAGATGTTAATAATAGGGGAAACTATGTAGGAGGAGAGATACATGGTAATGCTCTGCTCAGTATTTCCATAAAACTGTTCTATTAGCGAATATTTACTATTTTTTAAAAAGCATATACTAGTGCAGATAATATTAATGCTGGCACTTAAAACTTTTTCCCTAATTTTCAGGATATTGACAAGTTAATCATTAAAATATACATATTAACTATGTGTTTGTCATGTCCGTGTATTGAAACTTAAAAATTTTTTAACTACTTACATTCCCAAAGATATTTAATTCACATTCTGTCATATAGAACTAAATTAAATAGTCCCCCCATATGTGGATGTCTGAAGAATTTTTAAAATTCTTTTCCAAAAGGAGTGTCATATTCTAGTGGTATATCTTTCATTTTCATTGATTTTCAATGAAGTTTTGATTTGCAACAACCACACTAAATATGTTGCCTATAATTACTATTCTGTAACTGAATGCAAAGTTGCTGCCTTAATGTATGAGATGATTACTTTTAGCCTTGGGCAGTATTTCTCAAACTTCAATATGCTTGGGTGTCGACTGGGAATCATTGAAGTTGGTTTAAGGTGGCCCCTGTCAACGTGCATTTCTAACAAGTTTCCAGGCATCGCTGATGCATAATCACACGTTGACTGTCAAGGTTTTAGAACATATCTGGGTATAAAACTATTACCCCTGGGGGGAAAAAACCACAAATGCCTACCAGTTCCTGCAAGGGATTAAAAGAGCAGCTTTGGTTTTCTCCTACCTCAGGGCTCCCAGGGCTTTTAAATCCTTTCAATTTCATCTCACAAGAGGAAGGCTTGATAACCTTTATACAGTACGCAAGCTACCCATTTCATCAGAATACTCTCCTCGCTGGTGTGAAACAAAGATACTCTATTTCTAGTTCAATTTCTCAACTTACATTTCTCCAATTGCAGAAAGGTCAAGTAATTAGCTCAAGGTCACTCTATCCAATAATTGTAAAGGTCAGGTGTCAAGTCCAGGTCTCTGATTCCAAAACCAGTTCTTTCCCTCCATTCTATGTTGCTTCGAATGGTGATGTACTTCAGAGAATAGGGATCAACTTGTTTAGACCACAAAATCCCAGTTCTGAATTGAATGGTAAAGCCTAGGGCTTTCCATTGAAATTCCTAACGTGGGTTGAAGGTCCTTGGGAGATCAGCTGTTGGGGGGGGGGAGGGGAGGTTCTTTGTGCTTCACAATAAGCCTTGAAATTCAACATTTTATGTGGATTAATGCGCTTAGTGAGTATGGTGCAAGCTACAAGAGAAAGATTTGGATATTCTACTGTAGAGAATGGGGACAACAATGATTGTTTTTCCAGACATGGCAGTTCTTTTGAAAGGGCTCCCATCCATCCAGCAACGTGCAGGAATCAGACACAGGTGGACAGCACCCCGCCGATGCATGTCACTAATGATGATTTGATGTCTCCAACGGGACATCTAGTCTATAAAAGCTAACTGAAACTAAAACATTTCTTCACAACATGAAGAAAACAAAGCCCAGTGGTGTGGAAAACGTTTTGTGTTGTGGTACAGGCATTAGTTGGAACGTAGATTTGGAATTTCCCAACATCTGCTTCAAGGGCCAGCCCCAATTTCTCATTGACATCAGCAGTTTAGGGTGAAGTGGCTAATAAACACGAAATATTTAAGTGACATTGGGATCTACATGTGCCTTCCAGATACTGCCTTTTTTAGGGATTCCTAGCAGTAAGAATGTGCCTCTATACTTTTATCCTCTCTCTCCTGAGGCCCTGCAGCACAGAAAAGCGGAAGTTGGTTGGATACGACCTTGGGTGCAATTCCTGCCTCTGAGCACTGTTCTAATTTCAGGGAAGAGGTAAGGGGTGGGGGGTGGGGGGTCATCTGTACGTGTGTGCTGTCTGCAGGCAGCTCTGAATTAAGGAGCTCAGTTGGGTAGCCTGACTGTCTCCTTCTGGGCACTGCTCTGACACACCTCGTAGTTTTGTTAATAAGTGAGTTAGGGATATTGTCTTCATGGGATTGAGTAAATAGCAACTAAATGAAAGGCGACCAGGATTCTTTGCTCCCAGCTCAGCTCTGTCTTTATGGGGATGTGTTGAGAGATTCATGTGTAGAGGCTGAGCAATGATGCCACCATAGGGGGAGAATCAGCCTCAGCAAGCCCGGACCGAGGCTGAGAAAAACAGTAGCTCTCAGTTCCCTCTTCAGTGATCTGAGCTCAGTGACAATCACAAATGCCGGTTGTAAGGAGCATAAACGCCTCTTGTCCTCTCACAGGCTTCACAGCAATCCCACAAGCTCCCAGGGATGGCAAGTCTTCAGAAAAGTATAGAATGCCCCCAAAGTCTCAGAGCCAGGAGACACACTATATTTTTTACTGGTGGTTGGAAATCTGGCTCCCACTGACACACCCAGCTTGGGCTTATGCATTCCTAACACCAAGGTCTTAATGACTACTATTCAGGGCTCCTGTCTCCACGAGTCCCGCCATGTGCCATGCACCCCCCTGCTCTCCTCCCTCTGACCAACATCCTACCCCCCATGAAGACGCGGCTCACAGGCTGCAGCCTCGGTAAGAGCTTCCCTTACAGGCCAGCGTGGCCACCCTGCTTGCTGATCTCCTGCAGCAGTTAGGGGCCTACGCCTCTCATTTGGCATTTATGTTGAGATTCATTTCTGAGAAGAAATCATCACAAGTGGATCTATTTTGTTTAACTTCCCGGTAAGAATGAGGATAAAGGAGAAAAGTGCAAATACCACACTTGTTGAACTTTCAAAGATTTTCATGCAAAAAAAATGCCAACATGTTAAGAAGGAGGGAATGGCTTACAGGTAGAGCAGGGGGAGGGAGGGTGTTTTACTTTCTGGGTGTCATCTCTGGACCTAGTCCACAGAATTATATTCTGAAAAAGCTTAAAGAATGTAGCTTCGGGATAAGTATAAAAGAAAGAGACAGGTACCCGTTTAATATAAAGAGCAGCATTTTGCAAGTGTGGCTGAACAATAAGGAAAAGAGCAACAAAGGACTGAGAGCCTCCCGTCCCACAGAGAGGACAGAACACAGTCCAGGAGTCCTCGCCTGGGGAGGCGGTGTATTCAGTGCGCAAGAAGCAGCCTTAGCCAACAGCCAGGGCTCTTCGCTGCTCAGAGATTCTATTATTCCACTCCAAACAAAAATGATAATGGCCGGCATACTTTGCAATCAATAACAATAAAAGCACAATGGCCATGGATAACTTACTGTGCTGACAGTGAATCCCATTAAATCCTCGGGGACATTTACAAACATAGCCTATGAATGTGTCCCCGCGATACGCTTCACTTATTTCACAGGTTCCTCCATTATGGCATGGATTAGGAATGCAGGGACCTGAAAGACAGAAGAAAAAAAATATTGCTGCATAATGCATATGCTCCAAAGTACACATTAGGTCAACGTTTTACTCTTAGCCATTTTACAGAGAAGTGTTTTGAATATTAATGGTAGAGCAAAATATATGAGCGGTGTGGGCTATGGAGCTCAATGGGCTTGTATCCTGGTTGAACCACTTCCTGACCATGTGGTCTTGAAGGATTTATTGAACCTCTCTTAGCCTCAATATCATCTTCTATTAAAAGTTGATACTAGCCGGGGCCAGTTTTGCTCAGTGGATAGAGCTTTGGCCTGCGGACTGAAGGGTCCCGCGTTCGATTCTGGTCAAAGGCATGTGCCTTGGTTGCGGGCACATCCCCAGTAGGGGGTGTGCAAGAGGTGGCTGATTGATGTTTCTCTCTCATCGATGTTTCTAACTCTCTGTCCCTCTCTCTTCCTCTCTGTGAAAAATCAATAAAATATCTTTTTTAAAAAGTTGATACTAGTAGGAATATACCTCAAAGAGTAATGATACATGTTTCTTTTAAATCATACATATAAAATACTCAGAGCAGTATCTGACACACAATACTAAGCATGCAAAAAAAATAGCACTAAGTGTAAGCTTTAAGGTCTCAGAATTATTACCTTAAAGAGATACCTTTTACATGTTTACAAACTAATACTGGATAGCATTCCTGCAGCTATGAATGCTGAAGAGCTCTGTTCCCTGCCAGGGAGAGAATACACTTGCAAATGACTATAATCATATAGGCCAAGTGATGTGGATATTGCTGGCTGCAATACTTTACAGACTATTTATTGAGAGTTGGTGGTGGGGCATACTTCTGGAGAATCATAAATTTTGCCAATCTGTAAGAAGTACCTCGTCAAAAGTTACAAATATAGAGAAAGGGCAATAGTCAATGATAAGCTTTAAGAAAGTGACTTCACTCAAGTGACTGGTATCTGTGACGGCCAATGCAATGTGGTGTCCAGTCTCCTTTGGGGAGAACCGTGTTAACACTGTGGGTGGAGAGCTGGGCCAGTCTACCCAGACCTGGAACTCCTATGAAGCACCTTCTTTATTCTGGGTGCTCCTTTGGTGTGGTTGAGGTTTTCTCAAATGTCATGATAAACTAAGGGTTTTTCTATACAATCTGCCACCTTCCTTTTCAGTCTTTAGAGGTGACAGGCTCATGGCAAATATGAGGTTAATCCTGCTTAGTTCTGCTTCCTCTCCCCTTTTGTTCATCACAATCATCTCCCAATAAATCTATGGCACCTTTAATTGTAGTCGGCTTTTTAGCAGATGCTAATTGACTCAGGGAGATTCCAGAATGGAGATTGAAGAAGGGAAAAGACAAGTGGAAGAAAGAAAAAGCTTATCCAAAGTGATGAAGAAAGGCCCAGGGAAACATGGCATACTCTAATTTTGTTTTGTTTTTTTGTTTGTTTCTTTCTTTTTTAATTGGAGAGAGTAAAATACATGTATAAGTGAAAGAGAAATCACTGAAGAGAAAGCTAAGATGTATATATCAGAAAAAGAAAGCAGGAGTATCCAAGTGTCTGATTATGTATGAAGGGTGAATTCCAGAGTTCTGCTGAATATTAAAAAGCAAATCGTTTCAGCACAGACTAGAGAAAAGACAAAAGGGTTTGGCACAAGAATGGTGATAACTTGAGACAACCGGTAGGAGCTTCAACAGGTAAGGCTGTTGGAAGTGTGCCATAGTGAATAGTACTCAAGCGAGGGTCAAGGCCGCTGAAGGACTTACAGAGAGAAAGGGAAAGTTATCCTCATCACTCTGAGCAGTGGGACAGGACATCAACAACAGGAACCACTGGGCAATGTCCTCTTGCAATGAGGCAAGACTTTCTAACTCTACTTCTTCCTCCAGCAGCTGACTTTGGCACTTGGTGTTTTTCAGTTTACAATTTTGTGAATTGTAGTGGTTGAAGGACCAAATAAAGATATGCATTGGATAGGAAACAACATGGCAGCTCTACAGTGGCCGCTGGCTGCACAGAGTAAAAAGAAATCAATGTATCTGTGATCTTTCTCCAGATTTCTCTATACCAACACATTTGCTGAAGTGGGCCGTTGTGTGCAGTGAAGTGCATGTCAATTAAACAAACCAGTGCCAGCCCACGGGGAAATGCATTGCCAATGCTTGAGACAGGAGGAAGGCACATTACCAATCATCAGTTTGTGGCAATTTGAATGGTTTTCTTCTGTTACTAAAAGATACTGATCATGCTCCATAACATCTCTCTCCTCTTCTTTCTCAGTTTCTGCTTGTTTTGTCCATTCAAACTAATTAACATGTGATGATGCCTTATAATTTACTAATTGTTTTCACATAAATCATCTCACTGATTCCGCACCCTAACTTGATGAGGTAGTTGTCATTACCATTCTCTTCTACCTTTTTAAAAAGTGAAAGTCAGAAAGACTAGATAATGTATCTCAAATAAAAACCTAGAAGTGATACATTTAGGTTGCAAACTAAGAATGTGTGATTCTAAAAGAGACCCTTCCTTAGAGAATCAGCTAATTAGGGAAAATAATAAAAATATTACTAGAGCCCTGACCAGTTTGGCTCAGTGGATACAGTATTGGCCTACGGATTGAGGGGTCCCAGGTTCAATTCCTGTCAAGGGCATGTGCCTTGGTTTTGGGAACATCCCCAGTGGGGGGTGTGCAGGAGGCAGCTGACAGATGTTTCTCTCTCCCTGATGTTTCTAACTCAGTATTCCTCTCCCTTCCTCTCTGTAAAAAACAAACAAACAAACAAAAAACACAATAAGATAAGATTAAAAGAAATATAAAAATGTTATTACAGTTTTGATTCACCATTTCATTTAAAAAAATTGATGATGTAGAACTATTTCATTAATGGGAAACATATCTGCTAACGTAAAAATAAATCTAAATACTTATAGCCAAAGAATTGCATACCTTCAAACAAATGAGGAGCCTTGGCCATCCCTACTTGCATCTTTCCATGTTGCCAATGAGAAAACAAAGCCTAATCAGAATTCAGTGATTTCCCTCTCCCCAAAAAGAGCAGTTAATACGAGGAAAATTGGGTTTAAGGAATTGAATCTCAGAGGAAAAAAGTTATTAAAACCAAAAATGATTAAGCTATTCCTGACCTCTCAAGAGAGTGATGCAATTTAGATGAGAAAGAAAATAAATATTTTCCATGTTCCCTTCCACAGAGTTCGGAGGATGAGGGAAGGAAAAAAACAAAACAAAACAAAACAAAAAAAACAAAAACCCACACACAATCACCCCTCTCACAAAACAACAGAAGAACTAATAAGGTCTCTGCCATTCTTGGGCACAGTTAAAGCTGTGACTCCAAGGCAGGTGGCTGATGGAAGTTATTCTGCAGAGGAGCAAAAATATGATCCTGGGATGGATGGTTCTCTTTACTCAAGCCTGCTGCATCTGTGGAAAGCAGAACGTAGCTAGGAGCTGAGGATGAGCTAGTGGGCCTGGACAATAAGGGAAGAACATAGGAGTGAGAAGCAAAGCCCAGGAGAGAAGACCCCAGAGGCGGAGCTGGAAGGAGACTTCAGGAAGAGAGGGGATCCAGCAGTGAGCTGTGAGGTGTAATATGTCAGGAAAAGTAGCTAGTAAGCAATTGCGATGCCTACAGTTCAAGTTGACATGGTTCACACAGATCTTATGTGAACTCTCTCTGCTGGGATATGCACTCAAATCTGCTAGACACAGACCTGTGTCTGGTGTTTGGGGAAACCAAGGGGCAGGGGGAGGGCTGTGCTATTCCTCTGGCTCATCCCGGGAGAAGGAAATAAGTGTTACAGCATACGAAGCCAAGGGAGCAAGAATTCATTGGGTACAGGAGCCTGAAGACGGAGCTGACAGAGGTGTTTAAAGTCCTAGACACGCTAGGGATTTCCTGAGGACAAAGGGGAAGCCTGCCCAGCAATCGGGGCACTGCCTCTGGGATCCCCAGAAAGCACGAGTTAGAGAGTTGGAGCTCATTTTATTTATTCCCCACAGGACATCATGATTTCAGCTGACATCTGGGTCTCAGAAAAGATTACCTATGACAGAGGTTGTGACTGCTGTATTTCTCCTGTCCCAAGAAATTCAGTGATTTTCATTAAAGGGTGAGGATGAGGGAAGGCAAATGGGAAAACACTTTAATGTCTGGAGTGCCTTGTATGCTAGGCAACATGAAATGTACATTTTCATATATATATTTTAGAGAAAAGAAAACAGCCTTGCTCAGGAGGTTAAGTAACATGTCTAACTGGAAAATCCAAGATTTTAACACAATCTGCCTGACTGCAAATCTACATTCTTTCCAATTAAGCCACACTTCCTGCCATGTTGAAAATCTGCGTATTTATGTATATGTTAGTCTGGACAGATGCACAGAATCAACATGAATTCACTAAACACATTCCTATAAATAATGCAGGACTCTGAAGCCTTCCTAAATGGAACTGTTTCTGAGGATTTCCAGCAAGGGTCAGGGCGTATTTTACGTTATAAATACAGATAGGCTCTGCTGTGCTAACAGTAGGTACCCTAGCTCAGCTATGTTTAAAAACAATTGTCAAAAGTATTTCCCAATACTATTTTGTCATAATGTATTTTATACTCATAGATTGTTGCTTATACCTTGAAAATAAGAAATAAATGGGCCCTGCCCAACATGAAGGCTATTTTTTTCTTTTTTCTTCTTCTTTTTGTCCCTCACCATTAAATAGTAGACTGATAGATTTTTTTTTTTTGTGTGTGTGTGTGTGTACTGTTTTGGAGTATTCAGGACAGAGTGTCAGAATGGTTGCAGGTCACTTTTACCATTAGACCAGCCATGGGCAAACTATGGCCCCACGGGCCGCATTCAGCCCGTTAGGCTGTTCTATCTGGCCCACGGAGCCGAAAGAGCAGAGGGTTCTCTTGCTCTCCCCTCCGCTCCTTCACCAGCAGCCCAAAATGAGAGTGCCAGCATGGTCAGGTTACTTTTGTTCCGGCCCTCCGGTCCAGTTTAATAACCCATTGTGGCCCTCAAGTCAAAAAGTTTGCCCACCCCTGCATTGGACCATAGTTCTCTGTAGTAAGAGTCATGGTCAGCACATAGTAGGTACATGCTATTTGTTGAATAAGCAAAGGTAAGGCAATAAAAAATTACAGCCGCTAATCCGAATGGAGGTTACTCCATAACATATGTAGCCCAAAGTCTCAACTCACAAACTGTTTTATTTTTTAATGTTAAATGGAAACTTTTAAAACTTGTAACAGTTGTCACGTTTCTTTCTCCAAGTGGTAAGTGGGCTAGTCATATGATAATTACAGATCTTAGGAAACTCTTGTTTGTTTTTGTGTTTTCCCCATCCAATATTCATCTCTCTTTTGATATGGAAAGTATTGCTTTCAGGTCTGGGTTCACTAATACATACTAACCATCAGCTTTAGCTTGTACTGTGTACTGCTGCATGTTCTATGAGGACAGTAGAGAAACTGCCCCTGATCCTGTTGGACAAAGATGTTGTTGTTTTTTTTTTATTATTCTTTCTATTTTCTGGTTAAATATCACTTATTCATTATGCACCTATTATGGGCTGAACACTCTGCTAGTAAATTATTATTGTGCAAAATAATTTAAATGGAATGAAATTATTAGCAGCTGGAAGAGTAAGCTCACAACAAAAGAACATATTTAGTTATCCAGTTTGTGTACCTCGTTTTTAAAGGTAATTTAAATGGCAATCCTTTACTGTGAATATACAATGCTCAGAATTAATATATTTTTTGTCTATGTGATGGTTTCTGGAAATTTAGTTATAGAATTTCCTTAGTTAAGGGTATTAGCAACTGTTTGTAATATGGCTGCATTCTTAACTTTTGTGACAAAACTTTGTTATATTTGGGGCAGCGCATGTATATCAAACTTATATATAATTTTGAAAATAATTTAATAGAAGAGCAACATTTTATAAAAAAGTTTTATCTAACCACTCAGAGCTTATAGAAACAAGACAGACAAGAGCAATCTCAAATGCTTTCTATTTCAAAAATAAAAGTCTGTGGGGGGTTTTTTGTTTGTTGCTTTGGGGTGTGTTTTTTTTGGTGTTTCAGTTATAAAAAAGAAATCTACAGAGTGTTGATCATGAGCTTCAGTTCTAATTAGTATTCATAAAAGTCCAATTATCTGATTAGACAACAACACTTGGTAATATCACTCTTAACAGTGAAAGTGTAAGTGGACTTTCAAGATACAAGAGGCTTCAGGGAGTTTCAAAATCGATAATGCTGTAATACTTTTGTAGGTAATCTTTAAGTAGCTCCTCACACAATGGGGACAGCATGTGATCAATATTAATGAACAACTGAATTCGACAGCATGCTTTCTAGGCATTTTTATGCAAGATCATATAAGTATGTCAACAAGATGAATTGCTCACCAAAGCAATAGATCTATATGTTTGCTCCTTTTCTTCATCCCCTCTCACAATTCCAAAAGTAGAGAATTGAACTTATTCCCTTATGTATAACATGGTTAGCTTTTCACATATTTAGAGACTGTGTCCCAAATCATGAATTCTTTATAGTGTGTAAACAGATTATTAGGAAGTAAATAGGTTAAGACTCTCCTGTGATTATGTGTACACAGACTTGGTCAATTTTACAAATTGTGCCACGAAACATTGGCTTTAGATATTAAAAATAAATGCACATTATTATACGATAGCATGTCAATGAGGGAATAGCAATAGCTAACATTACAATGAAATAAAAATAGTTATGAATCAAAAATTCACTCCAAATACTATTCTTAAAGTTACATTCAAGTTCTTATAGTTTGGTTTTGCATTTAATAAGTTTTACACAGTTGGGCTGTTTCCATTTTGAACCATTGCCACTCAAATTTAAAACCAGTTGGAAACAAAGGAATTATTTTAGGAATATATAATATATTCTAAACAGGTTTTACACTAGTCCTTCCTCTTCCTTCTTCTCTTCCTCCTCCTTCCTATTCCTCCTTCTCCCTTTAAAATGAAAAGGGCAAATTTAGCCATTTGAAGGAGAAACGTGTTTATGGGTGATATATAACTTGAAGACATTATATAGATTATTTCTATGCATACATGTAATCATTTCAGTCACAATAAATGGTAGGCTTTTTTTACTCAATAAGTAAATGTATTATTAAACATTGGTATAACTTTAAAAAATAGCAAAAGGAACTATTATTTTATGAAGTGACAAGTATTGTAGCTACAGCTATGTCTTAATATGGGGCACAGTCTCCCATCCTCTGCCATATCTATTCATCCAGCACCTCAGCACAAAACAAGCTTCCTACACCACCCCACGCACAATGGAGATGTTTAGCTCTGAATGTCTTTATTATCCAAATAGCAATCTGCCTCATGACTCTGTAGTTACAGTGCATATACATTTTTAATCCTCCAAAACATGCTGGGTATTTTGGGTACCTTTTAGCCAATATTTGCTAATTGTGGGACATTATTGTTAACAGAGCAATAGGTGGTGAACAGAAAGCAAAAGGCAATCTTGCTCTTTGATTTTTTCCCCCTAAGACAAAGGAAACTAAATCTGACATAATGTGCCAATGAATATTAAGGATAGCATCAGAGGCTTTGTGGGAATTAATAAATGTCATATGAAGTTGAGTAATTAATTATGATTTCAGTCACAATAAATGGCATGTTTAGTAATTAGTAATGTAAGCCCACATTCATCTTGAAAGCTTGGGCCAATGGGCTAAACACTCGCAAAATTTAAGAGAAACATGGATATCAAAAGTACAAGTTATCATGGTAATCAGTGTCATATCTTTATTTTTGCAGATGGTCATTAAAATAAGAGTAATGACTTCCCTGTGAAAATTCCTGAGAGACATCAGAAACCATGAATACAACCCAAGCTAAATGATAAAACTTACATTCAATATTTTTTTTTGTCAGTCTAAGAAAACATCTCTTTCTGCCTCTGGTAATTATAGAAAACCAACTCTGGTTACCTGTATAACTATTTATCTCTAACTCCTCAGAAAGCCCTATTTAATCAGGGAGCTGTTTGCAAACAGAACTCTCTGCAAATCACTTGTTTGAGAGGAGCAACTGTCAGAACTCTTATGCCATGGGTGGCAAAATGCTATTCAAGCTTGAGAATACACATCAGCAGGTGGTACAATGAGATACAATATTCAAGCTTGCCATTAGCACCATGGATTGTTTCTTCTTCTACCTATCAGCAGGGTGGGGCATAGATGAAAGACAGATCAGAGACTAGTGTTTTGTTTTCTATGGATATTGCAATAGGCAAGTATCTGAACCTAAGTTTCAGGAGCAACAAGCAATTTTACTGTTTCACATGGTGTCCCTTAATAGCTACGGAATTTGCATGTTCTTCATCAGTCTCCCTCTGACAGTCCTTCAACTTTTACAGGCTCCCACTGAACTTGCCTCCTTTGTTCCCTGATGAGAGCATACACTCTGTGTGCACAGGAACCCCGCCTCCTCATTTTTATACCCCTAGAGACCAGGATGAGTTCCAGTGTTAGAAACTTTGATGTTGCTTTACAACTCTATGATGATTGACTGAAACATATTATTAATTTTAGGAATACCAGCATATAATAATAATTTTTAAAAACCTAATCACAATATATAACAAAAAACCTAGTTTTTGTTTCCAATCTGTAGCCTTTCTCTTCCACATATAGCAGGTTTCATTGATCCAATTTTAAGCCTGGGGCTAAATTCAATGTTCTTTGCTGAATAGTCTGGCAATTTGTAAAATAGTAGACTGGAGGTAAACTTATAATTACCATATTTGCCAGCGTATAAGACGACCCTTTGGCCCTGAAAAATATGCCTCCAAGTGGGGGGTAGTCTTATACGGCGAGTATACAACAAACTCTGTATTTTTAGTGGAAATGTTAGGGGGTCGTCTTATACGCCTGCAAATACGTATTTTTCAGGGCCAAAAAATCGTCTTATACGCTGGCAAATACGGTATCAATAGGTGTTAAAAGTAGGAGCAACATTTCTACAAAACTAAAGCTCTTTCTCTTGAAGTTTAGAGTCGTGGTTTTGATTCTGAAGGCAGTGACAGAAGGTGGGGGAGAGGTGTGCTATTTTTACTTTGGGATCTGCCCTGTGTGCCTGCCATCTCAATCACGGAGCAGTGATGTCCCTCTAGAAGATGCTCCAGCTGTGCTCAGATGGTCAGAGTGCCGACCCAGACTTCACAGCTGAGAACAGGGAAGCACAGCTGGACAGCCCAGTTACTGTTTGGAATAACCCCTCAGATCACGCATGTGGCATCTTTGCGGCAGACTTGAGAAAGCATAAAACAAAGCAGGCGTGGATTCTAGCCAGCAGGCCATCTGTTCCCTCACCCACTGTGATAATTCAGTCATGTAGAATTTTGTTAAGTGAGCATTAAGTAATGACCATGTCAAACAGAGTACATAATGAATGCTTCTTAATCATCGATGAAAGCTTAGGGGATGCTTGCCTGAACACAGAACAGGTCACCAACACAAACCAATAATTTAAAGAGAGAAGAAAAATAAAGTTGATGTGAAAGAGCAACAATTGATTTCTTTTCCATTTTTACTTTTGATCATTTTCAGCTTTGTCAAATAGAAAATGTAGGTCTCATAAGGAAGCTAGCCAATATCATGGTTTCTACACTATCCCATGATGCACGTATCAATTTATATTGACAAAGTAAGAAATAATTTTAAAACTAAAGAAATAGGTGGGGGCTTTATCATCTTAACCTGAATTGCAACACTGAAGATTATAGCCATTATCATCAAGCTTTCCTAAATAATTCCCCAGAATAACACTAAGTAGTACAGGTAGATCAAAATATTGTGTTTTTGTTTTGTTTTGAATATATTTTATTGTGTGTGTGTGTGTGTTTTTTACAGAGAGGAAAGGAGAGGGATAGAGAGTTAGAAACATGGATGAGAGAGAAACATCGATCAGCTTCCCCCTGCACACCCCCCTACTGGGGATGTGCCCACAACCCAAGGTACATGCCCTTGACTGGAATCAAACCCAAGGCTGACACTCTATTCATTGAACCAAACTGGTTAGGGCTGTGTTTTTTTTTTTTTTTTTAAAGATCATTTGAATTATCCTATTCTATGAAAGCAGCAGCTTTTCCATCATAAACAATAAATAAGTGCTAAACTTTTTAGTCCCCTGAGTAGATAAGTAATGATATACTCAATAAACTCTATTACTGAGACAGTCTCCAACAGCCTGGAATTCCAAAGTTCATGAATGTGGACTAATCTTATATGGCCAAAGTTACACTGTTTACAAAAATGAACCAAAAATGGTTCACCTGAAAAGTTATCATTATTCAACCTAAAGAAGAAAATGTCTATTCTTTGGATTCTACTCATATTGTTCCCCATTGCAGGATGCCTTTCTTAACCCCACTGTCTCTTCCAAATCTCCCTTCTTTCCAAGACTACTTCAAGTTTCACATCCTCCATTAATTTTTCCCCATCACTTATTTTTATTTCCTTCAACAATTTCCTATGTTCTCTAACACAGTCACTGCTCATTCATTCATTCATTCACTCACTCACACAATCATTCATTTCACATCTCAAGCTCCTATTGCAAACACAGTGGTAAGTATACTAGCATTATAATAGTAAGCAAAGCAGATATGTTTTCTGCTATCATGTACCTCAGACACATAACTTCAATCACATAACTTCAGTCAAGTGGAAGGACTGACAATAAGCAAATACTCACATACAGAAATGCAACTGTTTAATGTATCAAGTATCCTGAAAACTTATTAAGAGGAGGTTCCATAAGAAAGTTATGAGTAAGGTAGGAGATAAAAAACCAGGAAGAGCTAAGGCAAAAAGTAAATGAGTTTTATACCCATCAGTCTGTGGAAAGAAAATTAGGACATGAAGCAAAGACCTTCATCAAGGCCAGCAAAGCTGGAGTAGATAGCAAAGATGGAGATGGACTGGTACCAGAATTGGTAGATGACCACAGGTCCTTGCAAAGAAAAAAAATGGCTTTATGGCATATAAGGTGGGGCAAAAGCACATTTATAATTGTTCATATAGAAATAATGCAACCATTAATAGATTATAATTAAAAATAAACTCTGTTTTGGGTACTCACAACTATAAACCTACTTTTCCCCCACCCTGTATACTGATATGTTTAAGGAATAGGATACCAGGGCTGGAATTTCAATTTTAAAGACCCTCCTATGTGATGTACAGACAATATTAGGAAAAGGGTGTGCATAGGTGGTCGGTTGAGTGGTGTCACTCTCACTCAGGGGAAGCATGATAGGAAGCCTGGATTAGAGTGGTGGGCTGGAAGACACTAAGAGAAGTAGACAGAATTGAGAAATAAAGTTCAAGAAAAACTCTGAAGTTTCCAGATTTTACATCTTAATGGATGAATGTTGGTGCCATTCCCTAAGACAAAAATACTGGCAGAGGTTCTGAATTGGAAGTGAAGATCATGAATCAGGTTTTGAATATATTATTCAAGAGGAAGTATTAAGAAGGCAGAAAAGAATTTGGCTTCAATGTATACATGTAGTCACCTTGGGTATAGGTGAAACTTAAGGGGTATGGAGGTAGTCACCTATTGAAAGATAGCCGATGATACAGAGAATCCAAAACTAAGACTCAATATATGCCATCATTTAATGGCCATATGAAAAATGCAATGGTCCAGAGAAAGCAGCAGCTAAAGTGGTTGGGAGGGGGAGGAGGAATTTAGCAGGAAAGTAAAATAATTGTAGCATTTAGCATATTGCTTTGTATTATTAACGAACTGTTTAACATGCATATATTTTTTATCATTCTGAATAGACTTCAAGATACCCGAAACATGGAATTTCTGTTTTATATTACCTTTATAATTCACCCTGTGTTTATATACTTCCTCGTACACAATAAATGCTGGCCAGGTGAATGGAAAATGATCATAATTTCATGGGCTGAATATACTTTCAATGTAGATTAGGGAAGTGTTCTTCTTTAATTGACATTATTTTATCTCAAAAGGACATTGTGGTGGATCCCTTTGCTTTATCTACACACTCACTTTCATATATCTAAAGGAAAAGCCAAGTTGGAGAAACTGCCAATACTTTTTGCTTCCAAAAGAAGGCTTATATGGCCAACGGAATAACAAATTGTTTAGCAACCTCAATTCCTTTGAAATCTATGAGGGAAAAAGAAAGAAAGAAAAAACAGAGAAAATAAGAGATATGAAAATGAAAAAAAATATATAAAATGTAATGAGAAAATATACATGTTTCAGATTTACTTGAAGTCTTTTGTATGTTTTTTTTTTCCCCATGATGTGTCTCTGGTGCTATTCTCCATGGTTCACTGTCATAATACTAACCTTAGAAGTCTTTATGTTTAAGCATATATCACAAAATGGTTCCTGTATGAACATTCTAACTAGGGATACACAATATGTCAGTGAAAATAACAAAAAGCCATTTAGAAATAATAACATCCCTTTTTATATAAAGTGCTTGTCTGGATGCTCTTTAGTAGACAAGAAAATGTAGTAGATAGTTAAATATTTGAAAAATCACAAAATCCACTTAAAATGTGTTTAACAATTTTTTTTATCACTGCAAACCCAATTAAAAATGTTGAGCTATCAAATACAATTCACTTTCTAACCCATGAGAGAAAATATTTAATTCATGCAGCACAGATTTGCATTACTAAAAAACCTTTATTCCTACTTTTCCAGCATTATGCATTTCAATTTGTAAATTCCATGTTACATTAATCACATGAATATAGATGGGCAATTTTTAGTTACAAAGCTCTGTAATCAGTGTATTCCCTGGAAAGGAAATAGTGGCAAAATTGGTGGTGAACTTTATTAAAGATTGACTATATAGTTCATAAAAAGGCAAGGTTTACTTCACAAAAGTCATTAGACCTTTAAGTTTTCCTCCACTTGGTGAAAATAATTTTACAAAATAAATATTATACTTTAATGGTACTGTCTTAGAACTTTGACTGACACTGTATGTAAAGCTACATAGACTGTGGTCATACAGTTATTTTAAAAAAGTGGCAATAATCCAGGTTCTACTGCACTGTGATTTAATATTTGTAGTATCACCATGATCCAAATAAAGAATGCTGATTAAAGTGATCAAGACTAGAAAGCTCACATCGTCGGTACAAGATGCCTCAGCTTATTTCGACTGTTACCCTTTCTTATTTCTAACACAATTTCCATTAGATGAAATGTTATCATGCAGGGAAATAATATTCAGTAGAGGAGTCTTAAGTTCATAAATGAACACTTTATATAATTAATTAGAGAAGTTACTACCAACATGCTATTTAAATACAGGTTGACATTTAACTACAGTAGATCATTCTTTAAGATCCAGCTTATTAACTATAAAATATTTTTAGAGTAACCAATAATTTACTACGAGTGATAGAGTGTGTGGCTGTCACTTGGTCAATACAGCACAGCTTTTAGTGTGATTTTTTTTCTGCAAAAAGCCTTTTAAAATAAATTATGCTTCTAAGTGAAGTAGGTCAAAGACAATAAAATAAAAAAAAGATTTATGATTGGTTATTTAGAGCTAAAAATTCAGTTGTAAATGTTTAGACATTGTAATTTCCAAAGAAACAGCTGAACAATGTCCTCACAGCATTGTATAAGACACAGTGGTAATTTGAAAGTGTTGATTTCTGATGAAAGGTTGTCAAACAACTAACTTCTTTCTAATTTGGTTATTCAAGAATAACCATATTGTTCAAGATTAAATATCTTCCTGATGTGGTTTACCCCCATAACTATAGTAGGAATTTTATTACAATTGCTTTGATACTTTTCTGGATAAAATAATTTTACAATACTTTATGGCCATAGAACTTGAAGACTCCGAATTTTCTTTGATATATGTGCTAGAGGGGAACTGAAACTTTTAAGGAAAATCACAGCTCTTTCCTCAGGAGCTACCTTCATCCATCTCTGGGCTAGAAAGTGCAGTCTTTGATTCAGACACTTGTGATCATCAGGCCTCTCAATTTTCCTACCTCTGTCTAGGCTGTCCCTTGGAGCATAAGCAAGAATAAAAGAGTATTAGCAAGAAAGTAACATTTTATTCAAGACTACGTTATTCAAGATTACTGATGTCTTGTTTGCTCACCACTTAAAATCATCCACCGTAAGTACTGTACTTATAGAGATATTGTGTTAAGACGAATGAGTTGTTTGGGAAGATGATGAGCATATCATGAAATTCGTGGGTCATGGCTTGGGGTCCCTTCCTTTACAAGAGGAAGGTGAGCAGCAAAAATGTGGAGCTGACCAGACAAGCAGAGCTGAATGAGAACACGGACTAGTGAAGAGCACCAGCCAGACAAGATTCCAGTTCAGCAGTTACCAAAGATATTACAGTTTCCAAAAAGGAATGAGATTGCTGGGCTGTAAGATTTCCAAAACAAGTAATTCCCAACAGTGTCCTTGCTTGATGGAGAGAGTCAGACCTCTGTGTAAAGAGCAAATTGCAACAAGAGTTAATTTGGCTTCTGAGGAAGTCTTTGTTCTGGTGGGTAGTGCTGAGATGGCCCAGGGTCTTTTATAAACAGCCACAACCCTTAAGATAGATATCATGCAGGCCTGTGGTATAGTGTGCAAAACATTTAAACACAGACTTCACCCAGATTTCATCTTGGTCTGAATACTTTATTATTTTTTCTTTGTTCTGTTTTCCTTTCCCAGTCGCATGCAACCAGAACAATCCCTCTTCCGCATCCTTTCTAACAATTTTTGGAAGAGACGAGAAATCCTTATATTGCACAATAATGAATGTTCAAACATCAGTGAACTAAACGTATTAGGCTCCAAAATGGGATCATACAGCCCAAAGTGAGAACTGCTTAGAGAGGTGGGGCTTGTTTGTTTGTTCGCCTGGCAAGGTTTGCTAATGAACTTGATCTCTTACACTTGGATAAATGTCTTCTATCTCCAGAAAGCATGAGATTTGCAATGGGGGAATTAAACAGTGGGTTAGATTTCAGTGCAAGAAAGAAAATCACGGTGACCGAGATAGAGGAGCACGTCTTGGAATGAGTGTACCAATGGAGAGAAAATAAATGTAAAAGGTTCAGCTTTCTGTTTTCCCCCCTCTCCTTAATTTGAAGAACAGCCCTTTCAGCATCAAGTTTAGTTTTTATTTGTTGTGTCATTTTTACTTCTCCTTGGCAGCCTCAAATCTCCAGTAAACTTTTTGCCACAGGAAGCTTTTGTGACATTGGGATTGAGGTACTTTAGTTGCTCGCAGTAAAAGGAAATGCAAGCATCCTCTTAGCACACCTCCGCTGAGCTGATAGTTCCATTAGCGGGAACATGTGGAAGAGCCTTGGAAATTTATCCTCTGACCAACTACAAAATGAACAGGGGCCGATAGCCAAGCTGAGGGCAACTAAAGCACAGGTTGTTGTCGTGACAGAAAAACAAGCCCCTTTAAAGTCTATGGCGTACACCAATGGAGAGAAACTAATGCACAGGGTTCAACTTTCTGTTGTTTTTTTCCTCTGACTGTAAAGAACAGTTGTGTTAAAATCAAGTTTATTTTTTTACTTGTTGTGTTATTTTTGTTTGGGGGTTTCTAATAGAATATTGGTACAATCCTCTCAGAAGCCTGAAAGATTAGGAAAAGCCAAGTGATTACAATCAGGATTACACTCAGGGATTACTTTTCTTGAATGAGATTATTTATAATATGAATTATAAATGTTGCATGATGTATATCTGAGGTTAAAGATGCCTCTGTAAAATCACTCTTAAAATTAAAAGGCAGAGTGTTAATCATTCCATCTAGTGAGTTCAAATTTTCTCAGGGATTAATCATGATTATAAAGATCGCGATTATAAAGTAATGATTTGTATTTGTTTTCAAAAAAACAAACTGGTCATAAAAAATTCACTAATATTTATAAGTAAGCAAAAAAAATAAGGCATTCTTTCTCTCCAGTTGTTATAAAAAGTCATTTCAAAACAAGAATCATAGCTATCTTATCTATATAAATATTTTATGAGATTTAAGATTTAGAATATTTTAGTGAGATATCCAAATTATTAAGCTTGCTACACAACTTTTGTGATATATTATACTTATCTTACCAAAACCAGTGGTTAGTCATATAATTATTATAATAGAACTCAAGCTGATTTTAAAAGAGACAAAAATAAAATTCTTAAGTCCAAATTAGGCCAATGTAGTGACAGGCATTCCTATTTATTTACACATTGATAGTAAGAAAACTACTTCTTTTGAAAGTGTTGGGATAATGGGAAAGAAACTGAAAATACTTTGTTATATGGATAAAAACAGTGACAACTCTTGCAGTTTCCATGACTTCGACTAAAATTCTTCTTCACAGGAAAACCTAAGATTATTTATCAAGCATAATGTACTCAGATATGAAGTGAGGTAAACTTGGATATTGTATAACATTTAAAATATATACATATTTGTTTGACTCTGTTGATTGGAGCATCATCCCATGCACCAAACGAGAGAAAACTCAATCTGGGTCAGGACACATGCCTAGATTTTGAAGACACTCAACTGCTAGCTATAATGTGCACTGACCACCAAGAGGCAGGCAGTTGACCAGTCAACCAGTTGCAATGATGTGCACTGACCACCAGAGGGAAGACACTCTGACTGGTAGGTTAGCTTCCTGCTGGGGTCCAGCCAATTAGGATGAAGAAAAACTGACCAGACATGCCCTGGAACTGTCCTGCAGTTCCTCCCTGGCTGGCTAAAATCCTGCATCCCTCCCAGGCCCCAATTGTGCACAGTGGGGTTCCTTGGCCTGGCTTATACCCTCTCACAATCCAGGAGAGACAGTTTTGACCCAATCCTGCAGGCCAGGCTGAGGGACCTCACTAGTGGCATGAAATGAATTCATGCACCGGGACTCTCGTGTGTGTGTGTGTGTGTGTGTGTGTGTGTGTGTGTGTGTGTGTGTTTATTTATGTATATATATATTTGTTTGGGTACTGAATAAAATTAATTGTTTGTATCTTAAAACTCAAAGAAATAATCTGGAATATGAACACTAATTCCCAAATATATACCACTTGAGTCTGGTGTTGAAATCAGCTGAACAATTGGTTTATAATCAATTTCTCTCCTTTTATCAGGGGTATGATCCAAGGGAAAGAAAGGAAGGTAGATGTTTCCATGCTTTGTAAACATACTGGTAACTAAATCTGCTAGCAAACATTTGCTTAGGAGGAGGAATCTTATCTGTGAATATTTTTTAGCAGGATGTCTCTAGTTTCTGATTGTTTTTGCTAAACATATCTACAATGCGTGAATTTATAAAGTCTAGCACTATGGCAAATGCCATATAAGCCGTACAACTACATAAAGATAAAGTTATCTGAATATTTCCGCTACACGTGGTAATCCATGTACCATTCTTAGAAACCTCATCTCTTTTTCTGGGTCAGAGAGCATGTATCCAATGCAGGAAAGAGAGACCTGGTTATATTCTCAAAATCCTAAATCTCCCCTGGTTTCACCCGTGCCTCTTTGACTACCTGTATTCGGGAAATCATTAATAAGCTTTGATATTGGATAAGATATCTGATTTGTATAAGGCTGATTTGACAATCCAGGCTTTAAATTAGCTTAACCTTACATAGTCAGCCTTTTTAAAATGTTGTATAAACTAAAAATAAAATGCCTGAAATAGTCCTAAGTCCCAAAAGTTGAAGAATGAATGGTTAAGCAACCTTTAATATAGCTATGAAGTAGACTAGGATACTGCCAATTAAATTAAAAAATATGAAAGCAATTTAGTTCATGCAACAATCTGCAAGAAATTCTATTGAATGCGAAATGAAAGTGCACAGTTCATACTACAATTATGTAAAATGTGGTGTACAAATGACAGGCACTAGAAAAGTAAATGGAATTTCTTAATAATAGAATGATGACGGCGAGATTTTATTGTAAAGAGTCTGAGGAAGAGGATGTCAACGTAGGCAAGAGAACCAGCATGGAAGTCCTTATAATTGTCAAAATAGAGTCATTATGATTTCACATATATTCCAGTTCTCCCCACAGACACATGGCAGGATTGCACTTCTCTGTTTTTTTTCAAGTTATTATTGGTCATGTGAATTTCTTTGGCCAACAGGATAAGAAGCGATATGCATCCCTTCTGATATATGTTTTAAGATTTAATGAGTGATTTGCCATGTTTGTTTCATACTGCCTTGGTGACTATGGAAGCAACTGTTGAAATATAGCCTTTGTTAGCCGGGTCCCTACTTGTCTGCAATGAGAAGAGATAGATCCCTTGTTCACCTCTGCAGTGCATTAAGTCACTGATATTTAGATGGGGCTTGGTCCTCAGGCATAACTAAGTTCATCTTAACTAACTGAGCAAGAAAAGGGTAATGGGAGTCCGATGCCATCATGGGGTGACATTTTTAAAACTATAATGAGCTAAGAAAAGTTTGTGCAAACACAAAACTTTTTTACTATTACAGAATGCCAGTTGGGCACACACAATAGGAATGGGCTTAACAGTATTTCAGAGTGAGAAGCAAATGAAGCAAATTGTAGAAGGTAATGCTGAAGAAGAGAGTGAACTAAAGGTGACTTGTATGTCTTATGCCTGACAGAGAAATGGGCAATGCCACAGGGAGTGAGATTACATAAGGGCAGAGGGGAAAGAAAGTTAAGAATATTGCTTTTTACACCTAGGCCATTAACTCTGTGTGTAGTCGATGCCAGGACATGGGAATCTGAAATTCAGGAGAGAGGCCAGGACTAGAGGAAAGAGGGAGAATAGAAATCAGCCTCACATACACTTTAAACTGGGTCTTTTACATATAACCTCTGAATAATAATCACAATGTCACCGTTTCATCAAGAGAACTGAATTACAAAGAGGTTTACTTACCCAGATTTGGGAGTAGTAGCCATAAAGCAATTAGAAGAAGGTGGGCATATTATAGAAGAGAGGGTCAAGGAGATCATAAAACTATATACAAGAGAAAGGCAAAGGAAGCAGAACACAAAATAGGAAGAGACATTTTTAAAGCTAATGGAGAACAGCCTCAAAGAGGTCAAGGGGGAAATATCAAGAAGTAATGGATCTGGAGAGAACACTAACTAGATTCATCATCTCAGAATTTTACCTCTGTTTAACTTGTGAGGTGCAAACTGTGAAAAACACTCAGCTTTTAATATATTAATATTCTGAAGAACATTAAGCTGAACAAATCTCAAAGATGGGATATTTTATGAGCATCACATCTCATGTTTGCCTGAATTAGAATCTAGGGGGTTAAATAAAGGCTACTACCAGGAATACTTTTCATTTCTTCAGATAAAAACGTCTAGTAAAGATGACCCAGCAGATGTTGAATGAAGCACTTAACTGGCCTATATCATATAGGTAAATTAATTTCACAAACTGCTCTCAAAAGAAATTTGAATCTCAGTGCTGATTTTGATGTGTCAATAGCACATGTTTCTGCGGGGGTTATAATACTTAATGAGATGCAAGGGAACCTCTGAATGGGACATATATTCAAAGTGATCTTCAGGGAAATCCTAAATGAGAATGCACTCTAAAAATTTAAAAATTTAATTGATAGGTCACACAGGTGAGAAACTATTATAAAATCTATAATATAATGGAAGTTTTCCCCTCACAAGCACCAAGTAAAAACTTTAGGTCAAGGGCTCATCACATTTCTAGACTTATAGCAAGTCTATAAAAAATGTCAACATTTCTCTAAGGAAGAAAAAGCTACTCTTTATATATAATTAAGAAGAAAATAATTGAATTTCAATATTCACTATTTCCAAAAAAAGGCAGGATTTGGAGTAATGAAATTGCTAATATATATATATATATATATATATATATATATATATATATTTTTTTTTTAGATTGCTATATGCTTTTGCCAATTCCTGAGCCATAATCAACAATTCTTGGGAATATTGGATTCTATCATTAGAAAACAGCTTTGATTTACCTGTTTGTTTTTTCCACAGAGACTTCTACTTTTGTTACTTTGTACCTGTGTTATAAAATAACTAGTAAAAGTAAATCATCAAGTACAATTTTACCTTATAGAAGAATGCTTACAGCTTTTTTGTACAAGTGGGGATTAAACCTAATCATTGTGATTACAAAAATTATTTAAAACACTTAATTATAAGTTATTAGTTGTACAAGCGAAACCTACATTTTTACATAGCCCTTTTAGTCAAATTCACTTTCAAATACTTCACGGAGGAATGCCCACTGCATGTATGTCCCTTAAAACAAACGATTCAGAACATAATCATTTATAAAATTAAAATATTTTGAACATTTCCTATCTTAATTATTTCCTTTATTTTCACCAAAATGTAAGTAAAATGAAACTCAATTTTTCCAATCAAGATAACACTCTCTAACTAAGCTCCATGTTTTCTTTTCTTTTTTTTAAACAAATATATTTTATTTATTTATTTTTTACAGAGATGAAGGGAGAGAGATAGTTAGAAACATTGATGAGAGAGAAACATTGATCAGCTGTCTTCTACAGACCCCCACTGAGGATGTGCCTACAAACCAAGGTACATGCCCTTGACCTGAATCGAACCTGGGGCCTTTCAGTCCACAGGCTGACACTCTATCTTCTGAGCCAAACCAGTTTCGACTAAGCTCCATGTTTTTAATGTTTGGCCATTCTTTAATTAAATTCTGCCCTTTCCTTCAATTCTGTTGTAAAATTTCCATCTCTATTAAACACCTACTTTAATTCATTATCAATTATTAGAGGCCTGGTGCACACAATTTGTGCACTGGTGTGGGGGGAGAGTCCGTCAGCACAGCCTGCACTCTCTCCAATCTGGAATCTTCTCAGAGGATGTCTGACTGCTATTTTAGGCCTTGTGAGATCGGGCCTAAACTGGCAGTCAAATATCTCTCTCACAATCTGGGACTGCTGGCTCCCAACTATTTGCCTGCCTACCAGCCTGATCACCCCCTAACCACTCCCCTGCTGGCCTGATTGCCCACAACTACCAGCTATCTTATGGCGGCCATCTTTGACCACTTGAGGGTGGCCATCTTGTGCGAGGGTTAATTTCATATTACCTCTTTATTACATAGGATTTCTATATCTTGTAAGGTCATATCTTGTAAGGTCTTGCATATTACTTGTTCTTCCCTTCTTGCCTACTTCAATTATAATTAACTTAGAAATTCAGCTGGCCCCTTATTACTACAGTCTCGCCTTTGAAATAACACATTAGTGATCTCAAAATAGCTCTTCAAATTCTCTCTTTTTCTTTTCTTTTTTTAAATATTTTTATTGATTTTAGAGAGGAAGGAAGAGGGAGAAACATCAATGATGAGAATCATCAACTGGTAGCCTCCTGCACACCCCCTACTGGGGATTGAGCCCGCAACCCAGGCATGTGCCTTTGACTGCAACCAAATCCTAGACCCTTCAGTCTGCAGGATGATGCTCTATTCATTGGGCCAAACCAGCTAGAGCCTCTCTTTTCTATTGTGATTATTTATAAGAATAATAATTTATAAGAATAATTGATCCAAGGCCAATTATCAAAAAATGGCTACATGACCGAAAAGATAAATGTTAATTCAGTATAATTTATTTTTTTTTAAATTTCATTGATTTTTAGAGATAAGAGGAAGAGGGAGAAAGAAACATCTATGTGAGAGTGTAACATCAATTGGATACCTCCTGCAGGGCCCCCATACCTAGTATTGAGCTCGCCACACAGGCATGTGCCCTGACCAAGAATGGAACCCACAGACTTTTGGTATGTGGGGCGATGCCCAGCCAACTGAGGCACACAGGCCATGGCAGTTTTGTATAATTTTTAATGTAATGTGTCCTATAAGTAGCCTTGATAATTAAAATAGTAACTTTCTTCCACAGTCATGTATATATGTTTATACCTATCTGTACGCCACTTTTTCCCCCCAGTAAGATTTTTAGATAGTTCCAAAGCATGCAAAATAAACAAGAAAAATTCAAAATAGATTGCAAAATAAGGATGGGCACTAATCTGACAAGGAGCAAGAGAAACAATAAAGTCAGATGTGTCATTGCAAAAGGCTGCATTTCTTTCATGAAGGAAATATGAAGTGTGAAATGGCCATAACATTGAAAATGTTATAAAGAAGCTGTGTCCACATGAAGAACCTGAAGAGCTTGACTTCTTAATGACAGATGGCGAACAGTAAGGTTATTTTCAACTTCAATCAATCATGGGGTAGAGAAGTTGGCAGTGCTATAACACTCAAGACAATAAATACATTTATTGAGTACCCAGCACACTGGTAAATAAAGTGGAAGAAATTCCATTAAAATGCTCCTTGACACATTTTTCACAGCAATCTACTGGTGTTTTCGGCTCTATCTCTCAAGTTACTCAACATGATTATTTCCCAGGGGTTCTTTCTGCATCGCAGTGAGACACTTGCCTTCTGTTCCCCGAACCTAGAAAGAGCTTATAGACTTGTGTCTAACCACATTCTAATTCACTGCTTATTGCCATGCCCCCCAAAGTACATTTTCCAGGAGTAAGAAATGGATGTAGCAAAGAGATGTATATATCAAAAAGGATCAGTAAAGGAAAATTTAAAATAGGAGTAGCTTAAAAGATTCTGTATTCATCATAGTAAGGTTAAGCCTTGACTCCCAAGTTACTAAAACTAACTCGGATAAAAGACTGTTGTCTTTATCATAGTGAATGCTTGTGTTTTATTCAAAACGGATCACTCATATTCAGCTAATTTTTCTTTCTGCCAACAAAGGATAAAATTGAAATGGAGATAAGGAAATGCACTAGAAGGACAGTCACTGTCAAGAGTGAGCCCTGGTTCAGGGGGAGAAACAATTCCAATGCCCATCCAGCACATAACAGAGGGACACACATCACTTAAAGGATAGAAAATGTTGGCTCTCCCACCTCTATTTCTATCCCCCTTTCATACTAAACACGATCTATTTGAAAGGCAGTGGGGAACGTCCTGTGACCTCCCAGAAAACGGACCCCTTCCCCAATCATGCTATCCTCAGTCACCTGCCACAGAGAACATGCCTCACAGGTACACGAGTTAGAACTTGGGCAGAGAGAAATAAGTGTGAGTTATAGCAGATGAGAGATGTAAGACTTGAGGTGAGTTTGAAAAGATGGATGGATGTTAGAGGTAGAAAGGGAAGGGGAAGCAGCCCCCAGACAGACAATTGTGAATTAAAGCTTGAAGTAAGAATGAGCACAGCGTGTATGACTTGGAATAGAGGAGACTGTTCTGCCTCCTGGGGAGAAGAAATATGGGTGTGACGAGCCATAAAACCAGGCCCAGGTTTCATGGAGTGAAATGAAAAGAATGCCTCCAGGGATGAGTTTATTGGTTTCTGCATTTCCAGAATAAGGGTAACATTAGTGTGAGTCAACAGGTTTACCGCTCAGCCTTCTACTACCCACCCGCGTATGAGGAAGGAGCACAGAGTAACTGGATGATATCAACACAGGTAACTGAAAACAATCACAGCCAAAAACTTAAATGACAAAAATAAGCCCACTCCTCTAGCTTTCCAAATTCTCAGAAATCTCCACAAAGTTGGACAACTTGCTTGAGCACTCCGGTCTAAAGGATATTAGTGAGAACTCAACATGCATCAGAACCCCCTATGGTTTTTTCCATGATCTGACAAATAAAACTTAATGTAAAACTTAACGGTAAAAGTGTAACATGTTAAAATTCTAGGGGGGAAATCCCTATGTACACAACTTATAATTTATTATTTTAGCTTTGTTATAGCAGCTTAGTACTTGCAAGGATTCTCAGCGCATTCAAACACTGAGTTATGGATGCGGCTGTTTCAGGGCCTCAGCCTCTGGTGGGTAGCCTCATGTGATTTGATGAACATCTAAAGCCTCAGCCCAAACCACTGGCTGCTGTGTACGGTGGTTTTTATTCTTTGTTTTCATTTTTGAGAGTGGTTTTATTCATTCTTTTTCAAAACAATCAGCAATGCTGTAACATATTATTTAAATTGGATGAGAAATAAACACTGATTGTTTTCTCATTTAGATTTATGTCTTAGAGAAGCAAAAAAATTAGCTGAATTGATATGAAACATGTTTTTTAGATCTTGGTAAAGTCTAGCAGTTGAAAATTTGCTTTGGGTAACATCTTTTAAAAATCTATTCCAAAAATACTATACTCGGGTATATTTCATTTTATTTTAAAACTAGAGACCCAAAGCACAAAATTCATGCAAGGGCCTTGGCCCCGGCCCCCGCCTGCTGCCACTGCTACCGGGGCCTGTGCCCCCTCTGCTGCCACCCCCACCTACTATGGCTTTTTGTCCGGAAGGAAGGACATCTGGAATGGCATCTGGTCTAATTAGCATATTACACTTTAATTATTATAGATGCATCACTCTAAGACATAAACAATATACTATACATGCAACTTTAAAATGACATTATTTGAAAATGCCTATGAGCTTAATGAGATATGAATCGATAATGCAATAAGGAAGAAGGTATTGTACAAAAATAGAAAAGCAGGCCCTTTCTTTCCCCTCCTTCTCCTCTTGCGTTCCTCTCAGAAGCCCCGTGGCCATGCAGCCTTCCCACCCCCTGGGAGCAGAGTGCTGCCTTCTATGGGCCTCCCTGCCCGGAGCCAGCTCCTCCCCATCATGCCTTTCTCCGCACTGTGACTGAAGCTTCTTAAAATCACTGCTGTGGTTTCCATCCAGCAATTACTAATTATGGCTAAATTAATGACATTGTTATGACACCGCGCGGAAAGAATCACCAAGCAAAACATGTCTTACTTTACTGCAACAAAAACAGAAAAAACAATAATCAATGCTATAGCCTTTTTCTCTGCTGAGGGAATTAAGTAAGTTTAAAGCAGCATTAAGACCCTCATCAAATTATTAATACGATCCTATTCATTTATTTATTAAATTGGAAAATATATCTATCATCACCCCTCTCATTACATTACCTAATTAAAAAAAATACTGTGTATGTTCTTGTGTTGACAAGGCTTTAAAATCAGAATAGATTCAGTGTGGCTTAATTTACTCATTAATTCAATCATACAACAAATACGTATTAAGTATGTATTATGGACCAAATGTTTGTTCTAGACCCTGGAGATCCAATACTGAATAAAATAAGACCAAAAACAAACAAACAAACACCCGAGTCTTCTGGGAGTTTATATTTAACCTGGCCAGACAATAAACAAACTATATATGCAGAGTGCACAGCCAGTGCTGACATTAAAAAAACAAAGCAAGGCAGGGGACCATGGACGGGTGGAGAAGGTGTGACCTTTTTAGAAATAAAGAGAAGGTTTTTCTAAGAAGGCATCTCTGGGTCAAAACACAAGGGTGTGATGAACTAGCCATGCAGAGAGCTGCGAGGAGCCCTCAGACAATAGGTCTGCGAGTGCAAAGCCCGGCCTAAGACGGGGTCTGTGTTGTGTTTGCTTTGAAGAAAAGGAAGGATGGAGCGGCAATAATAAGACATCCATCCAGGGAGGTAAGGGAGCAGGGTGAAAATTATGTCTCATTTCAGTCCTACATCCGTGTGTGGGTTAGAGGAGAGCTCCTGGAGGGCTTGGGGCAGAACAGTGATAAGAGGGCAGGGCCTTGCAGGAGCATTGTCCTGGCCTCTCTGCCCAGAAGGCTCTGCGGAGGGGCCTGCGTTACAGCAGCGGCACTAGAGGAGCGGGCGGCCTCTGCACAACCAGCTGAGTGTGGGAAGGCGGGGCCTTGGACTAGGGTGTCGGTAGAGATGATGGAAAGATGCGATTACATTTTAGGTTTATTTTGAAGAGGTTAAAAGATCTGGTGAGGATGCGATGCAGGGAGTGCCATCCAAGTTGAACCTGGAGGTTTTCTAGTTTGAGCAGCTGAAATGGAGAAGCCCATAAGAGCAGCTGGACTGCGGCAGAGTATTTTTTTTTTTAAATGCACATTTTCAATATGGATGAAATCAGCAGAGGGGATTTTCATTTTCTATTTTATCTTTTCAAAATGTCTGCATGGTCCATAAATTACAACAGCAATCAGATTGTCATTTAAAATAATAGGAATGTTTTTGCACATGTTATTATGTACAGCTTTCTAATGTGTGCATAACAAAATGCTGGAATAATTCTATATAAGTTTCATAATGAAAAGAAATATATTGTATTTAAAACCCCTTATAAGTGAAGAGAAGGACAGAGTTTGCTACAGTAGAAAAGCAGAAGGTTTCTCCAGAGAAATCTGGGTTTGGTCCTGCTTCTGCTACTTGTTACATTTGGGCATATTTATCCTTATTTTAAAATTTAGTTTTCTCTTTAAATATTTAAAGCAATAAATAATAATATATTCATTTAGTTGCATTGCTTTATTGTGAAGTTAAATAAAATGCTGTACATAGAATGCTCAATATATTGCCTGACTAATCATCAAAATCACAATATGACAAAACAGTGAGAATGAAAATAAAAACAATAATTTATCTCTGTTTATAAAGATGGGCATCATGTGATAAGAACTTTACCTGTATCATCATGTTAGATCTGTACAGAAAACTCTAAGGCAGGCAGTATTATTATCCTATTTTACAAATAAAGAAAATAAAACTTTAAAAGAAAAAGAAAAACTTCACAGGTAAAAGATAGTTATTTATCTGAAAATAAAAACACTTAAAGGCACAGATGCAAGGCTGCAAGTCCATGGAGTTTTAACCTACCCGACATGAAACAGAAAGTTTAATGTCTTCCCTGAACTAACAAATCCCTGGAATATTGAATTAATATTTCTCAGAGCTCTATTTGTATTAGACTTTGAGTTGAAGCTTGGGACAGTAAAAAATCGACCCAGATAATTGGAGATGGCATGAAAGATGAATTCCATCAATGCAGGGAGGGCTAGAAATTAAAGAAGTTGAAGTGGATACAGAGAGTAAGGCAGCAATTTATTAAACATTGGACATTATTCTTGATCTGTTTCTGTTCTGAAATTGACTTGTTTAAAATCAGTTTGTATTTATGTAATCTTTACTCATTCTCTATAATAGCTAAATATAAAAAAATTGAATTTGGTATTTAAAATGTAAACATATTTATCCATAATAGCTAGACTATGGTATCCAGTTGCTTGGTCAAAAACCACTCTAGAAGTTGTTGTGAAGAAATTTTATAGATGTGATTAGCATCTATATTCAGTTGACTTTATTTATTCATTTTAATTTATCTTACTTGTTGAAAAGTATTACAGATGTCCCCCGTATTCTCACTGACCCCTGCTTGCCCTCACCAGCCCCCTACACCAACCCTGTATCGCATTATTGTCTGTGACCAAGAGTTGTGCATGTATGAATACAAGTTCTTTAGTTAATAAAGCAGATTACCGGTAACGTGAGTGGGCTTCATCCAGTCAGTTGAAGGCCTTAATAGCAAAACTGAGGTTTCCCTGAGAAGAAGACTATAACATACAGATGCTGCCAATTTCCAGCTGGCTGCCCTGCCCTACAGCGTTTGGACTTGCCAACCCCAATAATCATGTGAGCCAAGGCCTAAATATAAATCTCTTCACTTTATATATTTGTAGATGCATATGCATCCTTTTTGTTCTACTGCTCCCTGACTGATATGTCTCCTTTTCTGTTTATGTATGTTAGTATTGCTAAGGTGTGCACCAAGTTTATTTCTTCATAGACTTTCCAGGTCTCATAAGTATTTTTATAAAATAATATCAAAAACATGAACTGTAGAAGAAAAGCTAAGAAGACACTAAAAGTGACAAAGGGGTATAATAATGGTCACTTTCTGTTGGCTTTACTAACCATCTGCCAAGTATGAATGCCAAGCTTCTATGATGTACCCTGTCCCTCATCCACATGGCTTCTGATCTTAAGAGAAAGCTAAACTCAACCTCATGGTCTGGTACGGGGGAATGTTTCGACTGGCTGGGTGTTTCGGGGGTGGCAGATGGGATCTGAGCCTGTCCGATTAGAATGGATTTCAGGACACTTGCTTTGAAGGCAGGGGAACAAATGTCATTTCTTTGTCCTCACTGGACATGAATAAAGATGCATACAGCCACAGCAGCTGTTGGCAGATATATCACCACCACCATGAGGGAAACCAGTTTGAAGATGAAGATAAATTTTACACCACAGTAGACAAAGCAGAAAAATCAGGGGAAACAAAACAAAACAAACAAACAAAAAAAAACCAAACTACACATTTTTAGTGACATAAATGAGCTTCCTCATTCTAAATTTTGTGAGCCAATGAAATCTCTTATTATTTAAGCAACATTAAATTGGTGTTTCCGTTACAACTAAAATAATCATGTCATTATACATAAATATTTTTAAACATGTGCATTGCTAGATATTTACAAACATTACTGAAGAAATGATAGCTTCAAGCTTGATTATGAAAGATTTTAGTTATTTTATGTATTTCTTAAGAATAAGGTTTTAAGACTTTTAATTTTTTATTTCAAGTCCAATTTTATACTTTTGGGTAAAAATGATAAATTATATACCTATATCTATATTTATGGATATTACTTTAATTCTTAAACCTGTTTATAGAGGAAAATATGGAGTACTTAATCTCCCAAATTCTTACTGTCATCATAATTCTGTACTAGAGTGAAGTTTATCTCAGTGAACATATATATACATACATATATATATATAACTATCTACATATGACAGGGATTTAAAAAACAATTTTTCTCACAATTCAAAAACACTATAACACACATACCAATAAGGAAGTTTTGTTTAAAAAAAAGTAAACACTGCCCGACCTTGTGGCTCATGTGTTGAGCATTGAGCTATGAGCCAGGTCATGTTTTGATTCCAGATGAAGGCACATGCCCGGGTTGTGGGCTCGATCCCCATTAGAGGGTGTACAGAAGGCAGCTAATCAATGATTCTTGTCTTTGATGTTTCTACCCCTCTCCCTCTCCTTGCCTCTCTTAAATCAATAAAAATATATATTTTTAAAAGGTAAGCACTATTTGGTCTTTTCACTAATGTCTTTTCATGAAACTGACCAAAGCTAAATCTTAAGCAGCAAAGTTTTCTTCCCTATTGCACTGAGAATCTGCAAATAATGGCTTTTTTAAAATGAGATTGTAGAAATAAACTTTGGTCTTTTACATATTAGGTTTTAGTACTTAATTCTGTTTAGCATATATTTATGAACAAGAATATACTTGATAAAAATAATTAGAAAAGTTAATATAGGCACTAGAGGGAAAATATTCATTTTTATATAAAAATGAAGAAAATTTTTAACAAATGTAAAAACAAGAATGCCAAGTTCTATTTCAGACACCCAAGGAGATAAAGTGCTAAGATTAGAATGCAAAAGCAACTCTTATTCATTAGAGAATAATGTGGTAAGATATCATTCCTTTTCAAAATGCATGAACTGTTGAATAATTGAGTATAGTCGGCCATGTAGAATTAATCTCCATTCAAAAACAGGAAAAAGATCTGAAAGAAATCTGTAGCAAAATGGAAAAAATCACAACATTCACTGTAAATACAAATGTTTTATAGAACTAAAATTTAATATTTCCTATATTAGAGAAGAATATCTAATCTGTGTTGTGTTTAGCTATAGATATATAACATACTTGTTTTAATCCATATTTACGGCTGATTTAAACTATAAATATATAGATATAAAAATATTGTCATAAATATATATTTATACATAAAACTATACTTTCAAATCTTTACTACTGTGAGCCAATGTTACATTTGATGTGCAGATTATTAGTGTTCTTAGGTGTACTTCCTCAATGGCCAAACTGAGCATTTAAAAGATTAAACATGTCAAAAGATTTGGAAGAAACAAGTGAGAATGTTGAAGCTAATGGTAAACCAAATCACTCTTTTCTTCATCTCTGGTGGACATCATAGAGGTCAAAATGAGTCTACAATAAACTATTGTATCTAGGAAGTAACCTCTATTATCTTTACCAATCAGTATCAGATGTTAAGAGGCCACACATAGGATTTTACATTTAAATAAATGATAAACTTTATAAAGATATGAAGGACACTCTGACTTTAGTAATTTACTATTTTAATTTAGATTATTGCTAAAAGATTTTTTTTTACCATTTACATTCATCTGAATATTTAATTTTTCTAATCATAATTTTTCTTAAATGTTAACTCAGCATTAATAACAAGTTTTAAATAAACTCAAACTCAGTCTCTTTCTTTGATATTTAAAAAAAAAAGACAATTAAAGCAATAAAAATCTCCCCCTGGTAAGAGAGATGGAAAATTAAATATTTGTTTTTAGGTAGTATGAACAAAAACAGTAAATTGTATTTTGACTCATTGCCATTGATTTCCAGAAAGCCACAAGCTTCCCACTGTCAGTTTTGACTGATTTTGATCTCATTCAATAATATTTCCCATTTTTCCCTTTGTTTTTTAAAATATATTGGGATAACATTGGTTAATAAAATTATGTATGTTTCAAATTTACATTTGAAAATTCTATAATAACATAATCTGCATACCACATTGTGTTTATTATCACCCAAAGTCAAATCTTCCCATTTTTTTGCCTTTGTTTTAATTCATAGTAATCTTGTCAATTTGGTACATAAGTCATATTTCTAAAAAAGTAAAATAATAGATAAAAAGGTCGAATAAATTAACAGGAATTAGTAAATTACTATCAATAAGCTTCATTTGGCATGCTTTATAGTTAATAATTTAAATTCTATCTTTATTAGATAACTAGGGGCCCAGTACATGAAATTCATGCACTGGGGAGGGGTCCTTCAGCCAGCCTGGCCCCCTCTTACATACTGGGAGCCCTCAGGGGATATCTTACTGATGGCTTAGGTCTTCTCCCCATTAAAGCGGACCTAAGCCACAGGCTAGCCTCCCTTTGCAGGAGGTACCAGGCTGATCAGGAGAAGGTGCCAGCCCCATCACCCCGCTGCTGCAGCCACTGCCAGTCACTGCAGCCTCCAAGGTATTTTCATCAACACAGACTCCAGTCCCTTCACCTTGAAAAAATGACAACTTTCTTCAAGCATTTTCAAGATGTGTCTTTCATAGGATATGATATTTCTTTATTTTTCTTTTTATCCTCACCTGACGATATGTTTCCATTGATTTTTTCCCCCTTCCCTCTGATCCCAGGCTCGGCCCCTGCCGAAACCTAAAACCTTCACCCCAAGCTTTGTTTCAATAACTTAACATAATATTCAACTAAGATAAAAGAAGCTTTGGCTAGTTAAAGGTGTTAGGTGAAACCGCCCTAGTAAATTAGTTGCTACAAAAAAAAAAAAAATTCCTTTGGCTAATGCAACCCATCAGAACATTCAGAGCAGAAGATTTCTCCATGATGAGAAGTGCAGATGTGATGTATTATGTGCCTTCTCTACAAATCTATATACACAAAAAAGCACTTGCTTGTGCAATGACATTTTAGAGATTCAAATGAGAAGAAGGCATGTTTGGAAAAAAAAAAAAAAACAAAACAGCTCAAGACCAAATGAAGCATGAAAATATTCTAAACAGAATCATTGTTTTAATGATGTTCCATGCCTTCTCTACCATTTTTATTCTTCATGATACTCAGTTCTCACTTCAGCCTGTGCTTACTAAATAGATGATTTTCTGAATAAGAAAACAGTCATGATGCCTTAAGTTATACAAAATATTCTTTTTAAATAAAGTGTGTATTTAAGGCAACAACGTAATTTTTATCCTTAAAATTAACTGAATATCATATTGAATGTTGGTGATGTATTTTATAATGCAGTATTCTATATAGAATGTCACAGTTTTGAAAGTATATTTTATCATTTTACTTCATCCTCCCCATTTTATTATTTTTTCTGGATGTTATCATTTTAGTTTTTTTCTCCTCATTTTGTTTTACATATTTTTTACCCTTATTTTTTAATTGATTTCAGAGAGGAAGGGAGAGGGAGAGAAAGATAGAAACATCAATGATGAGAAGAACTCATTTATTGGATGCCTCCTTCAGGCTCCACACTGGGGATAGTGCCCACAACCTGGGCATGTGCCCTGACGGGGAATAGAACCATGACCTCCTGGTTCATAAGTTGACATTCAACCAATGAGCAACACTGGTTGGGCTTACTGTTTTAGGCATTTTATTGAATGTTTTAATTTCCTTTATTCTTTAATATTAATGTGATATTTTGTGTTATTTTTTCCTCTGTTCTTTCCTATTTTTATTTATGACTCCAACATCATTTAGTCTGGAATAGAAGGTCCAAATAAATTATGAAAGTAAATAAGTAAACCTATACAAGTTTTCTGGCTGAAAATTTAGGACATGCACTTCAAAGGATTGTGTCTCCATTTTAATAGCATTAAGTTAAATAAGAAAAATCTTTACAGAATAGTAGCTTTACCTGCTGAAGTTGGCTCTTCCTCCTCTGAGGCTACAGTGGTGGGGGAAGAAGGAGCAGAGGGAGAGAGAGACAGAAAAAGAGATTGAGATTTCATTTTTCTAAACAATGACCACAAACTCTTAACTTGAAATTCAATGTATTTATTAGATATCTGTCATTATATAATTAGGTAATGACAGATTCATGAGTATTTACATTAAATGAACATTTACATACTCATATTTCAAAATATGTATATATTGGAAAAGACCATTCAGATATATGAATTTGATTTTTCTTTCCTTTTTGCAAATAAGACTGACCTTATTTAGAGTGAAATTATTATAAATAATATTGTTACCATATGATATATATATATATATATATATATATATATATATATATAATGAAAATACCCTACTATCAACCACTTTGTTGGAACTTTTTATTAGCAAAAAATAATGAAATTGTTCCATAAGGTAGAATTTATAAATAAGATAAAAGTTATTAAACCTTAAGAGTGAGACAGAATCGCTTTGGCTGTTGGTTAAGCAGAAATATTCTAGTTCTCCCAGGGCCCCTGTCACACATATATATATGCAACACACACACAACACACTCACTCACGTCTACCAGATATTTCAGGATTCAGTAGTAGTGATTCTTTGCTGAGACCACAGAAACCTTCATTATAAACTTACCCCATGTGCTTTTGACACAAGAGTTCTACAGCTCACTGTAGCAGATAAACATGGCTATTATGATAGGAGAGGCCACAAGATGAGAATACAACTTTGGGTTAAAGCTGAACTTCTCAGCCCTGAATCTGTATGAGAATGCCAACTCTGGGTCCCGTCTGAAGCCAGTTAAGTCAGAATCTCTTTCAGCAGCACCAGCTTCTAGCCAGGATTGAGATATGACTAAGTAACATCCATACAAAGTAACATGAACTATAAATCAAAGCGTGAATCATTCTGACTCCTGTTTTTAGAGGGAGATGTTTCCGAGAGCAGCACGACTCTGGGGTAATGATCTATGGCTGGGTGCATGCGGGGATGGAGCACGGTGATTACATTAGTGAAAAGAGGGTTTATCTGAAGTAGCTTTACAACATTTTCCTAGAATCCACCTCGTCGCTTTTATCCTAATAGACACTCTGTGAGTGGGTATTTCTGCTCCGTGCACAAGTGCAGCTTACCCCGAATATTACTGTTGAAATATGTGACACAAGCCAGCACTATTTCATTTGATTCATGAAGTTTTAAAATAAAAAAATTTACTCAGCTGAATTGCCTATAAAAGGAGCTTTGTTCCCAGGTGATTCGTTAATCAAGGTATCCCTGTTCGACCAGGGAGCAGTCTCCACTCTTTCCCGTTAAGGTTGCGTCTGCACAGAGTCCACATTAGACAAGCACACTTTGTGTCCTGACAGTATTTGACAGTATTTTCCTCTCAAGCTGTTTGGCTCCTCTTGTTGGCACATAAAGAAATGAAGAGAGCAAGCACAGTTGGCATGCATGGCGTGGAGAACATAAATATTTAAAAAGCTGTAAGCTTCTTTATCATGTCCAAAATATATCATAACATTCTCAAGGAGGAAAATTATTGGTAACTTCCAGGAATTCCTTTTTTTTAAGAAAAGACCATAGGAGTTTGTGGAAGTCCTGACTTAGGTCATTGTCAGTAAGGAGCTGGAGATTCAAAATGGGGGGGGGGGGGTGGTAGGGAGGAGGAACACTTATGGCTAATCACTTTATGTGTGGAACTCAATTTATAAAGCAATCGATGAGATGAAAATTACTCTTAGTTGAAAGATGAAAATAATGATGTCAGAGTGACTGGGCAATTTGGCTAAGGTCAATTGTGTTTGAGCTCATGTCAGTGTGACTTTAAAACCAAGCTCTTTCCACTCTGCCTTAGTGTCTCAAAAAGTGCTGATTCCAAATCCACTGAGAAAAAGTGAAGAAAGGAGAGATGGCCAGGAAACCAGGACTGACTAGAGCTCTGATGATGTTAGTGGAACATAAGCACATGGGGGAAAACACACACACACACACACACACACACACACACACACACACACAACACCTGGATGTAGGGGCTGAGAGATAAAACTCCTTGAAAAATAAAGCTCCCCCTGGGAAACTTCAAGTCCCCGGCCATCCAGGGCTAGATATAAGAAAGTGAAATCATGAAGATGGAGTTAAAAAAATATCCTAAGTATGTGATGCCTGAGAAAGATTAAGTCTAATTCCTTAAATCACTTATGGATATACAAGAAATTTTATGAAAGAATTAGCAAGCACAGAAGTAAAGATAGTTTCAATTTTATAGGAGTCCTGGCAATTAGAAATTTCTTAAAACTAGAGCTCTTCCTGGGAAAGTACAATACTAACCTACACTCGAGGTCAGTAATACCTGAAAGCTTCTTTTTAACAAATTAACACATGAGAGGCAACAGGTACACAAGTCTGCATACAAGTGTATCCCTGTGCATCATCTCCATGGTTTTGGTTCCTTATAATATGCAGATGTCAGTGGCCAATATTTATACTACTATAATACATGGGTGTGTGAGTGCACACACACACACTCACAAAAGCACACAGAAGGGTTAACATTGGTATTAATTCAATGCTTCCATTATCTCTGACAAAGATGGCTTTGTAGGCTAACTGAATTACTGACAAAAGTGCCATGAACTATTAACAGATGGCAGCTAGATCCCCAGAAGTACATGTAAAGGCTCAAAAGGGACACAAGAAGCCTATTTGGTGATATTTAAGTGAAATAAGTATCACAAAAGGTGTACAAGTCTGTTTCATATGCAAGTTACTCTAATCCTGGAAACTGCACCAAGCAGAATGAATATAAACTAGCAAATGATTCTGTATTGCTCTGTCTCATTCCAATGCAGAAGGATTAATGGAAGTTATGGTGATAAAAAAAAAAGACTAGAGGCCTGGTGCACAAAGATTCATGCAAGAATGGACCTTCCTTCCCCTGACTGCCAGCACCACCTTCACTCTGGCCAGAGCCATCTTTCTGCTTTGTCCTGGAACTGCCTTTCCATTCTGGCCCAGAGCCCTGGAGCCCCAGAGTTTGGCACCTGCATATGCAAATTAACCCACAATCTTTGCTGGGTTGATTTGCATACTCACTCCTGATTGGCTGATGGACATCATGAAGGAATGGCAAATTAGTATGTTACTCTTTTATTAGTGTCGATATATGATATACGGAATTTAGCTAAGTGTGGTCCTGCCATTGCCCATGGAGAATAACCCTGGGTGTTTGTCAAAATGCCCCAGATCCATTGGATTTTGGGTGTCAGCCCAGGTTTCTGCATTTTTATTAAGTTCAGCAGGTGACTGCTAGAAACATTAAATGTTCAGAATTATGGCTCTTACCATCAAATTTTGTTGTAGTGGGAAAGAACCATGGTGCACTTGTTGGAACCACAGGAGTAAACTACCAGGCTTACAGGAAATCCTTTGCAATGTGCACTGTGATGGATTCACCAGTTTTCAATGCCTTTTCCCATAGAATATCCTTAGGTCTACATCAATCCTTGGGAAAAGATGACTCCTCTTTTGAATTCAAGAGGAAGTCTGGATCTCTGAAGTGAGTGAATCCTCCCCCTTTCCTGACCAGTTACTGGTGTAGGTAGGGATATGATCCACTGGAGACAAGAATGCGTAAGAACAGGTTTGTGTGTGCTTGGGTAAGGACAAGCTTTCAGAAAGGAGGGCCCTTTGTGTTTCTGAGAAAGTGATTGGGAATAATCCTCTTTCTTTCTTCTGTAGCTTTGGATAAGAAAGTCTGTGGCCCTGGAGGTAATTTGACAGACATCTTGCAACCACAATGGATGCCACTTTTCAGGAAAAGCCAATCCTCCCCAAAGGCAGAGTAGAGAAACAGAAAGCAATCGGAATGTTGATGGTGTTGTTTGAGCCACTGACACTGGACTGACGTTCTACTCTTCACTGTTTATCTAATTTGAGTGTAGCTTTCTCTTATTTGCAACTAAATAACATTCTGCTACAACCATAGACACTTTTGTTGTTCCCATTTGAAATATATATCTGAATGCATAAGGAATAAATTATCCCTGAGGTAGGGGAGACCCAAATACACATATCCATGGGCTGAGCTGTCACTTTCTTCAGGTTTATACTGGTATCTACTAACTTTTATTCTCCCTCCCCTCCCTGCTCCTTTTATTCCTTTCTCTCTTTCTCCTTTTTCCATGATTTCAAAGGTCAAGTACCAGAACCACTTAAACCCAATGGGCTGAGTATTATCCTAATATGCATGTGATATTTAAAAACACATGCTTAATTATGGATAGGCTCTATTCTCTTAATGTGGTCTCAACAACTCTTAATACCTTCCATCTTTATTTCATCCCTGGTGTTTTAAATAAATTTAATGATTTAGCAATTCCAATCATTCAAAATAATTCTATACCCAGTGTGGCTCACCATCAAATAGAATAAGATCATTATGAAATATATGCAATACTAGAGGCCCGATGCACAAAATTTGTGCAAGGAGCTCGGCCCTCGCAGCCCCGGCTTCACCCAGAAGGTCGTCTGGAAGGTTGCCCTGCTGTCCAGTCTAGTAAGAATATTACACTTTTATTATTATAGATATTTCTTAGCATTAATATCTATTTAATACATGGACATTACTCAATTCATATTAACTTATGGATCCTTTTGTTTTTCCTATATCATAAATCAAGTTAATTATATACTGGATATGCTTTGAAAATATACAATTATCTATGTAATTCATTATCTCCATAAGCAAAGCAGCAATCAATAAGTATTCTTGTATTCTGACAATATTTTAGAATGTTTTTATTCAACTGCTGGAATGCGAAAATAACAATGATAATATTTATGCATGATTATTCATGCCTGCCCAGATGTTAAAAGCTATTAATGTGTGTGTATTTATTAAGGCAAAGGAGAATACATTATCATTTCAAATTTGTGAATTCAGTCATTTAAGTAGGTTATGGAGTTGCTTCTGGAAGTATTCAAAGAATTATTTAGGGAGAGGTTTTGGTTTATATACTCAATGTCTTATTGTTTGTTTTTTGTTCATTTGTTTCTTGGCCCATGGCTCAATGAAAACATGCCTCAGGACTGAGAATTGCTATTAGCAACTTCTTTTTGAAAGCATAAAGAGAATTGTGAGTCTCTCCTGGCCAAAGACTTCAGACAGCATATGATGTGGTCAAGTCCACATTCTCTGAATTGCAGATTATTTGGGCAGTAGACAATCTTACTTGCATAGAAAATGTTCAGAGAATCATTTAGTCTTTTCTATTTTATCAGTATTTACATTCATTTTGATTCCTGTGTTATATTTATAGGATGCCATATATTTTATTACAATTAATAATATGCAATACATAAAATATCATTCTGTATACATGCAATTAATATATAAGTATATATTTATTGTATGTTTAGTAGTCTTTCCCCTTAGACTAGGAGTTTCATAAAGACAGTATCTTTTCTGCTTACCATTATACTTACAGCTTTTAGTCTATAACACTGTAGGGCTCAATAAATAATTGTTAAAAAATAAAATATCCCTAACCAGTTTGGCTCAGTGGGTAGAGCATCAGCCTGCGGACTGAGGGATCCCAAGTTTGATTCCAGTCAAGGGCATATACCTTGGTTGTGGGCATATCCCCAGTAGGGGGTGTGCAGGAGGCAGCCAATCTATGTTTCTCAATGATGTTTTTAACTCTCTATTCCTCTCCCTTCCTCTCTGTAAAAATTCAAGAAAAATGTATTTAAAAAATAAAATACAAATATTTATTTTTTTAAATATATTTTATTATTTTTTTACAGAGAAGAAGAGAGAGGATAGAGAGTTAGAAACATCAATGAGAGAGATTAATCGATCAGCTGCCTCTTACACACCCCCTCCTGGGGATGTGCCCGCAACCAAGGTACATGCCCTTAACCTGAATCAAACCTAGGACCTTTCAATCCACAGGCCAATGCTCTATCCACTGAGCCAAACCGGTTTCGCCTACAAATAGATATTTAAGCCCAGCTGGTGTTGCTCAGTGGTTGAACAAGGAGGTCAAGGTTAGATTCTAGGTACATGCCTGGGCTCAATCCTGAGTAGGGGCATGCCAGAGGCAGTTAATCGATGATTCTCTTTCATCATTGATGTTTCTATATCCCCCTCCCTTTCTCTCTGAAATCAATAAAAATATATTTAAAAATAAAAAATAGAAATATGAAAAATATATTTAATACAACAATCCTCAGAAATTGGTAATAGCAACCTTTAAGTCCTGTTACTCAATAAAATTTAGCTCTTTCATTATACTACATTACTTGACTTACCAAAAAAAAAAAGAAAGCCTATATCTTCATCTATTTTTAGTAATATAAATCTATATGTAATTTTATAAGCAATAATTTACATAAATGTAAATCAGATTTTCTGTCTTGAGTAAGAGAGAAAAGAAGCAATGGTTAAAAAGACAATGGCTGCTCTAATAATCATTTGATAATCCCAAGAAAAAATAAGCTTGTGATTTTAAACTAATTCAAAATCATCAAAGTATAGTTTATTAATTAAATAGATTCATTAAAGTAGAACTGCAAAATGTGCTTTCTATGTTTAGTGATTATATAGCTCACATGGGTTTTATAAGCTAAGCTACTTACATAGTGAATCATGCTCACAGCAATTACCAGTGCCAGTGTGATTTTTTTCATTTTAGAAAGAGGTACAAATGGGGAAATAATAAAAATTGAATAGATATTTTAGTTTCATTTTTGCCACTTAGTTAAAAAACAAAAAACAAAATCTACATAGTTTATAAAACTAGGCCACAGTATTGGGAAGCTAAGAAATAATATGACTTAAGTAGTCTATATTCCTATCCTAGTTAGTATTAAAAAGATTTCAGGGACATGACTGGGACACATTTGCCAACTAAAGGAAGAACTAAAGATTTTTATTTCAGATGATTTGTCATTAAAAAGGCCTTATAATTAACATTTCATATATCTATTCAATTATCCTCAAATACCCTTTGCTTATTTAATGTGCCCTTCCTCACTATCCAAATTCATCCCATCCTTGTGAACTGAATTCAAATCTTAGCCCCCTCAATTTCCTAGTATTTGTTTCAGTGTCCAGATTTATATAGTTATTTTCTTCCAATTCCCACTAGATTTTAAACTGTAATTGAAATCCAGTTCTAAAGAAAATGGCAACAGTATTTCCCAGTCTTGTTCCCTAACTGAATATTATCCATTATTCTTCTTTTAAGATAAATGGTTATATTTTAATTTTGTATAGTGCATATAACTAGTGCACTATACAAACTTATAAACTCATAAATAAACAGAACGTATGAGCTTTCCAAACTTATGAGCTTTCCAAACTTTTCTTTTGGAAAGCTATTCAATTTTACAGATGAGAAGATGAAGTTCAGTAAGTAAACTTAATGACAGGTTTTACATTATTGTACGCCATGTAAAGCAAGAATTGGAAGGTAAACCTAAAGTATATAAAGACAATTCACAAATAGAAGAAACTTGTGAGAAATAAAGCAGATCACAAGTTAATATAAGTTGCCAGAGGTCTGGTGCACAAATTCGTGCACTGGCAGGGTATGGCTGGCCTGCCCTCATCCGGCCGATCAGCCGGGCCAGCCCCAGGAATGGGACGTTGGAGGTTGACCTGTCAGCCCCCAACCCCTCCCCCTGGTCGAGCTGGTCAAAAGGACAATTTTCATATTAGCCTTTTATTATATAGGATTTCTCAGATTTATCAATTTCAGCAAAATTAATTCATAATATATCCGAAAATTTAATATAAGAATGGAAATAATTCTGCAATGAGAATGTTGCTTACTGAGACTAGGAAATCCCTGAAGCTCAGGTTACCTGTTCATCATATGTGAATGTCCACAGCAACTGACAAAAGGACCATGATACCATCAAGCTTATATTCTGTGGATTTCTGTTTATTTATGTGTGGAGACTGTTCACCCCAACCTCCATTCATTCCCATAACACTGAGCGAATGAGCTAATCTAAAATATAAATCTGCTAAAACCAAAAGAACAAAACCTAAAAGGTAATGGGTAGATCAGCAATATTGGCATGAATCTCAGTGGCAGTACCCACTTAAGGAAAAGGACATAAAATGTACATGTCAAAAGAGATAGTGTAATTAAGGATATTGGCAAAAACAAACAAATAAAACCTCTCATGGCTATAATGGGTTAAGGTTTGCATTAGTAAATATAGGAATGTTTAATAAATCATCTAAATTAGTACCTAAAAATTAACCTCAAAGTGCACTGTGAAGTAAAATTATTAGACATCATACCACATACCGGGTGGGGCAAAAGTAGATTTACAGTTGTAAATTCATGAAACAGACTTTATTCTTTTATTATTATTGTATTACTAGAGGCCAGATGCATGAAATTCATTCACTGGGAGAGGGGATCTCCCTCAACCAAGCCTGCACCCTCTCCAATCTTGGACTCCTCTAGGGATGTCTGACTGCTGGTTTAGGCCCCATGCCACAGAGATTGGGCCTAAACTGGCAATAGGACATCCTCACAATCCAGGACCACTGGCTCCTAACTGCTCGCCTGCCTACCAGCCTGATCACCTCCTAACCACTCCTTTGCCAGCCTGATAGATATCTAACTGCTCCCCTGCCAGCCCAATTGCCCCCTAACTACCTTCCCCTCTCAGCCTGATCACCTCTAACAGCCCTCCCCTGTTGGCCTACTCACCCATAACTACCCTCTCCTGGCAGCCATCATGTGGCCATCTTTGACCAATGAGAGAGGCTATTTTGTGTGAGGTTGTGAGGGTCAATGTGCATATTATCTCTTTATTATATAGGCTTTTATATATGAACAATTATAAACCCTCTTTTGAAACACCCTGTGAATATACATAGTATATAATTATTAACATTTATGATATAATAAAAGAGGATTGTAAAATATATGCTTTTCAATCAATTTATTGCACATATTCCTATGTCAATATAATCAATGACCATGGGCAGTATTGAACAATGTTTTATTTTATTGAACTAATTTATTTAAGTCTCTACTGAGTGCTATTTGGACAGACTTATGGAATTATTTCCTACAAATAATATGTCAAATAATAATCAGGTTTCATTTGAATAGTGGTAGAAACATGAAACAAAAATGAGTGGCCAAATAATTTCATTAAATAAATAGGAGCACATAATTCTATATACAACATAAAATATTCACTTTTGTAAATAACTCTTTTTAAAATATATTTTCATTGATTTCATAGAGGAAAGGGGGAGAGAAAGATCAAGAGAGAGGAATAACATCAATGATGAGTATCATTGATTGGCTGCCTCTTGCACATCCTACACTAGGGAGTAAGCCCACATAAAACTTTTAAATGATCCTGTTTTCTATGCCATCAGCCAACCTTGATCAATATTCTTCTTAAGTATATCGGACAATTTATATGTGTGTCTTCTTCTTATGAAAGTTACTTCTTGCAATAGTTATTATTAATAGAGATCATATAAAACTTTTAGTATCCCAAGTCTACATAGCACATGACACAGAAGCAAATTGCTGAGTTCTTGGGGATGTAAGGTACAGCATGGGGAATATAGTCAATAATTTTGTAAAAGCTCTGTATGGGGTTAGGTGGGGGTTGGAAATATTGAGGGGAACACACTGTAAAGCATATGACTATCTAACCACTATGCTGTACACCTGAAACCAATACAAAATAATACTGAAAGTAAACTAATTGAAAAAATGTTTTATTAAAAATATTTCAACATTTTAAAAAAATCGCTGAGTTCTGTGTTCGTGCAGATACAGCCTTAGACTAACAGCTTGCCCTGCCCATCACCTCCTACTCCACGTGGGGGCATTGGCTACTAAATATTCTGTACCTTCTGGGATATAAATATTATAGGACTTTAATGTTGTTTTTTTAAATAAATGGTAACTAATCGATGACAGATTTACCTTCTTACAAAGCATTGGCATCTAATTCATGTGCATGTTTGTGCACAGAATTGAGTATTTAGCATGTTATAATTATTTCAACATGACATTTTTACTACCTTTGAAATCTGTGAAGCCTTTTAGTAAAAAATCATTCATTTTTCACTCTTCATATTCCAAAGATGAATTCAGAAATTTTATGAAATGATAGGTTCCCAGAATATAGATCTGCATATTTGACTTAATTAAAATACAGTATATTTTGAAAGGAAAAAGATGAAGGGATAAACAACAGCAACAGCGAGCATGTCTAGGTTAAAGGGAGCTGAGTTATCACTGGTGAATCTGTTGTGCATATCTCCACATTCAGGTGTTAATCAAGTGACACTGACAATGTAATTTACCTATCTGCAAAACTCGTCTCCCTGGGCTAAATTTTTCCATACTTGGGATGTCTTTAAAGAACTCAACTGATAAAAATGTGGACAAGTCTAACTTTAAGAAAATGAAACTGGCCAAAACCGGTTTGGCTCAGTGGTAGAGCATTGGTCTGTGGACTGAAAGGTCCTGGGTTCAATTCCAGAGAAGGGCATGTACATTGGTTGTGGGCACATCCCCGGTGGGAGGTGTGCAAGAGGCAGCTGGTCGATGTTTCTCTCTCATCGACGTTTCTAGCTCGCTCTCTCCCTTCCTCTCTGTAAAATATCAATAAAATATATATATTTATTTAAAAAAGAAAGAAAATGAAACTGAATAAAGGTTCAGTGCTATTTAGGGAGGGCCAAACCCTATTCTTCTTATCTTTGAGATTATTTTCAAGTTGTGAATGCATACTATTAACTTCCACTCTTCCAACAATCAAGAACAGTCTAGGAAATAGCCCATTCAGCAAGCAACTTTAAAAAATTAAATGTGAGATCCACACAAAACGTAAAGGTCACTTTGTCCAACCTACAAACCAAACCTATAACTATTGCCCTGGTTGGGTGGCTCAACCAGTTGGAGCATCGACCTATATACTATATCCCAGTTTGAGGCGTGTAGAGGAGGCAATAGAATTAGTGTTTCTCTCTCCCTCTCTCTCTCTCTCTCTCTCTCCTTCTCTTTCTAAAATAATAAAAAGCATATCCTCAGTGAGGATTTTAAAAAAATCTTAATATTGATTCAAAACTTATAGTGGCAGGGAATTCATAACCTCAGAAAGAAATATTGTCACATTAGTCTCCCAGAGATAGCCTCTGGAGAACAAGGAAATAACCTGGCTCTTTCTTTAACAGACCAGCTATTAAGATATTTGAAGCCGAAACTGGTTTGGCTCAGTGGTAGAGCGTTGGTCTGTGGACTGAAAGGTCCCGGGTTCGATTCCAGTCAAGGGCATGTACATTGGTTGTGGGCACATCCCCGGTAGGGGGTGTGCAAGAGGCAGCTGGTCGATGTTTCTCTCATGGACATTTCTAGCTCTCTCTCTCTTTCTCTCTCTCTCTCCCTTCCTCTCTGTAAAATATCAATAAAATATATATTTAAAAAAAAAAGATATTTGAAGACAGTTATGCTATTTCCCATAATTCTCTTGTTATCTGAGATGAACGTCTCCACCTAATTTCGTATACCATAGTATACTAGAGGCCCAATGCACGAACATTCATGCAGGAATGGGCCTTCTTTCCTCTGGCTGCCAGCACTGCCTTGGCTTTGACCTTTCCACCTTCCCATGCTGCCCAGAGGCTTGGAGCAGCTGGGGTGGTGCTAAATGCCCGTGTCTTCACCATGGCAATGACACAAGTGTTCTGTCTGGTGCCAGGCCACTCAGCACCTATGTATGCAAATTATCCCACCATCTTTGTTGGGTTAATTTGTATACTCACTCTTGTAGGAGTCATGAAGGTACAGTCAATTTGCATCTTACTATTTTATTAGTGTAGATACCCTGGTCATCATATTTGTTCAACTCCTAGAGATAAATTAAATTATGTCACAGTCTTTTAATAGAGCAACAAGAAGATCTTACAGCAAGAATTAGTTTTCCACCTAAGATGTAACTACTACAAAACACAATGGCATTGTTACCTGCTTTCTTTAAGCTACTATTTCACAGCTAACAATCCACAATTGTATGGGCTACTAAAAGAGTAAAGAATTAATTTCATTTCCCTTCTTCCTCCAGTCCCACATTATAGACCAATTTCTAGAACATTGGGGACTACTAAATCTTATCTTTTCCTGCCTCAGAGCAAACTGGGGTAGGTAAAAAAGGGAGACTAGAAATGGGGAGGTCATGCTTAGAGTGGGATGTCAAGGGAGACTATGATTGGCTTGCGATCTATGTTAAAAGTATTTTATCAATAGGAAATAATGCAAAATTTGAAGCCATGCAAAGCATTAATGCTATTCTTCCAACCTTTCACTTTTTACATGCAAATAATATAGTTTGCATGTATTTCATATAGAGTTGGTTAAGTCCACAGATTGGAAAAACAAATTTTTGTCTTTACTGCAATAGTTTCCTTAGTGTTCAAGACTAGGTGTACATTCAGGTGAATATAAATATTTTGTTTCTTCTCATGGGATTTTCTACATATCAACTGACATTTCTAGTCATAGAAGGGTTTCCTGGAATCCCTCTTTAAACCTTACAGCTGTTTCTTCCAGCAATTAATCTTGGGTTAGAAAGTCTAGATTATAAATTAGCAGTAATTTTAGTCAATAAACCACACTCAAACCTTTCCATATCAACTAACATATTAGATCAGTCTTACTGAAAGCAATCATAATAAATAATGAAATTAAAAATAGACCTATCTTGGAGGCAGAATAAATATGTAATACAGCCCAGTTGGGATGGCTCAGTGATTGGGCTTTGACCTATGAATCAGAAGGTCATGATTTTATTCCTGGTCAGGGCACATGGCTGGGTTGCAGACTTGTTCCCCAGTTGCAGAAAAGAAACTTTTGAAAATTAAAAGGTAATAGCTAAATCCCCCCCAATTTTCACATTCAAGGAAAAGCTGAAAAAATCCTGACATAAATATAATAGGTCAGTATTTTTTGGACATTTCTATAATGCTATGGGTGAAATGATGGGAAAAGATTCAGGGCCTAGAAAGCTTGATTTCTGCATGTAACTTTTGAATTTCCTATAAGATTCATTTATATTTACCTATTTTCTAACTTCTATATAGTTCTAATTATAGCAAGATTTTATTTAATTTGAATAAAACACCTTTGAGGTTGGTACTATTATTATCCCGATTTTACTGGGAAGGAACTAAGGCATTGAGGGGTCAAGCAACTTGCTCAAAGTAATCTAGACATTATACAGAACAGCTAGGATTTGGATGAAATTCTTTAGAGAATGTTTTCCACAAAATTCCAAGAGAGCATCTGATGAACACTGGAATTACAGGTAGTAGTAGTAGTAGTAGTAGTAGTAATAGTAGTTGTAGTAGTAGTAGTAGCATAGTAGTAGAGGTCTGATACATGTAATTCATGCAAGAGTAGGCCTTCCTTCTACCAGCTACCTGCACCAGTTTCCCTGTGGCACCCGAGACCAGGGTTTCCCTCCAGCTGCCAGTGGGCAGCTGGGACTGGGATTTCCCTTACAGCCCTGGCTTCATACAGAATGATGTCCGGTCTAATTAGCATATTACACTTTTATTGTTATAGATTACCTCAAGTTCTCTCATTATTTCAAACCATCCATTCCTACATGTATATCCAGCACAGTTAAATTTGAACAAAAATTACTGAATTGTGTAAAAAGCATGGGATAAAATTTCAGGCTTCACATCGATTCTGCCTGCTTTTGAGAAGAAATAGATGACCTTATTATAATCATTACGATTATCACAGAATCACTTTCCCACTTAACATTGAGATTGGTATGAGCTCAACTGTTTATTTCAAGGTTAATATTATGTATTAGCATTTGAATAGAGTACTATAAAATGCAAGGCATTACTAATGGGAAAGGGATAAGGAAAAAAAATGTCCTGGGTATCATGGTGATTGGCAATTTTGCACATCCAATGGGAAAAACTAAATATATTCTGAAAAGAATTATGACTAAATTCCCTCTCATTATGTGTTACCACTTTCCTTTTAATAACACAGATTATAGAATTTGCCTTCACATAGATACTTTGATAAATGCTGGGTGATAAAATGTCATGTAGCACAAATTTACCTTGAGGTATAAATCTGTGATGATTTGTTAAGCAGAAAAATCTTAATGATATACATCCACTTTCACTTTATTCACAACAGTATCCTTCCTTTAGCAATAGGAAAGGTATATACCCCGAAAAATGGGTATACAATGGGTAAAATGATATATATCAACTTCTTAAAAATGTGTTACATTGTCTTTTCTTTCAAACTGAAGCTTTACTACAAATTAGTTCTTCCTTCTGAGCAAGAGAGGATTTGTGTACTTGACATTTTCTAAGGTTCTTTGATGTTCTGTGTTTTTTTTTTTTCTGAAGTTAATATATAATTGTTAGGAAGTACAAGTTAACACTTTCTAATAATTATAATTAACAATAAAGTAGAAACATGTTTAATAAACTCATAGTTTGTTAGCTATGTTACAGTAGAAAAATTTACATAAATAAAACAAAATTACTTTTCTGTAATGTGTGCAAAATAAATGGCAAAATTATTTCCTTAGCTCTGTCATTGTAGCTGTACATCATATTTGTTTGTATGAACACATATTTCATCCTTATCATTAAATGAGAAAGTAGATAGATATGACTCTGATAATAATTCCCTTTGACTCTAATTAACGGAGAACTTTCTTAGCAGTCATGGCTAGCAGCTTTTGAGAAAGTGTTTTAGTCCATTTAGAATAATATTTCATTATGATAATTTCTAGAAGTTTGGATTCAATCGTGAGTTACCCTTCCAAGTAATATTCTTAAGGGGGGAAAACTGAATTATAATTTCATCTAATATATAAATCACTGAAATGAAATGAAGAAATTTCTCAATTGGTAATTAAAATTTAGAAATCTAAAAATAGCCTCATTCTATCTAAGAGGTCTACTTAACACTTGTAAACAATCTGATATTCCATGATCACTGATAAGAAGTCTTTTAGACAGTATCTGCTACACTATCTATATTCTGACATTGATCACTTTCTAAAAGATAAACATGAACATGGCTATTCATGGGCAAGATGTACAGTGAAAACTGTTGTTTTTTAAATTGCTATGAGATATTTTATGTTTATGGCTTAAATGTAACCAATTTTTTTTATAATGAAATGAAAGCAAGAGGACATTTTAGCAGTGATGAGATCTGAAGGACCTAAATTCATGTAGCAAAGGGATACTAACTATCATAGGCAAATAGATTTGGATGGGCTATAATAGGTAGAAGAGGATAGGAGAAGATAGAACAGCATAAAGCGCCCTCATGTTTATTAATATTTTCCAAATTAAGAAAACTTGGCCGGAAGCCAATGCAACTACAGAGAATAAAGAGAAAGAATTATAAATGAAATGACATGCTGACTTTGTTATCCTGTACTGAATTATTCTCAATAACATCTGTGCTTTGAATTTTCTTGTAAACATGATGCTAGCTTTTAAATCACTACCGAATTTCAATGTTTCCACCCTTTGGTTTCAGACTGATAGTTTTAAGAGGGTAAATTTATTATAAATGTTATTGAAATATCTATATGAGTCATTTAACACGGTTTATTCTTAATGAAACATAAGCTCAGTTTTTATGTCATTTTTTTTTTCTGAATCATAATGACTTTGCAATTCCATCTTAAAGGAAAAACCTCCTTTGTCCCAATTCCCATTCCAGTTACTTTTCTCTCTCCCCATCCCTGTACATGAAGTTATCTCAGTTCACTCTCTGTTTATACACAATTCTCTGACTTTCCTAATATTCCTATCAAAAATATACTTCCTTTTTTATTATACCTCACACTTGTCTCTATTTTTCTGTATAGAACTTAGCAAAAGTGTGAGAGTTCATTATCTAGTCTTCATTTAATTAGAATATCCATGAAGGCAAAGTCTATTTTTTAATGGTTATATTATCAATGCCAAGAGTGCCTGGCATATAGAATATACTCAATAAGTATTTTATGGGTGAATGCCTAGACAAATAAATTGAAGAATATTTACTATAGCCATTTTTTAAAATTTATCTTCATTGTTGAAAGTAATACAGATGGCTTTTTTTAAAAAAAAATATGTATTTTTATTGATTTAAGAGAGGGGGAGAGAGAGAGAAAGGAAAAACATCATTGATGAAAGAGAACCATAGACTGGCTGCTTCCTGCACGTCCCCTACTGGGGATCAAGCCTGAAAATGGGGCATGTGTCCTGACCAGAATTAAACTCTGACCTCCCGATTCATAGGTCAATGCTCAACCACTGAGCTACAGTGGCCAGGCCAAAAGTCCTCCATTGACCCCTCCACCCGTCCATCTCCACCCCCTAGGCCTTCACCACACTACTATCTCTGTCCATGTTTTATGTCTATACGCATATAAATTCTTTGGCTAATCTCTTCCTGCCCCATTCCCTCTGAGATATTAGAGCCATTTTTAAAGACATTCTTTTGCACGGTTTCAAGTTCATAGCAAAAGAAATGAAGGTATAGAGATTTGCCACATAGTCCCTGACCCCACATATGCTTAGCCGCACCCTTTATCAACACTCTCCACCATTTCTTACAATGGATAAACCTACATTAACACATCAAAATCGTCTAAAATCTGTAGTTTACACTAGGGTTCACTCTTGGTGTATACATTCTATGGTCTGGAAAATATGGTATATAATGACCTGGATCCATCATTATAATATCATACAAGCTATTTTCACCACCCTAAACTCCTCTATGCTCCTCCTAAGGTATTTTAAAATTTCACTGTTCACTACTGGTATAAAGGAAAATGATTCAGTTTTGTACATCAAATTCGCATCCTAAAACCTTGCTAAAATTGCTTATTAGTTCCAAGAGTTCTTTTGGTTGATACTTCAGAATATCTTTCCACAGGGATGGTCATGTTATTTGTGAACAGACTGCTTTATTTATTTCTTCCTAATCTGTAAACCTTTTATTTCCTTTTTCTTATCTTAGTACATTAGCTAGTACTTCCGGTACAATGTTGAAATAGAGTAGTGAGAGGGAGGATCCTTGTCTTGTTTCAGATCCAAGAGGAAAAGCGAGCTTCTTATCATTAAGTATGATTTTTGTAGGCATTCTTTATCAAGTTGATTAATTTCTCCTGTATCCCTAGCCACCTTTTAAAAGCTTACTCCAATTCTAGGTGCCACAATAAAGTTTTTTTTTTCTCCAAAAATTCCAACAAAACTGACCTTGGCAATATCATCCATAAGTCACATGTAGTCAATGTAAATGCTATTTTGATTAACTTCTCCACAGTAATTGACACTGCTGATCACTCATTTCTTGAAACACTGTTTATCCCTAACTTTTGGGGTACCACACTTTCCTGATTTCTCTTCTATCTCAGTCTCCTCTATAGATTCAACTTTCTCTACCTACTCCTTAATTACTGATGAACCTCTTATCAATTTTCATTTCTGGGTCCTCTCCTCTTTTTAGAAGTTCTTGTGCTTCTAGGAAGACTCATACATTTCCTGAGCATTGATAAATATCTGTATAATTATAACTTACAAATCTATGCCTGGCTTCTTACCTAATATCTAGCTAATTCATTGAATTCTATATGTGAAATAATCACTTCACTTTCTGGTTCCCAATCCAGTGTATCCTCAATTTGCACTAGCTGAGTAAATGGCATAAAGTTGTTCAGGTCAAAATTTGGTAATGTTTTTTTTATGTTTTACTTTTACCAAACTCCTTCTACTTAATTGCCCCATAAGTTACCAGTAATTATCTACTATTTCCTTTAAATATCTATTGACTCATTCCTTTCTATTCCCTTTGTTACAACACTGATCCATGCCAAGAACATCATGTCTGACCTTGTCTTCCACTGTAGCCTTCTAATTGTCTCCCTGCCTTAATTTGTTCTATACCCAGACCCCCACCTCCATGTGGCAAAGAAAGTGATCTTCTAAAAATACATTATTCTCAGCATAAGTCCAAATTCCTTAAGAACAATTGCAAGACTGCAGAATCTCCCATCATCACCATCTGCAAATTCATTGCTGCCTCTGCATCTCTCCCTTTTAAGCTCTAGCCACACTGAATTTCTTTCAGCTCTTGGAATTATGACTTTTCTTATCTCCTGGCTTTTCTAAGAATTATATCCTCTGTCTTGAATATGTTTAGTTTTCTGTCTGTTAGGCTGAAATTATCTTTAAGAATTATTTCAAGATATATTTTTTTTCAGGTAGGTATACATTTTCTGACACCTCGCTTAAGATATAACACCTGCTTTACATTCTTATGGCTCCATATACTTCTCCTATCACAACACCCATCATCTTTATCTATTTATTTACTTCTCTGTTTTCCTAGCTAGACAGCAATTTCTGTAAATTTGCTTACCATTGCATCCTAACATTTAGGTAACTCAGTAGGTTCTCAATATATATTTAAGAATCAATAAAAGCTAAGATTTTATTTTTTTAAGTCAAATCACTTATTTTTTTCTCTTTGGTTGCATTAATATAATATAATACAATGTATTTACATTATAAAAGTTTAGATTTATCATTAGTTTACTAGACTTACAAGCACTTATTTTGTTCTCTTCAGTTACATTAATATATTATGTATTTGTAATATATTTATCATTAGTTTATTATAGAATTATGTCATGAAACTTGAACAATTTAATAATTCCAAAAATGTTTGTATGTGTACTCTAAAATATTCACTAGCAATGGCAATTTCTATATGAAATAAATGTGTCAGCATTTGGCTCCAAATTACCAAGAATTACCCAGGAATGTGAGGAGGTAATCGGGAAGTATTTTGGGGCTTAATCTCACAAATGTTGTGTACAGCCGAAACCGGTTTGGCTCAGTGGGAGAGCGTCAGTCTGGGGACTGAAAGGTCCCGGGTTCTCTTCTGGTCAAGGGCATGTACCTTGGTTGCGGGCACATCCCCGGTGGGGGGTGTGCAAGAGGCAGCTGGTTGATGTTTCTCTCTCATCGACATTTCTAGCTCTCTATCCTTCTCCATTCCTCTCTGTAAAATGTCAATAAAATACATTTAAAAATAAACAAACAAATGTTGTGTACAAGTCCCCTGGTGAATGGTTTAGCATCATGTGTACATCTGTGCAAATACTGGTTAATCTGGCCAATGTCTTCAAATCTGAAGATACATAGTAGGTATCTTTCTTTTACTTTCTTTTCCTCTGAGACATGTCTTCAGATCGCTTGTTATAAATATCAGGAGTGAGCCTTAATAACACTAAGAGGCTGAGAACATTGAGATTGGTAGATAGGTGTATAAGGGAGATGTGTGTGGTCAAGAAAGAGACAGAGAGAGAAGGAGAGAAACAGAAATAGAGAGAGATAAAAGATGGATATTGGAATATACAGACAGATCAAGAATTAAGTTGAAGAAAAGTAATGTTGTCTGGCAAATGAAGTTCACATATCTGAGCAAGTCACCATCCCAGGCTTAACCCACACAAAGAGAATGTAAGTGAGGTGAGGACTGATTGCAGATGTGGGTAAGTGTTTTGTACTTATCTGATACTAGGTGCTTTGAGAGGGGAGAATTAAAGTACAAAATGGGATGAGAATCTCTTTTGAAATAAGTAGCATCAAGAACTTAAAACAAGGACACTACAAAGTAATGAGGTTTGAGGTAAAATCAAACAGCATTTTTTTTAATCTCTAAGGATAGCACGTATTTGAAATTCTCCTTTCAAAATGTACAATAATAAAGTGAGTATATGTTGCTTACAGAATAAAGAAGTAAAAATGATTTTAAATTAGAATCAAAACACAACTTTCCTAAGCAAATACGGACACGTTTACTTCCTTCCATTAGGAATCAAAAACAAAAAGATTTAGAACTATATATACTCACAAAATTCATATGGCTTAAAAGGACAGAAAAAACCTTGGGTACATCTCCATTTTTGGTAGATTGATGTGAAAGTAAAAATACAGCAATAGTGACAGCTCAAACTTTTTTTCTTTCAATATTTTATATTAAAATACATATAACTTTTGTGTTTAAAATAAATAAAACTCTAGCACACTATGCTTTCTGCGCTGGTGCTACCTAACAGTAGGGAAACAACAACAACAACTAGGTCCCAGCAAAGAAGCAGATTTTTAAAACAAAAATGACAGGATAATCTTCAATAATGTAAACTTTCCTTTATTTTGTTCCATTAATTTTTAAGCTATGAAAAAAAATCTAAGGTTGGTTAGATATTAATGGCATTGTTGTTGTTTTGATTCAATAAAATTTTAGTATGTCCTTATTCTATGTTAGAAAATATGGATCTGAGAAAAGGGTAGTAGAAATGCAAATAAAGTTACATATCTGTCCCAAAGAACAATTTAACATGAAAAAATATTTCTATCATCCTTTAAAAATATAATTTCACAAAGTAGCAAAGTTGTAATTAAGAAACTATAGACATTTTAAACTTTTAGGGTATTTGTTTTATATTATTTTAATCTTAGAAAACCAAATGGCATAACAATTATACTATGCTAAATGGTAAAGCAAATAAAAGCTGGATGTCTTTCTTCCAAAAACTCCTAAGTAGACTTCATTGAAGAATGAGGTTGCTTGAAATATATCACAAAAAATGTATTGCTTAAGATAATATAGTATAACTGCCCTATTTCAGAGGTACTTATAATAATAAATCTAAATAAAACAATCCAGTAAGCATTTGATTCCCAAAGTCTCATTGAAGTGCATGGAATATTATAGTGTGCTTAATTTTTAAATTGTTGCTGCTAATACTACCATTCTGCTGATAAAATGATAAATATGGAATTCTCGTTTAAAAATATGGCCAAAAGTATTCAAGAATTTATTTTGAAAATTGTATGAAGATACTGGTTTTTAAAGTTAATTAAATGCATTTGCTTCTTCAACTATAGATTTGACTCCTACACAGTAGCAACCAGAGCATTACATACTACAAATTAAAGACACTGCCATATCTGGGGTTAGTGGGATTAACTAAATTTTTATATTAAATATAAATTCCTGTTAGAAATATTTATGTCTATAATTTTCTTCAGAGCTATAGACTTTCCTAAGGCCATGGTTCTCAGATTAAACTCTAAAACTCACTGTACATATTTGGAGACTGGGTCAAAGTGGTTATAACAGTTTATGTTCTATGGCACTGTATCAAATCCTCTTAAAGAGAAACAAGTTAATATAAGCCTTGAAAAAGAACTATATTTGAAATGAATTAATGAACAAGGTATTTTTCAGCAGTCGTATATAATTAACATCTTTAGATATAACACATTCATACTAATATAATATAAAATATTAATAATAAAGTATATTAAAATCTAATAACTAGTGGTCAAAAACAATAGTTAATGGTTTTATTTATCCTTTCATTCATTGAAACAAAAATGATTAGCCTCCTACTATGCATAAAGGTGATTCTTATAGACACTATTACTTTTCTGCTTCAAAACTATTTTTCAGAAGTCATAGAAACCTCCAAGTTTTCCAAGGTTTAGGCTAGTTAACAGAACTTTAATTAAAAACATGTCTAGTTTTCCTATGTAGATCAGATATAGACCTTTCTTATGCTTATTGGTATTGACTTGAAAGAAACACATAGAAACCTATCAAACTAATCATGGTATTATCTTTAACCAGGGAGAAAAGTCTCTATGCAGTTTACATAGTGGTAAATTAGTTAAAGCACAGCTAGTTCCTAAATGAGGGACTATTTGGAAATTATGGAAGTTACCCTGAATCCATAATTATACATCACAATAAAGTAGTTCACAGATGAAAAAACAAAACACATATTTTAAAGTGTGATCAATGACTATTTAGTATCTGTAAAGCAAAGGTTTTTGAGAGGACTTTGAAGAACAATGTAGCTAGAATACTGTCTTCTTTCATATAGTGATAGTGTTAGAAAAATAGGAATTAGAACAGATAAAAAATACTGATAGTATTATCAATTGCTAAAATAAGTTTTATTTAGAGTCACTATTGAATTTGAATAAATAGACGTAGGCATTATTTTCTATTGTGAATATAAATGTGAATAAATGTATATTAATATTGGAGAGAGAAGAAATATATCATATTCCAGTTTGTAGTGCCTTTAAAGTATAGTGTTAACCATTTAAAATATTATAAAATTATTTATTAAGAACACCAATAAATATAATTTAAGTATAAAATGGAAATGATAAATGTAAGAGTCCTACAGAGGATTAACTAATTAGCAATATAAGACAATCTTACACAGAATACCTATAAAGCACCACTGCCAACTCGGTCAGCCACTCATGGAAACAAAGAGAATAACTACTGAAATTCGTAAATCTTGCACTTACCAACCTCCACAACACTAGAGCAGTTAGGATCTGTGAAGCCATCTGGACACTCACAGGTAAAGGAATCTTCAGACAAGCCCGACAAGCAGATGCCCCCATTTTCACATGGATTGGGATCACAACTATCACCTGAGGAATAAAGAAACAGACTTTTACTTTTTTATTTTTGTCTTAGTGCTGAAATGCACCATTTCACATAACCTCTTCATCTTCCTCTGGTAAAGTCACTATACAATTCAGATCTATAGATAATGTATGCAAGACCCATTTGAAACCTCATGCTTTTAAGGAAGATGGTATGTAACATAGCAAATATTAACATTTATAATTCCAACAACTCACACTGAATTGCACATCAAAAGCTATTAATTTAGTTTCGAGTTTCTTCATTACATGTAAATGAAATACTATCAAATTTGTTAAAGATTAACTGAAATATGTATGGTAGACTGGTTTCTTAATTACTCCAATAAATAACCTTTCAATATCCACATACGTTGCTCTGTAATTTTCCAATTCCCCTCATCAAATGGGTGGGTTTATTGCTGGATCCTAGACTCTGGGCTTGTTCCTGTGACTTGCCTTGGCTGGTAGGAAGCTAGCGGATTTGAAGCCAGCAGAGTGTGGAAAATCCTCTTGAGTATTTCCACTTCCTCTCTTGGCACCCTACCATGTTTTGAGAATAAATTCAGGCTGAATTACTGGAAAGAGGTAAGTTAACTGTGTAAGGATAAGAGAGAAGCTTCCTAGAAATAAGTTCTGCCATAACGAAGACCTAAAATACATGCCCCTTGGCTTGGTCCTGGGAAGCAAATAAAATCTGGAGAGGCACTGGGAGAACGGCTCTAGGAAGCTAGAAAAATGGCTATCCCTGTTATGTGGAGAGGAGCAGTTGGTAAAGCTGCCACCTGAGGAAACTTCAGTGACGGAAAAAGCACCTAATGAACTTTTGTATACAAGTAATGAGATTTCCAGGCAGAATGTGAAAGTGTCAGCTGGCTCTTAGTAGTCTCATTTGAGAAGGTGCTATAAGAGGTGTGCTAAATAAAGAACTGATGAGTCTGAAGGTACGGAAAAGTAATATGGAGGGACCAGAACTCGTGGTAGAAAATAAAACTCTTCCTGAACCCTGGCCTCTCACACAAGTGAAAAGTCAAGTCCAGGGCTTGGTCAGAAAGACATGGCTTCAATATAAGTATAAAATCAACGATATGACTGTAAGAATCTCTGTGAAAACATTTCAAATTATTCAGGTGCAATTTGAAAGACTCTCCCAGGTAATTTAAAGGGTTTCTAGAAATCTGAAGGATATTACGCCTGAGCTGTCTGGCAGACACAGCATTAAATCTCAAGTGAACACGTTAAAAGCCACGTCAGTCATCAGTGGCTGACACTACGACACTATACTTTCCGTCCAGAAGGCGAAACAGGCCTGGTGCATAACATGTGAAAACATGCTTCAGACAGTCATGGGTGTGGCTTTATTGCACTGAGAGAATGTGAATCAGAATCAGAAAAGCCTGTATAGTTTTTAGAGGAGATTGCTAAGTGAAAGTAACACCTCCTAGATTAAGAGAATAAGGCTTTTTATTTATTTTATTTTTTAATATATATTTTATTGATTTCAGAGAGGAAGGCAGATGGAGAGATGGAAACATCAACGATGAGAGAGAATCATTGATCGGCTACCTCTTGCATGCCTCCTACTGGGGATCGAGCCCACAACCTAGACATGTGCCCTTGCCCAGAATCGAACTCAGGACCCTTCCTTCTGCAGGCCAATGCTCTATCCACTCTGCCAAACCAGCTAGAACAGAGAATAAGGCTTTTTTTAAAATTAAAACTGCATCTGGCCCCAACTCCATAACACTTTATATTTCTTAAGAACTTTATTCCCTTACTACAGGCCTGATGCACAAAATTCATGCAAGAGTAGGCCATACTTCCCCTTCCTGCTGGTACAGGCTTCCCTCTGGCATCCAGGACTCAGGCCTCCCTCTAGTTCTCTGGATCCAGGGTTCCCTCCAGCCTCCTGCACCTGGGACCTGGGTTTCCCTTGAAGCCCTGGCTTTGTCAGGAAGGACATCCGGGAAGAAGTCTGATCTAATTAGCATATTTTCTTTCATTATTATAGTTAGGAGCTTTCCCTTGAATTACTTCATCTCTTTTCTCAGCTAGCCACTTTAAAATGGTAGAAAAATGAAAATGGAGGTTAAGATTATCATCAAACTTATAAAATAAGTCATTAGCTATACTAGGTAATATATAAAAATACTACATTAGCACTGAAGCAAATATCAGAAAAGTGTCATGAAATAAGTGAATAAATGAATGAATTAATATGTTTTGAGAACATCACCAACTGTAGGAAGGCTGGGTCGTGGAGTGTTTGTTTAGGAAGAGTTGTGAAAGTATAAATAGGTCAGATCAGAAAAGATTTAAAAGTTACCAATATAATTTATAAGATGAAGAGCCAATGGCTAGTTTTACATGTATATTAAAGTTTTGACAAGCTCATATCTATATTTTAAGAAGACTATCCTGGCAGCATTCTATAGAGTACAGTTGAATGGGGAGGTTAACAACTGGTAAAGATACTTCAATATAATTTCTACTTCATTATATTTCTAGCTAGCTTAGTCACTTAGCTATCCCCTCCTTTTGTCCATTCATTTGTCCAGCTATTCGTTTATTCCTTGAGTACCAATTTTATAGTATGCACTTAGGTAAGTTGAATATACAGAACTAAAGACAGACTTTGCCATGAAGAAATATAGAGCTTACCAGGGGAGATAAAAAATAACCAGTAACAATTACAGCAACAGAGTGACAAGAGTTGTGATTAGTGTACATGATCCAAATTGTAGAGTCAATGGAGACTTCTAAAAAGATTCAGTGCTGTCAGATGATACAGCAGAAGAGGTACATGGCCCACATTCTAGGCAACAGGAAATACATACAGAAAGATAAAAGATCATGGCTCATTCGAGGAACTTCAAGTAGGCCTGCACAATTAGAGCATAGTTGTATATGAGCAACAGAGAGAAATAAGCTCAAAAGGATTATTTGGGCCAAAATTTTTAATTTCACCTTTAAGCAGTGGAAAAATCATAAAAGAACTTAATGCATGGCAATGCATGTGGCCAAATTTGTGTTTTAGAATGATGACTAAAGCAGCCTTGTGTTGGGTCAGGTGAAGGAGTGGAGGCTGAGAGCACTTCTTCCAAATGAGTACCATCCCTCCCCTCAGATAATTAGTCTAGAGCAATGGAATTGGCATTGAAATTTTCTAGAAAGACTGAATCACCCACTTTGAAGTGAAACCATGTCTCTCTGCCTTTAGTGTGAACAAAGCAGCATGGCCTTGTACAGTCAGACTGAACCACACAATCATCCCCTAACTCTGTGCACGGAATGCAGATGACTATAAATGAGGGGACATTTCTTGATGAGATGTGACTCAAAAGTTTGTGTATTGTAAATACTACACAAAGAGGAATCTACATTCCCAGACCAGATCTGTGGTTGCAGCAATGTGACCAGATCGAGGCCTCTTGGAGTTGTTTCTAGTGCTTTACACTGACAGAAGCAATGTCTGTCAGGCAGGAACAGAATCCTAGAGGTTCCCAAGCATACTCTCTGTATGCACAGAGTCCTCTAAAATCAAGAACTTCTCATTCTGACCCATTTCACTCCTACAGCCAAGTTCCTGAGAAGTTCATTCACTGATGTGATATGACATCTAGCTATCCCAAGGGCCACTTGAGGCTATAGTGCCTGGTTCCTTGGATTATCTCATCATTATGAGTAGTTTTGGTGTCTGAAGAAAACTTTCTTGTTACCCTGTTGCCCTTTCAAGGTGATAATATTTAATCTAATCATTTTTATACCAGGTATGTATGCCAGTCATATAAGGCAGGATGGTCAAAATAAGGCAGGATGATCTGTTTACCTCTAATTATATCTTGTAGATTCCAGCTGCTGTTGAGCTGAGCTGTTTTTTCTCATCCTTGTACTTTTTGCTTATGTCCACTTATTTCTAAGAAATTATATGCTTGTAAAAATTCACTTATCTTCATTATTGGTATTTATCTAGCATCTTTTTGAAAAATAGAAAAGAATAGATTTGACAAAAATGATGTACAAGGTAGAATCAAAATGACATTGTTACCAAATTAATGTGAGGTTGAGAGAGAACAAGAAATCTGGTTTGAATGATTTCCAGAGCTCCTCCCTGGACGACTGAGTAGCCATCTTTTATAAGAAAATATATTAGGTTTCAGTTTAAAGGACTTATTGTGTTTGAGGTGTCTGTGGGATATCAAAAATAAAAATGTCCATGAAGCTATTAATTAAGTAGATATACAATTGGAGGGGTTTTGCAGACATTAATTACTGTTAAGTATGAATGTGGGAATTGTATTTCAGCAAGAGACTTTGAAGGGAGGGCAGAACAGGAGAGGAGAGGGGGGCAGAGAGGAAAAAGGAGAGGCGAGGTCCTCGGGAACAAGAGAGAGAGAGAGAGAGAGAGAGAGAGAGAGAGAGAGAGAGAGAGAGAGAGAGAGATGGAACTGGAGAGCATTATGCTAAGTGAAATAAGCCAGTCAGAGAAAGATAAATCTCACATGATCTCACTCATTTGTGTGATATAAATAACATCATAAACTGATGAACAATAATAGATACAGAGACAAAGAGTCATCAAACAGATGGTTAAACTACAACAGGAAGGCAGGGAGGGTTAGACGGGGGCTAAGAGATCAACCAAAGGAAGCGTATGCATGCATATAAGCATAACCAATGAACACAGACACTGCGGGGGGGGGGGTGAGGGCATGTGCACGGGGTGGGGAGTAAGGGAGGCTGGAGGGAGGTCAATGGGGGGGGAAAAGGAAATATATGTACTACTATTTGTAATACTTTAAACAATAGAAAGAAGGAAAGAGAGGAGGGGTGGTTAGAGGAGGAGAGAAAAAAAAAGAATTCAATACTAGACTCTTTCCATTCCATGACAAATATTCAGTCTATTCACTGAGGGTCTAGTACGCAGAGGTTTGCCTGAAATTAATAAAGGCCCCACGTATAGCTGTGTTAGATGGACAACGCCAACGGAAAAGAATGTTTCGGCCTTGGATACATAGTGGATAGACAACAAAAGCCTATCAAACATAATTAGAATTACAGTCTATGCTTTAACTCTGTTTCCCTATCCCTCATTATTCATAGCACCCTTGTGTCAGTTAGATGGCTTCTCCATGAAGTAAGTGCTGAGACCAAGTTGAGAGTGCAAGAAGCTAATCGAGAAGTCATGCCTGTGAAAGATAAAATGAGGTGGAAACCGAGCTGGGTAGGCAAAGCCTTCATGTGGTGAGGCAGATCTGACACCTGTGCAGAGGAAATGGGCATGGGGATTGTTACAAGAAACACTGATCAGGTGCACCCGAGATCCTAAGGCAGCCATGATAAGTCTTAGCCAATCCACCGGGAGAGCTAGGAGCAAAGATCATAAAGGAATTCCTCCAAGGTGGAAAGGGCCAGGTATTAGTGTATTGTAAATACCTCCCAGTGTTCAAACCCTGGCTGGAGGTGATCCAAGTACGGTGACGCTCTCCAGCTCCAGTGAGGTCCAGAAAGTGCCTCAGACTGACGGAGAGCTAACTGCATTCCCCGTTCTTTCTGAACGGGAGACAGGAGCCTGGCACCACCAAGGGTGCCACAGTCCCCCATTCACTCTCAAAATGGCCCTGGTTTGGATCAGTTACACACTGATTATTTTCTCTGCATGCTCATTATGGTACAGAAGAAGGCTGATACCTTGAAGTAGAAATAAATCCTGCCTGGCTGGAATTTCGAGTACAATTTAAAATGCACTGTAAGGATTTCTGATTCCCTGTCACTTCAATTAAACTGAGATTCAGGTACCAATCCTCATCAAATGTAATCAGACTCCTGGACCTCAAATCAGTGTATTTGTTCTGATTGTTTGTTTTTGTTTGTTTGTTTCCCAGTGGATGTCTTGGTAGAGAGAGACTTTTTAAAACTAAGATGGCAACCAGTAGTATGAGCTAGGCTCAATAAAGAAAAAAAATAGGACAATACACGATTTCATGATTCTTTATTCTACTGTCAGCAAGCTCCTAAAATACACCTCTGCACATTATAATCTGTGTGCAGTGTTATATTTGATGCTTCTTGGCTGGCTGGCCTCACCTGCTTTAGATTAGGACAGATGTGTTTAATTTGAATCTAACTATATTTTATGATTCCATCTGCAGTTTATGGCAGACAGGCAAATTAAGCTGATGCCGATTTACCTTTTGGCAATAGAATGAAGCAATTATTTTTCCCAGGGGCAAGAAATCATTGCAGGCTAAATTTAACTTCCTATTTGCCTGCTCTCAGCCCCTCCCTCTCCCCCACACCCCCCTTCTACTCTTCAGTTCTGCCTGTACAGGGACCTTCCTGTCTGTGTTCAGCATCCAATTCACTTTTCTCACTGGCACACCACACAGTCACTTCCTGCTCAAGGTGATTTGGGGTCTTATTTCACTTCATTGTCAATGTATAATCCATGATCGTTTTTAGCCTAGATAGCAAAATCTATAACATACCCTACAGCAGAAGATAAGCAAAACAAAACAAAATAATAATTAAAAAAAAAAAACATCGAAAAACTAAAATCTGGAGGGAGGAGAAAATGGCGGAAGAATAGGTAGGCTAGTTCTGACCCGGATCCCGAAGAGGAAGGAGAGAGCACCCGAGGGACTCGCTGGGAGTGCCTGTCGACAAGCCAAGAGAGAGGCCAGCACATGGAGAAACTGGGGGGCGCCCAATTGGGGAGTCCCTGACAATTGAACACCCGCGGCCCGATCCTCTCTCGGAGCGAGCTAGGGGAGAAGACGGGGAAATTGCGCCATCTTGACGGGAGGAGATTTGGATTAAAGGACAGAATAGCCAGGCTGTAAAGACCACCGAGTGGCTGTTCGCCCCTGGACGCCGACCACAGTCAGCGCGAACGCTTGGATTGGAGGGAGTGCTCTAACCCAGGGGGAAGAATCGGTGAGTCTCTGCTGCGGCTCGCATATCCCCAGCGGCGCGCGCAGTTCCCCCAAGCCGCAGCTCGGCGCGCGCTGGCAGCTCGGCTCGCGCGCGCTCGCAGAGGGGTCTGTGTTTGTAGGAAACCCAGAACTGGGCTGGAGCCACCCATGACTGCGGTGGGGGCCCCTAAGGAGCAGTACGTCTGAATCGGTCTCAGAGGGAGATGCAGGCGAACGTGGTCGCCTCCTCTTGCCCAACCCCCACCCCTCCATAGATCCCGGACACAGGGGGAAAGAAAAAAACAAACAAACAAAAACAGGAGGGGCCCAGGAGGCCTGGCTCTCTGCCACCAGTAGGCACCGCCACCTAGAGGCTGCAGTACATATGGACTCCAGAACTGCTTCAAAAAACAAGGCCCGATTACAACACGGAAGAAACACTGGGAATTGTTATTAAAGCCCAGACTGGGAACTGGTGAGCTAGACGGAGCAACAGAGGAAGTGAATGACCTTCATTACTGCAAACTTTATTTAATTTTTGATTTTGATTTTCTAATTGTTTAATTTTTTTCTGTTTTTTTTTTAAGCTACATTAGTTGCAAAGTTTACTTAAGAAGATATTTTTGTTTTTCATCTTTCCTCACTTGATTTTACCTTTTTAATTAACTCACTTTTATATGTAATCAATATTATTACTACTAGTAGTTTGCTCGTTTTATCTTTTTTATCTTATTTTCTTTTGTTTATTTTTATTATTAGCTTTTAAGTGCCATATTATATACTTTTCAAAAAAAATTTTTTTTTTCTTTTCTTTTCTCTTTTTTTCCCCTTTGGGATTACTATCCAACAGACTATTTATACCTTTCCTTCTCCAACGCTCTATTCTAACTCATCCCTACCTTTAGGCCATCACTCTTTTCCTAACCCTTTCCCTTCGATGTCCTGCTTATCTTAACTCTTTATTGCTCTAGATCTTCCCTATTTTTTTCTATTTGCCCTCTCCTAAAACTTCAACCTTCCTGTGTATATCTGGCTCCCAACCCCCTACTCCAAGCCAACTCACACCTACCTTGTCGCTATCCTAAAAAAAAAAAAAACCCACAACAACAAAAAATCCTTCTCTCCACCCCTTTGTAATTGTATGTTAAATGCTAACTATATCAAAGTGGTATGCTTTTTTGTAAGATTGGTTCGCTTATTCTTTGTATTTGATTGTATGATTTTGTTAGCTGGGTTCTAGTCATCTTTATTGAAGGATATTAATATTGCAAACGCTTTTCTGTTCAGTGCCATATGTGTTGTACCTGGATGTGTTGTATTTTGTACCTTTAAATCTAAGCAGGAGAGAGAGAACTACATATACAGGCATCTTAAAACAGAAAGATCATGGGGAGGCTAAGAAACACCCCACCTATGAAAGAAAATCAGACATCACCAGAACAGGAAGTAAATGATTTAGAGGCAAGCAACCTACCAGAACAAGAATTCAGAGTAATGATCATGGGATGGCTAAAAAGAATGGAAGACAAATTTGACAATATGAATAAGACCCAAGAGGAAATGAAGAAAAACCAAGAGGATCTGAAGAAGAACCAAGAGGATCTGAAGAAGAACCAAGAGTATCTGAAGAAGAACCAAGAGGAAATGAAGGCGACCCAAGAAGAAATGAAAAATGACATCACTTCTATGAAGAACTCAATAGAAAGCATCAAGAGTAGACTAGAAGAAGCAGAGGACCGCATCAGTGAGCTAGAAGACAAGATGGAAAAAAATACCCAATTAGAGAAGCTGCTAGAAAAAAAAATAAAAAAACAGGAAGAGAGCCTACGGGAGCTTTGGGACAATACAAAACAAAACAATATTAGAATAATAGGGGTCCCAGAAGGAAAGGAAACTGAGCAAGATATGGAAAAAGTATTTCAAGAAATAATGACAGAAAACTTTCCTGAGATAGAGAAGAAAAAACCGACACAAATCCAAGATGCTCGAAGAGTCCCCAACAAAATGAACCCCCAAAGATCAACACCCAGACACATTATAATTAAGCTGGCAAAAAACATTGACAAAACCAGAATCCTAAAAGCAGCCAGAGAGAGACAAAAAGTTACATATAAAGGAACCCCCATCAGATTAGCAACTGATTTCTCAACAGAAACTCATCAGGCCAGAAGGGAATGGGATGACATATACAAAGTCATGCAAAGGAAGGGTATGAACCCAAGAATACTGTACCCTGCAAGGCTGTCAATCAAAATTGAAGGTGTAATCAGGAGCTTCACTGACAAAAACAGACTAAAGGAATTTATCTCCAACAAACCAGCAATGCAAGATATGCTAAAGGGTCTACTGTAAAAATAAAGAAATAGGAAGCGAAGAAGGAACACAGGGGGATAGAATAAAAATGGCATCAAATACCTACCTATCAATAATTACTTTAAATGTAAATGGTTTAAATGCTCCAATCAAAAGACATAGGGTAACAGATTGGATAAGAAAGCAAAACTCATACATCTGCTGTCTACAAGAAACACATTTCAGAAAAAAAGATGCACACAGGCTGAGGGTGAAGGGATGGAAAAAGATTTTCCAGGCGAACGGAAATGAAAAAAAGGCTGGGGTAGCAATACTTATATCAGACAAATTAGATTTCAAAGTGAAGGACATAAAAAGAGATAATGAAGGCCACTTCATTATACTAAAGGGAGCAATCCAACAAGAAGAAATAACCCTGGTAAACATATATGCACCCAATGTGGGAGCACCCAAATACATAAAAAAACTGCTGGAAGACATGAAGGGAGAGATTGATTGTAATACAATCATAGTAGGAGATTTTAATACCCCACTGTCACATTTGGACAAATCACCCAAACAAAAAATCAGCAAAGAAATATCAATCCTAAATGACTCACTAGACCAGATGGAATTAATCGACATCTTCAGAACATTCCACCCCAAAGCCACAGAATACACATTCTTCTCAAGTGCACATGGGACATTTTCAAAGATAGACCACATGTTGGGACATAGGCAAAGTCTCTTCAAATTCAGGAAGATAGAAATCATATCAAGCATCTTTTCAGATCATAGTGGCATAAAACTGGAAATTAACTACAATAAAAATAATCCAAAGAAATCAAACACATGGAGACTAAACAGCATGCTATTAAACGAGGACTGGATTACTAAAGAAATCAAGGAAGAAATTAAAAACATCCTGGCAACTAATGACAATGAAGACACAACAATCCAAAATCTATGGGACACAGCAAAAGCAGTCTTGAGAGGAAAGTTCATATCTCTACAAGCCTATTGCAAAAAATTAGGAAAAAAGGTAACAGATTATCTAACTCTAAAACTCAAAGAGTTAGAAAAAGAGCAACAAGAAAAGCCCACTGTAAGCAGAAGGAAAGAAATAATAAAAATCAGAGCAGAGATAAACGACATAGAGACCAAAGAAACAATACACAAGATCAACAAAACCAAGAGCTGGTTCTTTGAACGGATAAACAAGATTGATAAACCTCTAGCCAGGCTAACCAAGAAACAAAGAGAGAGGACCCAAATAAACAAAATCAGAAATGAAAGAGGTGAAATAACAACAGACCCCACCGAAATACAAAGGATTGTTACAAAATACTATGAGCAACTCTATTCCAACAAATTGCACAACCTGGAAGAAATGGACGTATTCCTAGAAAAATACAACCTTCCAAAACTTAATCAGGAAGAATGTAAAAATCTCAACAGACCAGTTACTTGGGAAGAAATTGAAACAGTCATCAAAAAGCTGCCAGCAAACAAAAGCCCAGGGCCAGATGGCTTCACAGGAGAGTTTTACCAAACATTCAAGGAAGAACTAAAACCTATCCTCCTCAGACTATTCCAAAAAATTCAAGAGGAAGGAACACTTCCAAACTCCTTTTATGAAGCCAGCATCATCCTAATACCAAAACCAGATAAAGACAACTCAATGAAAGAGAATTACAGGCCAATATCCCTCATGAACATAGATGCCAAAATACTCAACAAAATCCTAGCAAATCGGCTCCAGCAGTACATCAGGAAGATCATACACCATGACCAAGTAGGTTTTATTCCAGGAATGCAAGGATGGTACAATATCCGCAAATCAATAAACGTGATACATCACATAAACAAATTGAAAGATAAAAATCATATGGTCATATCAATTGATGCAGAAAAAGCATTTGATAAAATCCAACACCCTTTCCTGATAAAAACTCTCAACAAGGTGGGAGTACAAGGATCATACCTCAACATAATAAAAGCTATATATGATAAACCCACAGCCAACATCATACTCAATGGGCAAAAACTAAAGCCATTCCCTCTTAAAACAGGAACAAGACAGGGATGTCCACTCTCACCACTCCTGTTTGACATTGTACTGGAAGTACTTGCCGTTGCAATTAGACAAGAAGAGGAAATAAAAGGCATCCAAATCGGAAAAGAAGAAGTAAAGTTATCCTTATTTGCAGATGACATGATATTGTACATAAAAAACCCAAAAGACTCCATCAAAAAACTAATAGACTTAATAAATGAATTTGGCAATGTAGCTGGATACAAAATTAACGCCAGGAAATCGATGGCATTCCTGTACACCAACAATGAATTTACAGAAACAGAGACCAAAAAAGCAATCCCATTTACCATCGCACCAAGAAAATTAAGATACCTGGGAATAAATTTAACTAAGGAGGTAAAAGACCTATATACGGAAAACTACACAACACTGAAAAAAGAAATAGAGGAAGATGTAAACAGATGGAAGAACATACCATGCTCATGGATTGGTAGAATCAACATCATCAAAATGTCCATACTTCCCAAAGCAATCTATAGGTTCAATGCACTCCCCATCAAAATACCAACGGCATATTTCACTGACCTAGAAAGAACTCTCCAAAAATTCATTTGGAACAATAAAAGACCTCGAATAGCATCAGCAATCCTGAGAAAGAAGAGTAAAGTAGGAGGGATCTCCATACCAGATTTCAAACTGTACTACAAAGCCACTGTCCTCAAAACAGCCTGGTACTGGCACAAGAACAGACATATAGATCAATGGAATAGAATAGAGAATCCAGATATCAACCCAAATCAATATGCTCAATTAATATTTGACAAAGGAGGCACGAGCATACAATGGAGTCAAGACAGTCTCTTCAGTAAATGGTGTTGGGAAAATTGGACAGATACTTGCAAAAGAATGAAACTAGAGCACCAACTTACTCCATACACAAAAATAAATTCGAAATGGTTACAGGACTTAAACATAAGACGGGAAACCATAAAAATACTAGAGGCATCCACAGGCAGCAAAATCTCAGATATATGCCAAAAGAACTTCTTCACTGAGACTGCCCCTTGGGCAATGGAAGCTAAAGAGAAAATAAACAAATGGGACTATATCAAAATAAAAAGTTTTTTCACAGCAAAAGAAACCATCAACAAAACAACAAGAAAGCCCACTGCATGGGAGAACATATTTGCAAACGATATTACTGATAAAGGTTTAATCTCCAATATCTACAAACAGCTTATTCAACTCAGTAAAAGGAAAATAAATGAGCCAATTAAAAAATGGGCAATGGAACTAAATAGAATCTTCTCAAAAGAAGACAGAAGGAAAGCCAAGAGGCACATGAAAAACTGTTCAAAGTCACTACTTATCCGAGAGATGCAAATCAAAACAACAATGCGATACCATCTCACACCTGTCAGAATGGCCAACATTAACAAATCAACAAACGACAAGTGTTGGCGAGGTTGTGGAGAAAAAGGAACCCTCGTGCACTGCTGGTGGGAATGCAGACTGGTACAACCACTGTGGAGAACAGTATGGAGTTTCCTCAAAAAACTGAAAATGGAACTCCCATTTGACCCAGTAATCCCACTACTAGGAATATATCCCAAGAAAATAGGAGCACCAATCAGAAAGGATATATGCACCCCTTTATTCATAGCAGCACAATTTACAATAGCTAGGATTTGGAAACAGCCTAGGTGCCCGTCAGCAGATGATTGGATCAGAAAACTATGGTACATCTACACAATGGAATACTATGCTGCCATAAAAAAGAAGGAATTCTCATCATTTGCAGCAACCTGGATGGAACTGGAGAATATCATGCTGAGTGAAATAAGCCAGTCAATGAAAGAGAAACACCATATGACTTCACTAATTTATGAATAATAAAGAACATTATAAACTGATGAACCATAAGTTAAATATAGCGACAGTAAAGCAACAAGCAGACTGTCTAATTACAACGGGGGCGGGGGGGAGGGAAATATGCGGGAAATAAGAGATCAACCGAAGGACTTGTACACATGCGTATAAGTATAACCAATGGACACAAAACTCCGGGGAGGGAGGGAATGTTTTGTTTTTTTTTTTGTTTTGTTTTGTTTTGTTTTGTTTTTTTGGGGGGGGCAATGGTAATATATGTACACAGATAATAATTTAATAAAAAAAAAAAGAAAAGAAAAACTAAAATCTGTATCCTTATGCTTGACGCTGTGTTTTTTTTCTGTGAGCTCAGTATACACCTAGGCAACTTCTAATGCCAGGTGAAGGAGAAAGTTCTATGTTGGTACAACTCTGGGAATTGGGTGGACGGAAGAGCTATTTCTCTCATCGATATTTCAGCTCTCAATGGTTTATGTGTTCAGTCTTCTTTATATGTTAGTGCCTATGTCCAACCCCAATAAGAGAACTGCAGATCCATTCCCCATGTATTGATTCTTCAGGAAGCACATTAGACACCAGGGATAGATACAGCCTGAACAAAGACACGGAAGTTTCTTGCACTCTTAGAATTCATATTACAATGAAGGGACTGCATAATTAAGATGTTACAAATAAGTAAGCAAGGTTACTTCTCACTGTAATAAAAGCTTTTGGGAGGTTGAGGATGAGAAAAGCAGCAAAAAAGTCCTAGCTATTTAAGAAAGACAGTCAAAGAAGTCTTCTCTGAGGAGGAGCTACTTGAGCTGACACCCAAAGGATGAATAGGAGGCTGTCCCGCTGAAACCTGAGGAAGAGGTTTCTAGGCAGAGGGAACAGGAAGTGTGTGGCCCTAGAGACAGGCAAGGGAATGGTGCATTCAAAAAATGGAAAGGGGCCTAGTGTGTCTGGAACACAGTAACAGCATATCACTAAAATGATTTTGTTGGCAACACAATTTTAATAGGAACCGATTTATCATTTGAAGCCCCACATTTGGTTATCTTTCTTTCTGATAATCAAGTGAATTTCTGCTAAGCTTATTCTCAATATGTGTCAAACATCTACAGGAAATATATTATTATATTTACAGGTTGATGTACTTACATAGTTATTTATTAATATATTTTACATATGAATATATTTAGATGGTACTGGTGACCTAATCATAATACTGTAATAATGTAAACATGTCACTAATTTTTTGGATGAATATATGCCTCTTCACATTCTGTCCCTTCAACAATGCTAGAAGCCACAAAAAAATGTTTCTGCACCCTCATGCCTGCTCTATCTCCACTGCAAAAAACTTCATATACCGATGTAAAATTAAAAACAAAAGAAAAGGTGGTAACATGTCAATCAAACATGTATATCACTAACAGAAGGTATTATTTATTCCTTCAACATTTCCACAACTAAATGTGAAGGGCATTATAATATGTGTTTATATGTGGCAAAGTAAAACACAGAGACCGTTTACATTCATGTTCTGCAACCATGGCAATGTAAAGTCTGTATATTACAACTTCATTTTCAGTTTACTGCTCTCCCACTAAACTTGGCAGCTATACTCCTATTCATTTCCTTTAAAATCAAAATAAAATAAAAGATTTTTCTTCAGTGGCATGAATTAGAATTTGAACCATGCTGTAAACAGAGCAAGTAGTTGGAAAAAAATCAGCCAATTCTGGTACAAGTGAGCAATAGTAACTTCTAGTTGATGTTTCAGGCAGTCCTACAGTTTGGAGTAGAGAAGGCAATTAAATAAAATGTTGATAGTTTCTCTGCCTTGACAGGATGGATCTGCCATTTTATTGCCACATCATTAGTAATACCTGTAAAAAAGATCATCCAATTCTAAACCTTGGTGTTCAAAAGTCCCCTGAGGATTATATTCAGCCATGGAAGAAACAAATCTAATGAATGAACCAAGAAATGTTGACTCGGAGTCATGTTAATGCTCATTCAAAGCAGTAGTCTCTCAGCCATTAGCTAGTGGTTTATGGCACAATTTCTAAAAACATTTTTTTTCTTTTTATACAACTTTTTCACAAAGATAACTTTTTAAATGCTAAGGGAATGCTGGGATAAAAAAGAATTAGAAAAAAAAATTAGCAACAACTGTTGAGTGTTGATTATTTGGATTTTACATCAACACCCAGCTTCAATCAAGACTAGTTAAATGCATGAAAAGACAAAAATACTTTGGGCTCTGCATTTTGAAAGAAAATCCGTTGGCATATTTTGTATTTTAAAACACTCTGGAGAGTCCCTTAAAATAATAACATCTAGAGCTTTAAGACTTGAAAGAGATATTAGAGATGATCTAACCCAGTGGTTCTCAAACTTTGCTCTATATTAGAACCACAGGGGAGATTTTCAAGTTCCCGATGCCCAATCCAATTAAGCTAGAATCACTGGGGGTGCTCTCAGCCCACCACACTTTCTCAAAGCTCATTTGAAGATTTTAATTTATTAAAGTAGAAGGGGACGGTGAAGTAGGGAATAAAGGAAGGGCAAAAAAAGAATGACAGGAAGAAAGTTTGTATTTTTCTGCCTTTAATTGAGAGGAAGGGATGTGAGGGAATATATTTATTTGACCAGCTTTGTTAATACACAATGAATTTTGAAAATATAGTTTGCAGGAAGCTGGAATTGGCAAATTGAAAATAAAGGCACCCGGTGTGTTAGGGAGAACAGAATAGGTATTACTTAATACTAACAACATATATAGAATTTGTATAAAATAATTCGATAAAATGTCACACACTAGCAGAAAATTCATCCATACTTTATGACTACAGTATTTCTACCTGTGAAGCACATTACTAGTAAATTAGTTAGATTTACTGAAGCCCATCTATGTGCCATTAAAAGTGATAATTGCTGCACAGCTCTGGGGTTCATGATGGACAATTACCTGTACTCTAGAGTCTAACAAAAGACAAATAAATTGGCAGGTAGTTATCACTGCATTTCAAGTCTGCCAAAAAGGAAATGCCTGGTCCAATGGAGCACCTGGGAGGGGCGCCACATTCAGAACTGAATGTTAGACATCTGCCTCAGAGCAAGTACCTTCCAATTCAAGACCAGAGGATTAGCGGAACCAGCCAGGCAGTGAGGTGGGACTAGAGATCCAACACTTCCGGGAAAGCATGTGCAGATGCAAGGAGCAGAACCAGAGCATATGCTTAAGAAACAGGATGATACTCACGTTGGGTAGAGAGAGGAAAGTAAACATAAACGTCAAAAGATAAGACTGAAGAGTAGGCAGTGGCCAGGATACTAAGTCCCTCTAAGACACGCATAAAGGAGTCTGGGCATTCCTGAGTATAAAGGACAGCCATTTAAGGATGTTTATCAAGGGAGAGTGAGATGATTTGGACAATTGGGTGAGTCGCCTTGGCTGCAGTGAAGAACGGATTACAGGGAGGCAAAATCTCACTGTAAGTGACCAGTTAGGAAGTGGCAAAGGTTTCTCTGATACAAGGGAATGCAGACTTGGATTAGAATACTAAGTTAATAGAAAGATGTGAACTCCAAAAGATACATACTGAGAGACAAATTTATAGGTCTAATAGGATGTGGGGACTAAAGGGGCCACATGCTGACCTGAGTCTTAAAAAGTCAAAGATGTAAAGTAACCACAAAGGATGGCCTGAAGTTAAACTTTAAATGCAGTTATGGTGAGCAGTTACACCCTAGGCCGGTATCTTCACTGACAAGGTCAACCTTTAGCTTCACTGAGCCTCTCTGTCTTTTTGCATCTATGATAGCATACCCTTGAAGTGTCTGGGTCACGTGTAACTTATTTTTTTTCCTGGAACCATGGGGCAAAACCAGATACCACAAATTCCTTCATCATGTTAATTGTTCCTGCACTTACCTAAGTATGTGTCCATCATGTTACTTTTTATCCAATCCCAGGGGTTTCCCACTGCTTTGCTTTATCCAATGAATGTCATGTAACCCACCTGTGTCCCTCCGTTGATTGCCCTGTATAAATACATATGTAACCCACCATTCTCAGGAGCATGATCTCAATTCCTTGAGGTTCTGCTTCCCTGCATATGTTGACAGTGTGGCTCAAATAAACTCACAAAAATTCTTTACAGGTTTCAATGCTTTTTGTTTTGTTTTTACGTTAACAGATGTTTGGAAGGAAAGAGAAAAACGAAGGATATAACTCATAAATCAGACTTCAGTGAAAAGCTCTGCCTTCCATCCTGAAAGAAAGCATGGCCTCAGAAGCACGTCAGGGATGGTGGTGAATGGCAGCGATGGAAATGTTTGGAATGAAGTACCTGTACACTTCCGCATGGAGATAGTCAGTGAGAAGTGAGCTTTATGGAATTGAACTTGGGGAGGAAGATTCAGGTTGGAGATGGGGGAATTCACATAGAGCTGTGTTTCTTTTTAATCAAAGAACAGCAAACAAAACAATTCTGAGAAGAGTGTTTGGGAAGGTGATTTAGAAACAGCCATGAGAACTCCATGAAGTTTGGAATCATTTCAACTTACTTTCTGCCCTGTGCCAGAGATAAGTGCCTGGCACACTGGCTTCTTTATCCAAAGAAAATGTTATCTGAATAAAAAGCACCTAGGAGACAGGTGGGAAATGCATTTAAAATGGCAGAAACCTGCCCTAACCGGATTGGCTCAGTGGATACAGCATTCGCCTGTGGACTGAAAGGTCCCAGGTTCAGTTCAGGTCAAGGGCATGTACATTGGTTGCGGACACATACCCAGTAGAAGGTGTGCAGGAGGCAGCTGATTGATGTTTCTCTCTATCCCTCTCCCTTCCTCTTTGTAAAAATTATATATATATATATATATATATATATATATATATATATATATATGTATAAATAAATAAAATGGCAGAAACCTGATAGAGTGTTGGCACTGAGGGGAAGCAGCTACTGAAAGGCGTTAAAGCTACAATGCAGAGGGACTACTCAGAGGGCAAGGAGTGAGAAAAACTAGGACAGGTGGGCTTCCGGGTCCATATGGAAGGATCGCCTATGGGGTGAGGAAGACCATGGTACCTGGAAGTGTGGGCCTGAGGGTTTGTAGATGCTGTTACACACATCAGGGATTCCCACCTGGTGTTTTCTCTGTGTAAATAGCTGCTACAAACATGATGGGATGAGAGGCTTGAGAAGATGTGAGGTAGCATGCACCAGCAGTGAATGAAAGGGTGCTGCCTGAAAAGAATAGAAATATATATATATATATATATATATATATATATATATATATATATACCCAGCTGCATTTGCAGATGAGAATTAATAGTGGCAACATATACCCAACCAGGTATTTGGTTAGAAGTCAACAGCGGTGGTCCTGCCCAAATTAGCAGGCAGGGTTCATGTTTTTTGTTTCACCAGATGGGTATGGTGAGGGGCAACACACCAAAGGAGAGGCACCTAAGAGCTTCAGGGTTCTGGATAAATGCATCAATTAGCTTGTTGAATGTTATGCTGTAAGATTATACATTTTTATAATTATGAGAAAACTCTAAGCCCAATGAAGTCTTCTTTCAGAGAATCATGCAATTCTCGAGTAGACAGGAAAGGACAAGCTTGAGGACAGAATTTGGCTGTTGTACATCAGTAATGCAGTAGATCATGATAGTGACACTTAGTCCATCAGTCCTTGTCAAGAACACAAATTCACACTGACTTCACAAACAGGTGATACAAAGAAAAGAAAATGTGGTGTCATGTCCCACTGTGGGAGTAGCATGCTGCCTTCTTATTTAGATCTTACGCTGTGAATTCTGCCTTTTCTAAATGTAAAGCTGCTCAGCCGCAGTATAAAAATAACCTGCAAAGCAAACTACCGTATTTCCCCAAAAATAAGACATCCTCCGAAAATAAGACCTACTTCGTGGGAACATGATACATCCCCTGAAAATAAGACCTAGTGCATCTTTGGGAACAAAAATTAATTTAAGACACTGTCTTATTTTTTGGGAAACAGGGTAGTTAAAAACAAGTTGACTAACTCGATGTCTCAATAAATATAGTAACCAAAAGAAAGGGCACTTTGTTAACCCTACATAATCCACTTTATCAATTAATTTTTCAGGTAGAAAGGCTATGGCATGTAATAATTATTTAAAAAAAAAAAAACCCTGCAAAGTCTAACTTTGTGTTTTACTTTGAATCTTGTTTAAAATGTTTATAATTTAAAGCAGCAGAATGACAGTTGCATGTAAAACACTGAAGGAATATATTTTACTGATTTAAGTGCAGCCAGGATGTTTATTTTGCCAAGATGTTTTATTAGAATGTTCAAAGTTGTCAATCATTGTACTATATAGCATATTTTAAATAGTGCCATTGAACCTGACTGTATCTGTTTATCCATTTGGTAGGTGAATTAAAACAAATGACAAAAATTAAAATTAGTTCTTTTTTAAAGCCAAGTAGTACTCCATTGTGTAAAGGTACCACATGTGTTTTTTGTGTTTTGTTTTTTGTTGTTGTTGTTTTTTGTTTTTTAATAGACACATCCACAGCTTCCAAATCTTGGCTATTTCAAATAACACTGCAATGCATATATTCTTTCAAATTTGTGTTGTGAGTTTATTTGGATATATTTCCAGAAGTAGTGGAATCGCTAGGTTATAAGGCAGTTCATATATATATATATATATATATATATATATATATATATATACTGTTTTACACAGAGGCTACATCAATCTGCATTCCCACTTACAATGAACAAAAGTCCCCTTTCTCTACATATTTGCCAGCACTTGTTTGTTGATTTATTGATGATAACCATTCTGACAAGTGTGAGGTGATATCTCATTGTGGTTTTAATTTGCATTTCTCTGATTATCTTTTCATATATATATATCGGTCATCTGTATGTCCTCTTTGGAGAAGTGTCTATTCAGGTCCTTTGCCCATTTTTTAATTGGATAGTTTATTCTCTTGGTGTTGAGAACTCTATAAATGAGTTCTTTATAGATTTTGGATATTAATCCCTTATCAGAGATATCATTAGTGAATATGCTTTCCCATTCAGTGGGTTATCTTTTCACGTGCACTTGAAACCTGTATAATTTTATTCACTAATATCATCACCCCAATAAATTCAATTTAATAAAAACATTAACCATAGGATTATACCCAAAATAATTGATAACAAGTATTCAAATACTTGTACAGACATTTATATCAGCATTATTTGCACTACTCAAAGGTAAAAATAACTCAAATGTTCATCAACAGATGAATTCATAGGCAAAAGATGGTATATCCATACAGAGAGATATCATAAGCAGCCATAAAAAGAAATGAAATACTGTTACATGCTCCATGTGAATGGACCTTGAAAAATATGCTAAGTGAAAGGAATCAACAGATAGGTCACATGCATACCATATGATTCTATCTACATGTAATATCCAGGACAGGTCAATCCTCAGAGGCAGGCAGCGGCATAGTGCTTGCCAGGGGCTGGGAATGGGGAGGAAGAAGTAGGCAGGGGAAGAGGGAATGGCGGGGGGGAGTGACTGCTGAATGTGTACGAGGTCTCCTTTGGGAGGGAGAAACTGTTTTAGAGCTACATAGGGGTGATGGCTGCACCACATTTTAATATGTTAAATGCCACCAAGGTGTACATTTGTGAAAAACAAAAAAAATAAGCCTCTTTCATTGAGAAAAAACTAATAGACACCTGTCTATTTTATGGAATGGAAGTCATATTTCAAAAAATAACATTTAGATCTTGATTAAAATTGATAAAACATGAATGATTTCTTATTCACTTTTTTCACTGCAATGTTTTCACATGAAAGAAACACCTTAAAAACCTGCTGTTGAATGCTCTAATTGTGACACTCTCTAAAATTTCAGAATTTATATATTTACCTACAGCAAAAAAGTCTTAGAAAGCAGAAATCTCTCTCTCTCTCTCTCTCTCTCTCTCTCTCTCTCTCTCTCTCTCTTTCTCTCATTTCAGTAATAATTTGGTTAGAAAAGTTCATTGTCCTTTCTAATGAGTCACTACAATAGAGCTACAAGAAGGAGTAATGAGCAACTTCTGCACTAAGTGGCTTATGACTACATGTGGCTGTGGGCTTTTTCCCCATTGTTAAATACACTTTAAGCAAAGTCAGTTATGCATTTTCTCTGTGTAAATATCAATCCATGTTATGTCTACAAAGATGAGATTATAGCTTGCTTAAATGTGAACATAAATTGGTTCTTTGGAAATTTCAGCATAAGATCATGCAGATTTGAAATAACACAGTGAGAATTTCAGACATTGATACGACTGAAATGTAATGATGCAATCTGTATTGAACATAAAGCTGCTCTGAACATAGTTTTTTGTTTTGTTTTGTTTTTAAGTTTTGAGATAACACCTCTATTTTACTGAGCATTTACTATGACCTAAGCACTTTTATTGTTGTCTTGGCAATGATTTGGGAAATTTTACACCAAAAGCAAAGGCCAAAAACAAGCCAGTGAATCTATGTCAGATTTGAAAGCTTCTGCACAGCAAAGGAAACAATAAACAAAATGAAAAAAGCAGCATATAGACTTGGAGAAAAAAAATTGCAAGTCATCTGCCTCATATAAAGAACTCAAGCAACTCTGTAGCAAAAAGTAAATACTCCAATTGAAACTGAGGCCCGGCTGGCATTGCTCGGTGGTTGAGCGTCAACCTGTGAACCAGGAGGTCATGGTTTGATTCACGGCCAGGGCACATGCCTGGGTTGCATGTTGGATTCCCGGTGTGGGGTTTGCAGGAGGCAGCTGGTCCTGATCAATTGATTCTCTCTCATCATTGATGTTTCTCTCTTTCCCTCTCCCATCCTCTCTAAAATCAATCAAAATATATATTTTTAAAAAATAGCAGAGAAACTGAACAGAAATTTTTACAAAGAGGACATACAAAAAACAACAGGTACATAAAAAGGTGCTCCACATCACTAGTCATAGAAATCAAAACCAAAATGAGATATCATCTCACACCTGTTAGAATGGCTATCATCAAAAGACAAGAGATAAAAAATGCTTAAAGTAATAAAATTAAAGAAAAAAAGAAGACAAAGAGCACCAGCTGGTGAGGATGTACTAGGAGAGCAAAGGGAAGACTTCTGCACTGTTGGTGGGAATGTAACATGTGGTACACTCACTGAAAAACAGTATGGAGGCTCATCAAAAATGTGAAAACATAACTAGCATACAATCCAGTAATCCTACTTCTGAGGATAGATCCAAAGGGAATGAAACAGGACTAAAAGAGATATCTGCACTCCCATGTTCACTGAAGCTTTATTCACAATAGCCATGACATGTGAACAACCTAAATGTCCATCAATACATCAATGAATGAATATTATTCCACTATGAGAAGAATATACTTCCATTTGCAACAATAAGGATAAAACTTGAAGGGCATTATGCTAAGTGGAATAAGTTGGTGAAATATAATCACTGCATAATGTTACTTGTATGTGGAGTCTAAAAAAAAGCCTAATGAATAAAAACAGTTTAGAATAGTGGCTGCCGAAACCGGTTTGGCTCAGTGGTAGAGCATCGGTCTGCGGACTGAAAGGTCCCGGGTTCGATTCCGGTCAAGGGCATGTACATTGGCTGCGGGCACATCCCTGGTAGGGGGTGTGCAAGAGGCAGCTGGCCGATGTTTCTCTCTCATCGACGTTTCTAGCTCTCTATCTCTCTCCCTTCCGCTCTGTAAAATATCAATAAAAATATTTAAAAATAAATAAATAAAATAGAATAGTGGCTATCAGGGACTGGGAGTGAGGGGAATAGGGAAATGTTTGTCAAAGAGTACAAAGTCCCAGTTATCAGATGAATAAGATCTAGGAATCTAACATAAAGTATAGTAATTATAGTTCATACTACTCTGTTATATACTTGAAAGTTGCTAAAAGAGTAAATCTTAAATGTTCTCAACAAAAGAAAGAAAAGGAAGGAAGGAAGGAAGGAAGGAAGGAAGGAAGGAAGGAAGGAAGGAAGGAAGGAAGGAAGAAAGGAAGGGAGGGAGGGAGGGAGGGAGGGAGGGAGGAAGGAAGGAAGGAAGGAAGGAAGGAAGGAAGGAAGAAAGAAAGAAAGAAAGAAAGAAAGAAAGAAAGAAAGAAAGAAAGAAAAGAAAGAAAGAAAGAAAGAAAGAAACTGGTAATGGTGTGACATGATGTAGGTATTAGCTAATGCTATAGTGGTAATCATTTTGCAGTATATAGGGCATTAAATAAAACCACTGTAAAGCTTAAACTTAAATAGTGTCATATATCAATTATACCTCAACTAGAGGCCCAGTACATGAAAATTCATGCACTGGAGGGGGAGTCCCTCAGCCCAGCCTGCCTCCTCTCAGAGTCCAGGAGCCCTCTGGGAGAGGAGGTGACCTGACAATCAGAGGAAGGCAACACCCACCTCACACTTCTGCTGCTGCCACTGCTGGCAATGCAATCCTCGGCCAGCCCTGGTTACCTGAGCCTCAGGCAGCCCTGGGTGGCTGGGTAGCCGCCATCTGAGGCATAGGTAAACCTCAATGGCTAGGGGGCTGAGAGGACCGGGGGATTCTAGAGGCATGGGCACCACCATCTCTGAGGGCAGGGCATTCAATTAGCATAGTCCCTCCTCATTGGCTGTGGGTGCTGCCATCTTTGAGGACAGGGCAGTTAATTAACATATTCCCTTCTTATTGCTTGTGGGCACTGCCATCTTTGCAATGTCATTAGGGTCAATTAGCATATTTTCTCTTTATTATATAGGAGACGGCTGAAAATATTATAAACAAAAATAGGGTATGGTCACTGCAAAAACATCAGGTAATCCTAATATATGAAGAGCCAGGGTTCATAATACCCAAAACAACCAAAGGGATGACAGAATGCCAGGTGTTCATGCTCCAGGCTCAGATTAGTAGGATCTAGTGAGCGAGTTGAAGTGCTGACCTCTTGATCCCTCCTGGGTCGTAGGTGCTGTGGCAACCAGGCACTGACTGCTGTTACCAAAGCCGGAGCAATGAGATTTGTCTGGGGCTCTGCCATGACCACACAATCACCCTGCAGAGGGAGACCCAGGCCACTAGCCAGGGAGCTCCACAATCGCCCCAAAGAGGGAGACCCAGGCTACCTGCCCGGCAGCAGTAAGCAGGGCCTCCCTCTGTGGGGCAATCAATCGTGGGGCTCACGGACTGAGAGACTGTGCATGCTAGACTGAAGGACACCCTCCCCAAGTGCATGGATTTTGTGCACCGGGCCTCTATTCCTATATAATAAAAGGCTAATATGCAAATAGACTGAACAGCAGAACCACCAAACAACTGGTCACTATGGCATATGCTGACCCCCAGGAGGTGCACGCAGATCATGGCAGACATTGGCAACAGGCAACAGAGCATGGAACATGATGGCATCTGCCACGGCGGGATGGTGGAGCAGGTGAGCAGAGGCACCAGACACGGCAGAGTGCCAGTCACTGTCACCAGGGTGAGCTTCTCGTGGTTAGTGAAAATTATTTGCTCCTAGGCACCGTGGTCCAGCCCAGAGCTCCCACCTGCTGCTGGAACCAGCCGCACATGCACCTGCTGCCAGCACCCGCCACTGGCCCTGATCTCTTGGCACCATCAACAGGTGCAATCACCGATGCCAGCCCTGATGGCCCCTCACACCTGTTGCCGGCAATGGCCCCACTCACATCACCTGCTGGTGCCGGAGCCCCAGTTCGCACCCACTGCCAGTGCTGGCCCTGCAGCTGGCACCAGATCCACCATTTGCACCCACTGCCTGCACTCAGTGTCGGCCCCAAACACTTGGCGCCATCAATGGATGCAAGCAGCAGCTTGCTGGTCTCAATTGCCCCCGAGGGCTTCTCCACCTCCCACAACTCCTGAGGGGCAATCTGAGCAGCAGCTGCCACTCACATTGGCTGCTAATACCAGCCCCCATCACTCTACACCAGCGTTTCCCAAACTTTTGACATATGTGTACCCCTTCTATAATTTTCATAACACTGAGTACCCCTCGCCAAAACAAAATGGATATATTTTAATAACAATAACATATATTTATTTATTTATTTTTGGTACATACACAAAATAATAATAAACAAAAAATAAAATTATTCATAATAAAATATAAATAAAAGTTATATTATAAATAACATTTATTTGCACACCAGACCCTCTCATGCCTCACAAGACTGTCTTGACTTGATTCATGAGAACGCAGAATTAGGCTCAGCTAAGCACAGTGCAGTGCATATCCCCACCAAACTCCGGTGCAACGCGTACCCCCACCAAACTCTTCCCGTACCCCTGTGGGTATGCGTACCACTCTTTGGGAAACACTGCTCTACACCATCAGCCAGTGTGAGAGTGGCCAGAGCCACCAGTGTGTGGGAACAATGGTGGCAGGAGTGGAGCTGCTGGCAGACAGGGGGCCGGATCTCGGCTGGAGGGGCCAGCCGGGGGCATGGAGGATGGGCACAGACCCGTCCCTGTGCCCACCACAGCCTTGCCGCCCACAGTTCCTTTAGAGGAGCATGGATTCATACACTTGACCCCTCGTATGGTGATAGGTAAAGCAGAAAACACATTACCACAATCCTGTGCCATTACTACTTTGAATTACATCGCTGAAAACTTTACTCCATTTTAATCAGATATTGAACTCTAAAAGAAACAAAGACACATTTTAAAAAAGAATTAAAAGTCATCACATGGATTTTAAATGTCTCTATTCTCTGCTTTTTATTCTCACACCCTAGAAATAGTCACTACTGACTTTTTTTTGGTATTCTTTCTGAGAAGCTATGCACAAATACTGTTTAATGTTTATTTTATATACAAATTGACAGAAATGGCACATTGGTCCATCAGTTGTCTGTTTTGCTTCACAATATTTCAGAGATTGTCAACAAAGACACTCCACTCTGCTTAGCAAATATGTGGACTCTAAATATCTAAGTACACCATAATTCATATGCAATTAGGAGTTTTCAATTGTCTCCTGTTACAAATCATTATTAATTGATCACTTCTGATTACACATTTTTGTGAACTTTTACTTGTACTGGAAATATAACCTTAGAAATGGAATATCCTTCAAAAATTATATTAATGCTGTCTAAAAATATTACCTCAATCACTACTAGTATACCATTCTTCTTTTTTAAAATATATTTTTAATGATTTCAGAGAGACAGGGAAATAGAGAGACAGAAACACCAATGATGAGAAAGAATCACTGATCAACTGCCTCCTGCATGCCCCCCTCCTGAGGATGTGCCCACAACCCGGGCATGTGCCCTTGACCGGAATGCAACCTGGGACCCTTCAGTCTGCAGGCCGACGCTCTATCCATGGAGCCAAACTGACTAGGGCTCCCATTCTTCTTTATGATTGGTGGCATTGAGCCTGGACTGTTACCAGACTAATTTACATTATTGTAAGCATTATGTATATATGATTTCTGTTCCTCATTAGTAGGCGCAGACTACAACATTGGTTCCAACAATTAAATCTCTGAGTTCTCGTCACCTGGGAAGAACTCAGTGTTTAATTGCATAACTAATCCAAAAGATACACAAATTTGGAGACTCTTAAAGCTTTCATTCTATTCTGATTGTGGGCTGCAAAGTTAGTGTGATTGCTGTTGGAAGATTTCCCAGATTTCAGGTTAAAGAACCTACAGAGTGTTATCAGACACTAAAGTGTCTCCGGAGGACCTGCTGCCCTCCTTTCTGCTCTCTGCCCCACCCTGGATCTTAGCATCTCCGATCAGGAGGCCATTAGAATCTGTAAGCATGGGATCCATACAGTAACGCTATTGGACCTTGTCAAAAATACTTGGTTAAATGAGAAAAAAAGCAGGACATAGTCTTTGAGGGGAGAAAAATCTAGAAAGATATATGCAAAGAGACCAGGCTATCTCTAGAAAAGAAGCTTATAGGACTATTTAAATATTACTCATTGTTTTTATTTTAGAATATTTTATGGAATTATATGCACTGCTCTTTTGGAATAAGAAAAAAAAAACTTAATTAAAAAAAAAACACTCAACAACATTTAAAAATCCAATTAGCAGCTAGGTAGAAACAGAAAAGATAACTACCAAGGTTAAATTAAAAGAAACAGAGGTTGGTGAGCATTATGAAAGGCCATGAATGTTTAATGTATACTTAATGCAGGGAATACTAAAAATGTGATCTTAGGGACCCAGCCTGTTCTCATTAAAGACACAGAAGACACTCTCAAGGGTTATCGCAGCTGTTAAACTCATGAGCCTGAGGATATACAAGTATGTGTCAGTAAATGTGCTGACACTGTTTGCTTACCTTATGTGTTGTTATTTGTCAACTTACAATATTGCTATGATAAAATTAATGTTGAACTGAATTACAATTCATTTTTATTTTGGTTGAAATATAGCCTGAGATTTTTTAAAATCTTCATTTCTGTATTAGTTAATTTTCAAAACAATAATAATGCTCACACCTACAACTATAAAAGCTAACTATTAAGTACTAATGATATTCCAAGCATTGTTCTAAGCATTTTATAGATATTATCTCATATAAACTTAATGATAACCATATGACATGAATATTACTATTATCACCATTTTGGGTAATTAAAAAAAATTAATAAAAAGCAAGGTTAAATAAATCACTCAAGATTCCACATCTAGGCCAAAACCGGTTTGGCTCAGTGGATAGAGTCAGCCTGCAGACTGAAAGTTCCCAGGTTTGATTCTGGTCAAGGGCATGTATCCCAGTAGGGGGTGTGCAAGAGGCAGCTGATCCATGACTCTCTCTTAGATGTTTCTAACTCTCTATCCCTCTCTCTTTCTCTCTGTAAAAAATCAATAAAATATATATATTTTTAAAAAATTCCACATCTAAAAAGTACTGCCATCTATCTGCAACTTCACGTGAATTGATTTCTTATTCTCTGACTTAGAACCTGACAGAGGAATGAAATGATATCCATGAAGTAGACAGAAATAAAAATATTATGCAAGCATAAGTAATGGTTTGTATTACTTATAGAGCCCAATTCTAAAAAAAAAAGTCACAGTCATTTATCCATCCCTTGATTTATTCAAAATTAATTTATTGAGCTTCTACTAGATTCAAGGCACAGGGTGAATTACCATGAAAGTTAAATTACGAGGTTATGACAGAGTACTGGTCTACCTAATTTATTCTAGATACTTAAAATCTACCTTTCCTGGGTCTTTCTAAAAGAAGGGAAATAGACAAAATTGATTATATTTTAAAATATTACATTATTAATATGAACTTTGAGTTGGAATTATAATGCCCCTTTTACTGTCAGTTAGAATTAAAAAGAGACTTAGTTTATTATAGAAGGAAAACCTATGCTGATGTTCAAGGATTTCTCATGAATGATTTATGTGCCTTTGATTTTCCCCATGTAGCCACTAGTTACTAATATGTTGTAAGCTTGTAAGCTAGTGAGATTTAGTTTACCTCTGGAAAGAGAATCTATTTTATGTTCATTTCAAATCCCTTATCAGGTTTTTCACTTTAATAAAATTACATCTCATGCTTTTTAAAGTAATTACTTAATTACTAAATCAGCTACATTCTAATACCATGGGGAACAGAATTCAATTTCAGTAACTTTATTGGCATGATACAACCTGGAAGCATTTCCAGAGTCAATACAGAAACTCTTCAGGGAACATGACATAATCCAAGGCAGTCAGAGGAAGCCCCCACCACATTCTCAACTGGGAAGTGATTCGGATTTGCATACTCTGTCATCCCTATATCCTCAAAAGGCCTTCGTGGAGCTTTTCTTCTTTTTGACTTATTATTTTTAATTTAGTTTTATCCAAAAGGAAGAAAATCTAAAGGGACTTACAATTCATGTTGTCTATGGGCATGGAGTTAAAAGCTCAAGAAGCATCCGAGTTTGTGTCTATGATAACAAGTCACAGGGTAGCTACAGAATGGAAAGTGGCTCTCTGTCACGTTCTCTTGGTTTTGCTTGTCTCTAGTATCAGGTTAGGTATCAGATGGTTTTCTCATGTAGGACCCAAGAGACCACAGCAGTGATAGGAATGAAGCCACCCACTATGATAATCTAGAAGAAGAGAGAGTCTCTGAAACAGTTTTTATTAAGAGGAAGGTGATTTCTTCCCAAGAGGACTTGGGAATTCCCCTCATGACTTACCGGTCCTAACTGTGTGTGCGAAGTGCACATTTTTTTCACCCAAGTTTTATCTTTAGGCAACTGTATTGTGCTGATGACCTCAAGCCTGAGCCACTGAATCAATCAGCTAAAAAGGAGGAAATTATCTTTAGAACAATCGTGCTCACTTGTGGGACAGGCAGAACAACATGAATCTGTGAATGATGAACCCTCACTTCTAATCTAGCTTTCTGTGTAACAGTTTCCACATATATAAAGTGGGGATGATAACGGAACCTATCTCATAACGTTGTGTGAAAATTAAATGTTATTATTCCTAAAACACTGATAAAAATAACAAGCACATAATAAGCAATACTTGAATATTAAATATACCCATAAAATCTATTTAAATAGTGGAAGATGCAACATTGTCACAGTGTCCAGAAAGTTCTCAAACCACATGTTTTGTGTTTTAGTTACCTCCTACTGCAAACTGCAAGATTTGCCTGGCTTTCATTTCTATTTTTACTTCATCAAGGTCACCACAATCCTTACATATAGTGGCTTCTCATGGTAGTAGTACCATGGACCACTTCCTTTCATGCCTCTAAAAAGTTTTACACACCAGCTCCTTATATTTCTAGGTCTTTAAAATATGGGAGCCGAAACCGGTTTGGCTCAGTGGATAGAGCATCAGCCTGTGGACTGAAAGGTCCCAGGTTTGATTCCAGTCAAGGGCATGTACCTTGGTTGTGGGCACATCCCCAGTAGGGGTTGTGCAGGAGGCAGCTAATCGATGTTTCTGTCTCTGTTCTGTTTCTAACTCTCTATTTTCCTCTCTGTGAAAAATCAATTATACATACATATATATATATAGATAGATAGATAGATAGATAGATATAGATATACACATTTTTAAAATAAAATAAATAAAAAAATATGGGAAGAGGTTAGGACCCCTCATTTCATACCTATGCAATCATTTTGCTTGATTATAACATTAAGAGAATTAATATTCATCCCATAATGGATGCTTTATGATCAAAATAAGGCCAAGGGCTTGAAAGCAGGTAGAAATGAACTGACCTATTTTTCCATTTTCATATACCATGCCTTTTGTCTGTGACACACTAAGCTTTTCCTCAGGATGCTATATTTCTGAAATTAAAAGTAGCATTTGAATTTGAACATTTTAAAATATTTTAGTATCATTTTTAGTCCTCAAAATTTAACCTCTCTACTTCACCATTTTCCAATTACATTCCAGCCATTTTCACAAATATTGAGAGATTACTTTAAGCAGTGCATTAAAAATTTATGTATCTATTTTACTATGCATTATAACAAAACTAGTAAAATGTACTTTATGGATATTATTGATAGCTTTACTTAAGTAAAATCTGAGATGATTGAAAGAAAATATCAATTGTTACATACAGATGGTAAAAGCCTGGTTATACACCAGTGAAACTATAAATAACAACAAGAACAATTACACTTACACACACACACACACACACACACACACACACACATACACACACTGATCAGAGCATAATAGTCATCAAAGTGGTAATAATACTTAATTGCATTTTATCGCAATTTAATTATTTCAGTATATACTCAAAAATAATTATTTTTAATCTCACCATAACAAGCTTTTGCCTTAATATTGAATAGATCCATAACATTTTTAGAGTTAGAGAGTACTTCAGAGGCTGTATAGCCCACCTCTCCTTTGAACTTGAAATTAGTAAAGAGAGGTCTAAAAATGTTGTAAAATGCCAGCCATCCCACCAGTAGCACATGTTGGGCTGGAATCTTAATCTCCTGACCCCTTGACCATTGTCTATTTTCTTAATTGTCCCTGTCATCTACTC